>CM077004.1:64374271-64779271 GCA_039090855.1 Macrothele yani | reverse complement strand
GAGATGAACTTAAAAGGAGGCGAACGGCATTTAATAAAAGTGTTGTTTTGACTTTTGAGAGCCCTAAATTTATTTATTTGTTTATTAATATTATTACTGAAAGTAATTGATTTTTATTTATGAAAATTAATTAGGGATTTAGGAATTTTAATCAAAAATGCTTACTGCGAGGAGGAAGTTAAGTCGCTGCGCGGCCGAGTTTGCAGCGTAGAGGAAACATTACTTCGGATTTAAGGGCAAAACTGCCGTAGCTTTTGTATCATCATCATCATCATCATTGTCAACCATTATCAATCCACTGCTGGACGAAGGTCTCCCCAAGTTTCCTCCACAACGGTCTGTCTTGTGCCAGTCTCCTCCATGTCACTCCCGCATATTTACGAATTTCATCCACCCATCTCCCATGTGGTCTTTTTCTGGGTCTTTTCCTGTCCCTTGGAATCCAATCTAAAATTTCGGCTGTCCATCTATGGTCTGTCCTTCTGGCAGTATGTCCAGCCCATTGCCATTTCAGGGATTTAACTCTGATCATAATGTCTTCCACTCTCGTCATTTTTCGGATCCACGAGTTCCTCTTCTTATCTCTCCTGGTTATACCAAGCATGCACCTCTCCATGCTTCTTTGAGTTGTCTGCAGCCTTTGTATGTCTCTTTTAGTTAAGGTCCACGTCTCTGCACCATACGTAAGCACTGGAAGGATGCATTGATCAAACACTTTTCTTTTAAGACATAATGGCATATTGCTCTTGAAAATTATGCTGTTTCTTCCAAAAGCTCTCCAGGCAAGTTTTGTACGCCGATTAATTTCTTCATCAATGTGACCCTCACTTGATATCTGCTGTCCAAGATAAACATACGTATCTGTTATCTCCAGTTTTTCTCCATCAATCGATAAATCTTCATTTCTTGTAAAAGCATTGAACATCACTTTTGTCTTCTGAAAGTTCATTTTTAATCCCACTTCTTTACTCTTGTCAGCAAGTTCCTGGATCATACTCTGCAGCTCTGATGGGGTAGTTGCAAAAATGACTACGTCATCAGCAAAACGAAGGTGGGTTAGATAATCTCCATTAATCTTTATCCCTTTGTTTTCCCAGTTCAGTGATTGAAAGACATTTTCCAATGTGGCATTAAAGAGCTTCGGAGATATGGTGTCACCTTGTCTCACTCCCTTTCCAATTTTTATGTGTGTTGTATTTTCAAACAGCCGAATCTTTGCACTTGCATTTTCATAGATGTTATTAATAATATTAATGTATGCATCTTCAATACCGCAGGATTTCAGAGCCGTGGTAACTGCTGATGGTTTCACCGAATCAAAGGCTTTTTCATAATCGATAAAAGCCATGCACAATGGAAGTTCATATTCCCTCGCTCTTTCAATTAGTTCTCTCAGTACGTGGATATGATCTATTGTGCTGTAGCCACTCCTGAATCCAGCTTGTTCTCTCGGTTGAGCTTTTGTATAGGGTAGAATGAAGGCTATGATTACCAAAGCTTCCCAAAGACAACCTTCGCCGCCCCGGTGGCGCAGTGGTCTAAGGCAATGGCCTCTGATCATTCGTCCAAAAAGGGGTCTGGGTTCGAATCCCGGTGAGGCATGGATGTTGTGTTTGTCTTACGGCACTGGCTCTCTCCCTTCCCTAGAACCAGTGACCCTAAATTAGGGACGGGCGACAGCTTATAGCCCATTGAGTTGCTCACGGTGGTCGTTAAACCTCCAATCAAAAAAAAAAAAAAAAAGACAACCTTCTGCAGTGTGCTGATGAAATTTCTGAGTCCACATGGATTCTGCAACAAAATAAGGCACTGATTTACACAGCAAACAGCACATGGGCGTGGTTTTCGGACAACGGCGTGCATGTGATAGAATGGCCATCTGTGTCGCCTGATATTAATCCCATGGAAAATGCGTGGAAAATCCTAGCAAGGGCGGTGTACGGAAACGCATATACGACGAATATTACCGAAACAAGTGCAGCAATAGTTTCTAAATGGGCGGAAATAGACCAGAAAGTATTACAAAAATTAGTACATTCCGTGCCTGATAGAAGTTTTGCATTGATTAAGAAATCATGTGATCACATCATTTTGAAACACTTTCTTTTTGGGCAAATGTTGCAAAAAAGATGTTCTTGTTTGCTTTCGAAAGGCTTTTCTACGTTTGCATCTGTAATTACTGAATAAATGGTTCGTTTTGTTTCAATAAGATGACTTTTGCATGGTTTTCATTGTTTTTCACTTCGTTAGTTTGAAACAGGTGGTCATATCATTGTGAAACGCACTGTTACTTTTAAGTTGGAACATTTCATTTTCAAGACAGTTGAGAGGCTGAATAATTTTCGCATCAGCTGTAAAATAAGTTGCTGACGCTGCCGAACGATTTCAGTGCATTGCTCAATTTGGGTGTTGCTGATGAACTTAAATGGGAATGATCATCACCACTTTCTTTACTGGAGACGTTCACACTGCACTTTTCGTTCTCAATCATTTCATCTAGAATCATAAGTTGCCAAATTCGCGCCGCAACTGATCTAATCTTGGAAACTAACCTCACATTCCTCTTCAATTATAGCGTTCCAGTTACATCACACGTAATGAAGTCTTCTTCGGGTTTAGAATACGCAGCGAAGGGGAGGATGCAAATGGTATTCAGTAAATGGCTTTCGCGTGGCTTTCTTTTTTTTTTTTTTTTTTTTTTTTTGGTTGGAGGTTTAACGACCGCCGTGAGCAACTCAATGGGCTATAAGCAGTCGCCCGTCCCTAATTTAGGGTCACTGGTTCCAGGGAAGGGAAAGAGCCAGTGCCGTAAAACAAACACAACATCCATGCCTCACCGGGATTCGAACCCGGACCCCGTTCGGACGAATGATCAGAGGCCATCGCTTAGACCACTGCGCCACCGGGGCGGCCGCGTGGCTTTCATTTCTAATTCCAAAAAACACAGTTTAACGTACAGATGCGAAGAAAGCTGATTCAAGTAACGTATATTGATAAAATTTAACATTAAGGATAATTCAGAATTTTTGGACCTGCGACACTGTGCGTATAGATGAGAAAATCTCATAAGTGACAGCGGTCTAAAAGTGGCTTCCTACCATTCGTTCATGATGAGTTCAGGTTTGAATCCCGTTGAGGCATGGATGCTGTGTTTGCCTTAAGACACTGACTCTCTCCCTTCCCTGGAACCAGTGGCTGTAAATTAGAGACTGGCGAATTCTTATAGCCCACTAAGTTGCCTCCCGATGGCTGTTAAACATCCAAAAGCTCCCGGTGACGCAGCAGTCTAAGCGCGGATTGACCGTTCGTCCGAGACGAGTCCGGATTCGAATCCCGTGAGGCATGGTTGTTGTATTTACCTTACGGCAATAGTTCTCTCCATTTCCTGGAACTAGTGGATCTAAATCAGGGACGGGCGACTGCTTATAGATCATTGAGTTGCTCGCGGTCATCGTTAAACCCCCAATCAACATTCCTCCCCCAAAAAACATTAAACGGGTCTTTTATATTTTGTTTCTGTTGACTTAAACATCGATGAGCCATTGCATTATGACTACCTACCTCATAAGCTGTAGGACCCCCCTTAGGCCGAAAAACAGCAGCCACCTGGCGAGGCATCGATTCGATGAGGTGGAGTTATATATCCCTGGGTATATGGTACCATAGTGTCAACAACAGGTCCTCCAGTTCCCGTACATTTCGGGGTGGTGGTGATTTAGAGCAAACCCGCTTTTCCAAGTCGAACCACAAATGTTCGATTGGGCTCATGTCAGGTGAATTTGGAGGCCAGAACATTAACAGAAAGTCACCAGCATGTTCCTTGAACCACTCATTGATGATTCTGGTAGTGTGGCGTAGTGCATTATCCTGTTGGTAATGGCTATCACCAGTACAGAACACAGCTGGCATGAATAGGTGAACTTGGTCCGCAATGATGTTCTGATACCTGAGAGCCATCAGGGATCGTGCTATTGGGATAATGGGGCCTAAAATGTCCCAAGAAAACATCGGCCACAGTATGACACCACCTTCGCCGGTCTGTTTCCGCTCAACAGTGCATCCAGATGCCATAGCCTCCGTTGGTAATTGGCGTATCCGCGCTCGGCTGTCTACATGATGCACCAGGAGTCTTGATTCGCAAGACCAGGCCACTTTCTTCCAATCATCCACAGTCCAATCTCGATTACCTTAGGTCCATTTCATGCGTTGTTAGAGATGACGTGCAGTGAACATGAGAAGCAGGCAGGGTCTTCGGCTACGCAGGCCCATGCGTAGAAGAGCTGCGATGAACCTCGTGCTGTGACACATTGCCCTGATCACCATTGTTGTAGCTGAGGAGGATTTGTCCCTTGCGGTAGCTGTGAACAATGCGCAGCAGTTTCAGCTCCCCTCTGGCATCCATGAGTTGCGGACGGCACACGGCTGAACGACATATATATGCACCACTTTTGATACGTACTCATTACAGCGGCACGTGAGCAACCCACAATTCGCGGCGTTTGCGAGATTGTAGTTCCGAGGTGACGTGCCATCACAATTTGTCCTTTATCGAACTCCGATAAATCGACAGCTTTTCCTATTCTGACTCTGAACACTCTGCTAATTGGAAGCCGGTTCTCGGGTTATATATATACGACTATGTGAACTTCACCTGCGAAACCTTACGGTCTCCAGGCGCGTTCATTTCTCTGGGCTGGGGGTGGTCATAATAGAAAGGCTCATCGGTCTATGAAGGAGCGAAATTTTATGCAAATTTCACATTTTTTAGAATCTGGAATCCCCAGAGCCATTCCTGTACTCACAATGCCGGATGAGAACATTGTGTGATACCCATAAACAAATCCATGGGCATAATAAGGGCCCACTGTAAATGTGCAGTTTACACATACGACAAATAATACCTACATAAGATACTCCGGTGGCACTGTGGTTTAAGTTCTGGCCTGTTTTTTTTATTGGATGTTTCCGAACAACGCAATGGGCTATACGCAGTCGCCCGTCGCTGATTTAGCTTCACTGGCTCTAGGAAAGGCCGTGGAACGAACTCAAGATTCATGTCCAACATCAACGCCCGTCCCTGATTTAGGGTCACTGGCTCCAGCCGGTACCGTAAGACAAACACAACATCCATGACTCACGGGATTCGAACCCGGACTCATCTCGGAAAAATGGTCAGAAGCCAGCGCTTAGACCACTGGGCCACCAGAGGCGGTACGCTCTGGCCTCTTACCGTTCGTCTGGTTGGTCCCGGATGAATTTGTGCGCTTGAATCAAAAGACTGGCCCTTACATTTCGTCTGGTTAGTCCCGGATGAGGTTGTGGTCTTGAATTAAAAGACTGGCCATTACAGTTCGTCTGGTTGATCCCGGATTAGGTTGTGCGCTTGAATTAAAAAACTGGCCCTTACCGTTCGTCTGTTTGGTCCCGGATGAGGTTGTGATCTTGAATTAAAAGACTGGTCCTTACAGTTCGTCTGGTTGGTCCCGGATTAGGTTGTGCGCTTGAATTAAAAAACTGGCCCTTACCGTTCGTCTGGTTGGTCCCGGATGAGGTTGAGCGCTTGAATTAAAAGACTAAACCTTACAGTTCGTCCGGTTGGTTCCGGATGAGGTTGTGCGCTTGAATTTAAAGACTGGTCCTTACCGTTCGTCTGGTTGGTCCCGGATGAATTAAAAGACTGGCTCTCTCCCAAACCTGGAACCAGTGGTCCAAGATTTGTCACTGACGACTGCTTATAACCCTTAAAGTTTTTCACAGTGGTCGCTAAACCCCGCCTCTAGTTCCACCACACCGCCGCCGTTAAAAATCTACGTACAACTTGCACTCGACAAATGAAGTTTGAAAAAAAACATTTCGGCACATTTTTCAGTTTTTGACTTGGTAGATTTTCCTCTCTGCAAACATTTCTTTTAAACTTAATTATTATGCTGAAATCCTGGATTTTTCTCGCATTACGAGGCGGAGTTCTTAAAAAATTTCTGAATTTTGTGAATATGCAAAACACCTGTATCCTATTAGCGTGTTGTGGCGAATGACAACAAGTCACGAACGTCATGTTTTACAGGAACTGAGAAATCCAAGTTAGGTGATTTCAAAAATAACTCAGACTTTAATGAAACTCATATTATGAGTGTCTGTCATTATTTCAGTAAAATCTGTGAACAAAACATACTGTATTGCAGGCTATCATAAATTAATTTTGGATTTTGTTGATAGTTTTTGTGTGGAGTAAATATTTTTGTGAAATTTATTTGCAAATTGGAGTAACAATCTCCTATTTTATTCACAATCCAGTCATTAATTCAAAGCCATTATCCAAGGGGAAGTTATTCGAAATTAGAAAACTTGTTATTTTCAACATACATCCGATCCTTCTTTCTTATGTCGTGGAAAACAAGAGTTTTCACACAGAGTATCAATTGGAAAATGATGAAGTAAAACATCTTTCTGTTGAACCATGTTCCACGGAACAGCAACTGGGTAGCGCTAGATATTATTCAAATTGTGGGATGTTCCGCCGAACAGCAGTTGGAAAACGACAAAAAAGGGTAATCTTCGGAATTAAATATCTTCCGTGAAAGAGGTTCAAGTGACGATTATTCTGACCATTCGTCCAAGATGGACCTGGGTTCGAATCACGGTGAGGTATGGATGGTTGTGTGTATCTTCTGACATTGATTTTATCCCTTCGGTGGAACCAGTAGCCGAAATTATGGCCATTCGACTGCTAATTGCCCATCGAGTTACTCATGGTGGTTGTTAAACCCCTAAACAACAGAAAAATGTAGCTCTTGAACATAGTGTAAGACAATTCCCAAATTAGATTACCTCCTAGTCGTTTTAGTTCCTGAAAAGCAGCGAACTGTTTTTGTCTACAATGAACTTAAAACAATGCTTCATAACTACGGCATTTAAATACTCAAGAATCGACATACACTGAAGAGCAATTGAGTTAGAGGCAGCTGGCGTTATGCAAATGTGGCGCTGTGGGCGGCCCTGTAAACGGAAACGACATGACGTATGCAGCGATCCGACAATATAAGGAGTGATGCGACGGGAATCAGTAAGAGTCGGACGCAGTATGGGTAAGACGAAGGATCTAAGCGCATTTGATCGTGGGCAAATTGTCGGGGCCCGACGAATGGGTCACTCCATCTCGGAAGTCGTGCAGGCACTGGAATTTTCACGAGCCACTGTGTCACGGGTTCACCGTGAGTACACCGAATCTGGTTAAACCATCCCTGCAAGGGTCAACTACCGTGGACAACAGCGTGTGGATGAGCGGGGTCATCGTCGGCAAGCTCGCATTGTAACAGCGGATAGACGGGCCACAGTGCAAGAAATCACTCGGCAATTTAACGCTGGTGCGCAAAAACGTGTAAGCAGCCACACCATCCAGAACCATCTCCTCGCTATGGGGTACAGAAGCCATCGTCCCACGAGGGTACCGCTGCTGACCGCACATCACAGGGTGCAAAGATTAGCATGGGCGCGGGAACATCGCAACTGGACCCTAGACATGTGAAAAAATGTTGCCTGGACTGATGAGTCGAGATTCACGTTGGTACATGCGGATGGCAGGATACGAGTACGGTGCAAACCACATGAAGCGATGGATCCTTCTTGCCAGCACGGTACTCTTCAAGCTGGTGGGGGTGGCATTCTCGTCTGAGGACTGTTTACGTGGACTGAAATGAGACCCATGGTACGTGTGATATCGTCCCTCACTGGTCAACGTTACCGGGATACCCTGGACCACCATTTGCTCCCGTTTGTGCGTCTTCAACATCCAACCGGGGACCTCATCAAGACAATGCACCGTGCCATCGCTCCCGAATTGTATCCGAATCGTTGGATGAACACTCCACCGACGTGACTTCGCTTCCTTGGCCAGCTACGTCACCTCACTTTAATCCGATCGAGCACATCTGTGATGCCATCGAGAGAGATGTTCGAGGCTCTGACCCGCTCCATTAAATATTCGTGAACTGTGAGAGCTTGTTCAGGGGTTGTGGATCCGTATAGCTTCCCAACGCTTCCGGTGTCTTATCGAGTCCATGCCGAGACGAATCGCCGCCTCGATCAGGGCAAAAGGTGGTGCTACAAGTTACTAGACAGGTATCTCTAATTCAATTGCTCTTCAGTGTATAAGCGTATTAATTCAGTTTATTTTTGTGGTGTGGTAAGCACAAAAATTCGCCAAGCTTTCGCACTCCACTGGGAGGCATTTACAAGGCAATTGTAAACATAAAATGCTAGGCTTGGCGAAATCTTTGTGCTTATTGCACCACAAAAATTAAGAGATCTAATCCGCTATATGAGTTTCCTGAGTATTCAGGTTCTCGTGTATTTAAAATAACGTTACTACGGCACTTATTTATCCCATCAGAGAACCCTGACGAACTTCCAAAGTTGTATTAGTCACAATTTCATATTATTGGTGAGTGGTGTAGGGTAAAGGATACAATACAGTAAACGTCCAGGGCAATTCTTGTATTGAATTATCTACATAACAACTCAACAGACGCAGAATATGCAGGAAAGCGGCAAATAATTTGGATTAGGCATAATATCGGATGGGCAACAACTGCGTTCTCGTAATAGTTGAATCTCTTGTAATCCCGAATTTACTCAGAATCAACTCAGGCCTCAGTATACGATTGTCTATGGAAAGTTTACGGTGCTTGTTTTGAACTATTTTCGTGTTTGCACTTCAACCTCCACAGAAAACATAAAAGGCGGCAAACATAATTGCCCCACTCGCCCAAGTTGTAGCAAGCAAGGAATGAAAATATCTGTTTACTTGTTTTTCCAACTCTCACGCTGGCTATCTTTACCTACCGGATTAGGCTTCGACTTCACATTATCTTTACAGATAGTTAAGTGAATGCCAAGGACAATTTCCTTAACTTTCCAGGTGGAATGTTTCTGCATACTTTAATGTGGGCCGCCCCGGTGGCGCAGTGGTCTAAGGCGCTGGCCTCTGATATTTGTCCGTATGGGGTCCGGGTTCGAATCCCGTGAGGCATGGATGTTGTGTTTGTCTTACGGCACTAGCTCTCTCCCTTCCCTGGAACCAGTGACCCTAAATTAGGGACGGGCGACTGCTTACAGCCCATTGAGTTGCTCACGGTGGTCGTTAAACCTCCAATCAAAAAAAAAAAAAAATACTTTAATGTTTATAAGTTTTGCGATAAAATATCAAGACACACACACACACACACGAGGGATGGAAAATAGAACCATTTCTGCACACTAGGATATCTCAGAAACACAGATATGCTTAATCTGAAGCGACGGTAAATAGTTCACGCATAAACTGAGAGAACTCTCGAATGCCACAAGCAAAAAAAAAAAAATTCAGACTGGAGAAAAGGCACGTCTCCCTGCGTTACATTTCTTTTACTACTAAGGTAAATCAGTTCAATAGAGCAGCTTTCTTACTCTAGAGTAGGGTGTATTCCGCTTTTTCTGAATAGCTGACAACAAGGCAAAATGGAACAAGACTCGGGGACCACGTGTAGTGTTCCTCAATGTTTAAACCATATATATGTAGCTTTGGGAACACTACGTAAGGTTTGTTCTTCTTATTCACTCACTTAAAGTGAAACAGCAGTCCCTCAAATAAATTTCAATAAAGAGTTACAGTCGTTTTTTAGTATTCAGCTAACACTGTCCCGGCACTTCACTAATGAAGAAATTTTAAGTAAATATTCCAATAACAACGATAGCACTCTGTCGAATTAACGTGAATTAGTAAACAAAATAGTAGTTTGACGAGACTCTAATACAATATATGTATACACACGGATCGACAGACGCTATCTGCGTGAAAAATGTAGCTTACAGCTTAAGGGTATTAAGTATTCAGTAAAATAGGCTTTTTAAGCTTTCTGGTCTCAAAATACACACTGCTGGCCACCCAAAATGCAGCACAAAGAAGGAAGTATCCGATTGGCGCGAGAGGACATGCAAACGATTAGCATTGCAGGGCATATGCAAATCACGTGCGCCCGGCACGCCACCGAGAAGCACTATAAGAACGTGCAGAGAAAGCGGGGTGTAAGTAGTGGTAGTGTATTGTGCTGCCGGACCTGTGCGTGAGAAGCTTCCTGATGCCTCGTCACAGAATACGGCAGTCATTCCAGTACGTTTCGGAGTTCGACAGAGGACGAATAGTGGCTTATCGCGACAGCGGTTTATCGTACCGAGACATCGGCGCCCGTGTGAGACGACATCCAGCCACAATGAGGACAGTATGGATTCGTTGGGTGTAGCAGGCACGGACGGACCGACGTGAGCGATTGCCGCGGCCGCGGCACACCACCAAACGTGAGGACCAGCATGTTGTGCGGCGGCCATTGACGGCTTGCACCGTCAATGGCCGCCGCACAACATGCTGTTAGCGCAGGAATTAGGGTGTGTTGCGCAACAACCGTGTCAGCACGTACCGTTCGACGGCGTCTGCAGGAGTGGGGACTTGTCGCACGGCGCCCATTGCTTCGATTACCATTTACGTTTCACCACGAGTGCAGCGGCATTGGGCCGTTGAACGTCGCACCTGGAATACGGAATGGCACGACATTGTCTTCTCCGACGAATTCCGCTTCTGCCTGCAACACCACGATGGTCTGATCCGCGTGTGGTGGCACCGCGGCGAGAGAATGTATGACGCCTGCATTATGCATCGCCATACCGGTCCGTCGCCTGGCGTTATGGTTTGGGGCGCAATTGGATATGACACCCACACCCCTCTGGTACGCATCGCCGGTACACTTAAAAGTCACCGCTACATCTCCGACATTTTGGAGGCAGTAGTCTTCCCTTACTTGCAGGACCTGCCAGCGGCCACGTTTCAACAGGACAATGCGCACCCGCACGTGGCACGCATCGTGCAACAATTCTTCACGGCCCACTAGGTGTCACTGCTGCCATGGCCCGCCTGTTCTCCCGATATGTCGCCCATCGAACACGTCTGGTCACTGATTGGCAACCGAGTGGCCCGGCAAGCACCACCCGCGGCTACGCCTGATGAAGTGTGGCAACGTGTTGAAGCAGCCTGGACCGACATACCCCAAGCCCACATCCAAAACCTCTTTCGTTCGATACCGCGGCGTGTAGCGGCCGTTATTGCTAGCCATGGGGGCCATACGAACTATTGATGTCTGCGTGTTCCGCAAGTCGCACGGGCCTGTAAGCTCAATCGTTTCATCTTTGTATCTGTTGTTATGTGTCCAGTAAATCTGGCTTTGCTATCTCGTGTCCTTCTTGGTGTTGCATTTTGGGTGGCCAGCAGTGCAGCTTACAGCTTAAGGCAGTTTCCACGAATACTACAGCACACTTCTTCTGCTAGCTCCAGACATTATATCTCCTTTTTAGCTTGCCAAAGATGTACACCCCTTTGTTGATGTAGCTCAATCGGTAGAAAAGTCGACTCCAGAGAAGGCACATGTGAGTTCGAATTCCATCACTGTCAAAAAGGGCTTATTTTCACAAGTGCATGTCAGCACAAAAGAGACTCAGTGTCAGCTCTTCTTCATTCTTACGCCTATACCTCCAGATATAACTTTCTTTTTATGTTTGCCTTAATTCACAGTGTTCAAAAATAAAGGAAAAGTGCGTCTATTAATAAGAAAAACTCGAGACAAGGCTGTGAGACGCTCACAGAAATCCATAGGTGTAAAACAAAGAGGGAGAGCCAGTATGCGTCGAAAGCGGAGAGACTCCTGAACTTCCTTCAGCGAGGAGAAACGATATTCTTAGTTCTAGATATGTGATTTAGAGAAACTCGATGGATGACAAATATTTAAAAGATGAGCGGATGAACTATGAATTTCTTTTGGCCCGTAGCAGAGCATTTATTGCCGAGTAAGAAGCAGAAGTGACACCATTAGTCTGCGGTGTCACTTCGTCCTAAGCAGAAAAACGCTTGTCAGTTGCAGTTTCGGTTTCGCTTCAATGTATAGAAGGAAAAGAGGTTGTCTGAAACTTATGTAGAAAAGCCGCTTCTCTACAGATTCCGCCTTTTCTTAATGCATGGAAGAGAAATCTTGTCTGTTGTAATTACCTGCCTTCACATAGGAAACAAAGACCTGTTGTCTGCAGCCTCTGCGTTGTGTAAGCGTACAGAACAAAAACAGAGAGTCTGTTGCCTCTAGCTTATTTTTATATACAGAAGAAAAACCGCTATCGTGTACCCATTGTCTTACGCCAGAGTACGAAACAGTCTCCTGTGCATTAAGGCAGGGCAGAAACAAACGATGCATGCGTTTTGCCTTTATGCACAGAAGAAAATTCGATAGCCTGTAACTTCGGTCTTGGATTAATGTAGAGAAAAATAGCTTCTCTATATCTTCTCACTTGCTTAAATGCACAGATGAAAATTTTTTGCCAGTAGCTCCTGTCGTCTTTAAAACGTTGAAAAGAAAAACTATTAATCTGTAGCATCGTCCCGCCCAGCAGGACGCACACGACATAAAGGCAGATAGCAGCGATAACGAACGTCCGCGTAGCTCAATTGGTAGAGCGATTTATTCCGGAATGAGGGGATCCGGGTTCGAGCCCCGGCGTGGACAAAAATGAAGGAGAAATTTACTTCGTTATACTTGCTTCACTGTATAGCCATTGCCACCATAGTTGTTCAAGAGCTTGGAAATCAAAATAAACAAACTTCTGTAAATCTGACACAGCAGCGCAAGAAAGAGCTTTATGCATATACGGACACAGAGAGCATGCATGAGTTGTACATGTTATCAAAAAGGCGGGACTGAAAGCGATTGGCCAGTTATGTTTTTTCACCTTTTCTTTGAGATATTTTGCGCGTGCAAGCTAATATGTGCTGTCTAGGTATGATTGAGTATATAATGAAAGACTCTTGGGTTTTGAGAAAAAAAACTACAAAGCGTTAAAAGTGAAAAGAAAACATCTCGTTATTTAAATCCATAAAATGGAATAACTAAAAGTGAAGTGTTTTTTGCGTAACACCATGAATTCATCGGGTCATCAGTAATTTAGATTATCAGTTTTCCTGAAGACTGAACTTTTGGTTAGTACCGCTTTTTTAAATCCTCTTTATCTTGGCTGAGCGGCCCCCGATTGCCGTGTGGACTGAGGCGCTGGCTTCTGATCATTCGTCTGTGATGGACCTGGGTGCAAGTCCTGGCTGAGGCATATTGGTCAGAGTTGCAAACGGGTCAAAAATTTTGGACCCAGACGTCACATAATTGAACCCCACTCGGACTAGACCCGGACAAGTCTACTTTGAACTATAAATTGAAAACTCAATTTATGATTAAACATAATCATGTTCCACCTAATTTTGTTGGTGCTACAGTCAAAATTTTCGAATTAACTTGTTGTATGTTTAATTTCAGTTTTTGCTGTTTTCTTGATAGAACATGTGTTACAGCAACACAAATTTTCACCAGCTTCTGATGAGTTGAAAGTTTCCAAAATGTGGATGTTGATTCTATCATTGCCTGTCAGAAGGAAGAAACACTCGTGAAATCAACATTCACGTTTTGGAAACTTTCAACTCATGACAGCGACTGCTTATAGCCCATTGAGTTGCTCACGGTGGTCGTTAAACCTCCAATAAAAAAAACTCATTACAAGTTTGGGAAAATTGGTGATGCTGTGAAACATATCCTGGTTTTTTAATGCGACGAAACTACTTCCAGAATTCACTCTTCCTCTTTTTGTTTACAACAAGCACGTATTTGTTGGCCTCGACGTATGTTTTCAGGCTCTTTAATATTGAATTCATCCATATTAACACGTCAAACGAAAACCTCTGAATACTCAATGCAAAAGATGCGATGTAATAAAATAAGTAACTGTCAGTCTTACAATGTGACATGCGCGGTGTGAGAGAGTGAATCATCAGATAAGTAGGCGACAGACGTTTGTCTGCATCTTGTTCCCCGGACAGTCGCACTGAAAACAAACGTAAAAGAAGTATCGTTTTACAGATTGTACGATACGGTTACGTCGGTCGGTGGATATCTGTGTTTCAAGAAAGAGACGGCGATATTTTTGTATGACAAATCATTTTTCACTCCTTCGGCACCAGGCTCGAGCACAAAATTCCACAATATGTATTTTCCCTTGATTTTTTTTCCTTTTCAAAAATAAAACGGAAATAAAACCGGGTCGAAATCGGGTCAGGAACATCTTGACCCAACCCGTTTGACCCGCAAAAAAATTGTCGAACCGTTGACCCATTGACCCGAGACCCGTTTCCATCTCTGTGGGTGGTATTATGCTGGTCTCACGGCACTAGCCCTGTCCCTTCCCTGAAACCAGTGGCCTTAATTTAGGAACGGGCGACCTCTAATATCTTTATGAGTTGCTCATGGTGGTCGTTTACCCCCCCCTCTCCAAGAAAACCAAAAAATTTGATTTGCAATTAATTCACCCACAAAAATCTTCACGATGAATTCATTTAGATGTAAACTTAATTTCTGGAGAACAGAAATGTTTGAATTTAGCCAAAGGACACGGTTCTATAAATATTTTGTTGTGGTCATTTTCGATTAGGAAAAAATATAGTCTATCATGCGAGTGTAAATAAAAATTTCTAAAATTTTTTATTTGACATTTTTCATGAACATTTTAAAATGTAAATAAAAGATAATTAGGTCATGCCACCCTCTGGATGAGAGGTCAAAGATTTGAGCTTTTGTTTAACTTCCAACTTGAAACCGGGTTCGAGCCCGCGGTGAAACACGTGTGTTGTGTTTGTCATGGAACCAGTGGCCCTCTACTGGGAGTGGTTAAACCTCGAAAAAAAATTATTTCATGATTTTTCAGTTTCTTGTTTGTTTTTTAAATTGGTGTTGGCGCGGACGGCAATTTCGCTTGCACGTTTATGTAGTAGAGATTGGCGATAACGTAAAATTCTTAAAGCTTCTGAAGATTTCATAGTTCCTTTGAGATTGAATTAAGATTTTAGTTCTTTATCTCATAGGCGAACGAAGAAAACAAACGATTTAAATCAAACATGAAACTTTTACTTTTCTAATTAGAGGGAAATATTTGTATTTACCAATGTTTCCAGCTAGGAGTTGGGCATTCAGGACGTTGTTTTATTTTTCATCCCGTACATTTCGTGCCATTTCCTCCTTCTTTCCTGCTCTTCGCCGACAAGTCGCTAACTTCAACTGCCTATCTTTTCTTCTGCTGTTTCGCACGGAAGGGTCCATTTACGATCTTTGAGTGAAGGATTTCTTTAACGGGCTGGTTTTGCAAGGGATAGGACCCCATTTTCGCACCTGCTAAATGAAGAAATGTTTTCTAACACTGACCACTGCCTATTAAAGTCTTAAGTGACCGTCAACTGATTTGTATTCCCTTGCTCAGGACGGTGATAACTTCTATAATGTTCATGTAGAACGGAAGCTTGTCCCTTTTCTCTGTAGAGGAGCATGTGTGGAAGCGTTTATTTTATGTATCATGTATGTGTGGCGAGTCTCTGTGTCCCTGATAAGGAAGTTCGCCGTTAATTGCTTCACTGAATTCCAAATGCTCTCTGCTTTTCTTAGTTTCGTAATTTAAGTCTCTGTTTCATAATATCAAGTAGAATTCAAATATTTCCATATAAAATATTCTACTTCATACAGAAATTTTCGTACATGAAATTTTTCCTGTGTGCATGCCAAGAATGGTTGAGCAAATGTTTCAAAAACATGTAGTTTCTGATCAGCAGATTTCACGCCAAAATGTTTGGGAATAAGATGCGTTTCTTCTTCTTTGTATTCTTTGCTTGTGAAATAAAAAAAAACATATTTATTAACATCAAGCGATCAGTTTTGCATTAATCCTGAAAAAGAAATTTGAATATAAAAACCGTTGGGAACCGTTTTTCAATGCCAAATTTCCAGGCTCGCTATTAAAAAGGGTTAAGCATATTTTATTCTTAGCACGAACTCTACCCCTAATAACAATCCCAAACAAAGCCTTCAATGTTTAATTAAGCGAGATTCAGGAAGGTAGCTATTCGTACTAGATCTTGTCGCTCAACCAAAACGCATCATTAATTATTCAGTGTGTTTTTTCGTGGAATACAGAGCACAGTTTATTTACGAGAAGAGCACAGACCGCGAAGAGACACGGAGAATTCCAAAATTGCTCCGGTTTTTCACTCTTCTTCTCTTGCTGCATCTGCTATTCTCCGCGGGTAGGGTGAATTGCCTCTCAAGCTGCCGAGTCTCCAGGGAGATTTATCGGGTACATAGACCATTTCCTGTCAGCTCTTGCTTCTTACAGAAGAGAACCAACTTCGAGCCATTAATCACCACGGGATAACAAAAGGGGGATCTTGTCCGATCTCGGCAATCTATTCTCCATTCATTCAATGGATAGTGTATACGTGAAGCAATCTTCCAAGTGCTGGGTATTAAATCCAGCATGTAAACGAAATATAGCCAAAGCCGCAAATCGCGAAAAGATTTCTTCCCAAACATATTTCTTCTGTGCTCAGCGACCCTGCGTAGTAGAAAGCAGAAGACTGGGATTTCAAGGAAATGGATGGTGGATGAGCTGCAACTGCGATTAATAAGTCCGTAAGCCAGTAATTCTGTACAAGGGTTAGGTCTATCCGAATAGAAAATCTTGGTCTTATGTCAGATGGTGAAAAACTCACCTTTGCTTTTGGTGTTTTCTGTTTATTTTGAGAAAGCGAAGTGAACACCAGGATAGTTCCCATTGAAGCATGTCCAGATGGTACAATTTGTTCGCCAATTTGATGCGTCGCAGATGTTTTCTTTCTTGAAGATTCTCTTACTTTTCTAGCTGATTTATTCCATCACATTTTTCATCTGTCTTCTCTGTTTTTATCTTATGTATAGGACACGCCTTGTTCAAACACGCACACATTATACGATCATTTTTTCCTAAAACTCATTTCACGGTTCTTTTTGATTCTATCTTCGTTCCCCGAGGACCTAGTTCCGCATTTAAGGTGTGATATGATTGCCCCATTTCTAATGTGGTTCTAATTCCTGGCATCATACAGTAAATGGCAGATTTCTACTTTTTCTCGGTGCATTCCTGAATCGATAAACTGAAATACTGTAATTAACCATTTAACCGGTTGGAACGAGTTTACTTGGGGTTAACAAAATTATTTGAAATCAGCCCGATCGAAAATAAATATTCGTTGTCTAAGAAGTGGGCTGAACTCGACAGGAACGCATGAACCTGCACATCAAAAAGAGTTGCTTTTCCTTTAGGTTTGCCATTCAAAGTGGTCATTTACGAGGAATGAGTTTCCTTAATATTTCCTATCATATTACCTTTTCTCCCGAAAATACTACAAAAATGGGGAAGAACCTAAGAAAGGAAAGAAAAGATGTTTGAGTAACTTGGTTCTTCCCAATGGCATGATGTCCGTCATCTCAGGGGGTGGGGTGGGGGTGGGGTGGGGGGGTTAGCCCTTCCCAATCATTCCTTGGGTCATGGAGCAGAGAATAAAGCATAAAGCATTTTAAGGGAATCAGACTACAGACTATAAGACTAAGGACCATAAGGGAACACTTACTACCAGCGGCGGATACATAGTCGATTCTGCTGAGATGATAGAGGGAAATGAATAATTTTTCTATAGCTTTCGTATAACCCGGGCACTATTATTACCGCCCCCCCCTTATGGGAATGGCGAACCACTACTATGTCTTATTCGCCGTAGTGGGATTATTTTAATTTAATGGCCAAAGTATGCAAAATTTCACCCCTTGATTTTTCTTAGTGGTGTCGACAAGGAAATGGGGTTCTCTAAGTAAGGGTCTCCAATCTCAGGGTCGACAAGACCTTACGTTGCGTTTCATATGGAACAACATGGGTTTTCCATACCCTTCCATATGCCGCAATTTTGTTTAAGTTGCTGATCAACAGAGAAACCTTTTGTAAATAAATATCATGACCGAATAAAACTCTGCACAAACTTAGAAAGTGACTGAGTGACCCAGTTAAATACAGCTTAATATAATTTATTCTTATAAAATGTTCTTAAGTTTAGGTATATGAGTACCGGTGGAGTTATTAATCTTTAAATAAACATCTTAAGTTCTATTAGACTGTAATATGCAACATAGAAATATGGTAACCTGGTTATATCGTTAAGTTTACATGAAATTTAGTAGTGAATACGGTGCGCTAGAGAATCGCGTGTAGAAATATAACTGAAACCATTGGGAAATTGACCCTGCATAGCACATGCAAAGTTATGAGGCATGACATCGGAAATGTATGAGTAAAAGTATCTTACGCTCACTGACTGTCGTACGTGCCGCCGACGTTGTGGCTAGATAAAGACCCCTTTAACTTTTTTTCTGCACTTCTGACCATGACTGCTTACTGACTATACCCTTATGCTTACTCTCTATACATAAATGTTTTCCAGATTCTCTCTGTTTGCTGCCACGAAAAAAAACTACCCGACTGCCTCAAAACTTCTGACTGTCTCTAAGAACTTGTGTGACCCCTTTTTCGGCGTCCCGCGTCCGGCATGAGAGGGGTGTAATCGACCACTTCCCAAAAAATGGTGTCGGGTTAAGTCATTGGTTCCCGTGGGTCCTTGGGGCTCGCGGGAACCAATGACTTAACCCTCAAAACTTCTGACTGCCTCTAAGAACTTGTGTGACCCCTTTTTCGGCGTCCCGCGTCCGGCATGAGAGGGGCGTAATCGACCACCTCCCAAAAAATGGTGTCGGGTTAAGTCATTGGTTCCCGTGGGTCCTTGGGGCTCGCGGGAACCAATGACTTAACCCTCAAAACTTCTGACTGTCTCTAAGAACTTGTGTGACCCCTTTTTCGGCGTCCCGCGTCCGGCATGAGAGGGGTGTAATCGACCACCTCCCAAAAAATGGTGTCGGGTTAAGTCATTGGTTCCCGCGGGTCCTTGGGGCTCGCGATTCACGAATCGCGAGTCCCAAGGACCCGCGGGAACCAATGACTTAACATAAAGCTCACTCGAGATTCGCGGAGGATCCCCTTCACGGAGGACACGGTCGGTACTGAAATTTTCCATTCCACCCCTTTCACTTAGCGTCACACCTAGTTTCTAGGATAGGCAAAAGTCACGTACAGAAGTTTGCTGCTTGCCGAATTCAAGATTTTTGCCTTTTCAGGGAATCGTCGGGGCGTCCCGCGCTGTATAGGTTTTTGGAAAGGCTTACGCCCCCTTTAAGAGTTATGATTTTCTTTCCTTGGAACAACGCTAGGAACATGGCGAATCTGCTGTATCCCGTATTCCGTGTACGTGAGAAGTCTGGCTATCTCAAGCCTCTTACTATCTGTTTCCCCCTTTTCTGAGTGGCGGCGAGCGTTTCCCTGCGAATTGGAGGGAGGGAGGGAGGAAACGAGAAAAAGGAAGAGAAGAAAAAAAAATTGAAAGAAGTTCGGAAGCCTGCATATTTGAAAGCCTGGTAATTATCCAGGTCGAAAATTAATTAAAAATAATTAAAATTCTAGCTTGGCCTATTTGGAAACATATCTTTAATCAAGACCGTTTTTCCTTCCCACAAGTAAATATTAGCTAAGGCTGAATCAAAACATTTGGGAAAAAAAAATAAAATTCGAGGGAAAAAAGAAGTAAATAATCCTGAATGTTACTGGAACACGGAGAATTCCGCTGTAACACTATGTCAACAGTTCTGTTTGGGGAGGGTAGAAAATTTTGGCCACCATTTGGTTCAGATACAGTGACAGCTTTAAGGGTTAAATACTCAACAATGATGAGCGTACATAGTTTAAATAAATTTAACTGAAAGTTACACGACGTGTGAATTCATAAAAATTTGCAAAACATTTCTCCAGAACAAAAGTTGCAGGAAACTGTGATGCTACTCATCATCAACAACCATGGGTAATAATCCCGTAGGTGCCTGATGCCACGTGACATCAGATTTCATTCGTCTTACTACCAGCGCATCGACAATCACCAGGTAAACCCAGGCATCCTGGGGAACGGGTGCGGGACCAAGGACAAAGCGCGTCCGGGGCCGACTTCAGAGGGAACCATCTACGCAGTCGCGTCCCCAAACACGGAGGAACGCGACTAAGGGTTAAATACTCAAAAATAGTCTGCGTAAAACTCCGGAAGAACCGCAGACTAGATTTCAGTCTTATATGCCTGCTTTCTTCGATGGCTTTGTGAAGTTGACTTATGAGGTTTGTATGGTGCGCACCAGTGGCAGTAGTGTGCTTTTCTAGATAGTTATGAAGATGCCTTTTTCATCCCAAAAAAACTGATACCATCACCTTGCTGGCTGACGCATGGCTGTCAGGGCTGGGGTTCGAATACCCGTCAGAAACGTCCGCTTCTCACACAGTGCATGCTCCGATGAAAATTTTCTTGCACAGCCTAAACCTAGCAGGGATTAATACACTGACGGAAATGAAATCCCAACACCACGAAAAAATTGCTGTAGAGGAATGAAATGGCGGCAATACATTTGTATAGGTAACATATTTAATCGATTAAGGTTTCAAGATCACAGCTTATTGTAAGCGCGAGAAGAGCCATTTTAAATGTGAAATGCTGGTACATTAATAACCGGTGTAACCGCCAGAATGTTCAATGCAAGCACGCAAACGTTCATGCATTGTGTCGTACAGGTGCTGGATGTCAGTTTGTGGGATGGAGTTCCATGCCTGTTGCCCTTGGTCGGTCAATACAAGGACGGTTAATGCTGGTTGGGGGTGACGCTGGAGTTGTCGTCCAATGATGTCCCATACGTGCTCGATTGGTGAAAGATCTGTTGATCTAGCAGACCACGGCAACATGTCGACACTCTGTAGAGCATGTTGGGTTACAACAGTGGTATGCGGGCGAGCGTTATCCTGTTGGAAAACACCCCCTGGAATGCTGTTCATGAATGGCAGCACAACAGGTTGAATCACCAGACCGACGTACAACTGTGCCGTCAGGGTGCTTGGGATAACCACGAGAGTTCTCCAGCTGTCATAGGAAATTGCTCCCCAGACCATAACTCCAGGTGTAGGTCCAGGGTGTCTCGGCCGCAGACAGGTTGGTTGCAGGCGCTCACCAGGCCTCCTTCTAACCAACACACGGCCATCAATGGCACCCAGGCATAACCGGCTTTCATCAGAAAACACAACAGATCTCCACTCCGTCCTCCAATGAGCTCTAGCTTGACACCACTGACGTCGCAAAAGGCAGTGGTTTGGAGTAAGTGGAATGCACGCTACAGGGCGTCTGGCTCGGAGCTGCCCTTCAAGTAACCGATTTGCAGCAGTTCGTTGTGTCACTGTGGTGGCAACTGCAGCTCGAATTGCTGCCGCAGACGCGGTACGATGCGCCACGGCCATACGCCAGACACGGCGGTCTTCTCTCTCGGTAGTGCCACGTGGCCGGCCGGAACCCGGTCTTCTTGCGGCAGTACCTTCCCTTGACCACCGCTGCCAACAATCATGCACAGTGGCTACATTCCTGCCAAGTCGTTCTGCAATATTGCGGAAAGAAAATCCGCCTTCTCGTAGCCCTATTACACGACCTCGTTCAAACTCCGTGAGCTGTTGATAATAGCTTCTTCGTCTTCTTAAAGACATTCTTGACTAACATCAACACACTACGTCGAATCTCAACGATAACTAACGCTCACGAACGTTACAGCGCGTATTTACAGCAAACCTGCTTTGCATGTTCCGAGGGGCGCTACTAGCGCCACACGTATGCGCCGAGCGCGAAATGTGCATAGACGTCATCTCACAGATGTACTCTCACTGCCTACCAACTGCCGTTTATCTAACACAACCCCTTCTTGGTGTTGGGATATTTTTTTCCGTCAGTGTATAACTCACTAAAAGACTAAACACATTAAACTAACGTCCTCCCAGCCATACTCATCCCGCGGCTTGAGATCCGATGCCACGCAACATGGATCAACTTGATCCCTTATTAAACACAAACAAAAATACACTAAGATACCAACATTGCAAACAAACCAACAAACATTAAAGTTCAAAATAAAAACAACAAAATCTTAACACATTTTTCAACATCAAGTCCCTCATTAAGAATTCAGGGTTCAATAAATAAACAAAATGGTGATAATAAAATGAAGCAATAGAATTAAAATTTAAAATTGTTACAATATAACCATAGTGCTTCAAAAATACAGAATAGGAACACAAACAATCTCTCAAGTTGACCAGCATGACTGCAAAATAACATCCATAAAAAGTCACAAGACAATTACATCACATTACAGTCACAAGAATAAACATCAAACTAACTGCACATTTTCCAAAAGCAATAACACAGGTCGTTTACCCGACAACCAATAAAAGAACATTCGAATCTTTCGGAAGACTTAACAAAATAGAAAATTTCTCTACAAGTCAAAATCAGAGGAAGAAGTGTCAGAAGTAACCACAACATCCATTACCTCGATCTCAATAAATTTACAGTACTTGGTAAATTCTGAAATTCTCTCACGAAATCAAGGCAGACCCCCAAATAATCTTAAGATCTGTTTGAAATATATGACCCAGGAAGGAATTCTTGAGATTATTAATATTAGGACATTGGAAATCCAAGTGGTACATAGATGCTGTTCGTAATCCACATTTACAAGTAGAATTCTTCAAATTGAATGGAAGGTAATAACCCGGAGATGATCCGTGCTCAGTCGATAATTGATTAAAATATCGATGAGTCAGGCATCTAATTGATGAGACCATTGGAAGAACTGACTATGTATAGCTTCCTGTATCACAGTCCGACCATCGTTGTTGCCACATTCCCTGCGCACTAGTCCATAAACTTCGTTTTAAAAGTCCAGTTGATGACTTTAACTGAATATCAATTTCAGCTCCTCGAGTTCCCTCTTTTGCCAGAATATCCGCCATCTCATTTCCCTTAAAACCTTTATGAACCGGTACCCAATGGAATCGCAATCGTTCAGGTGAAATTCTCAATATCAATTGCCGAATCGATGGTATAAGATTTTCTGAATTCTTGAAATCGGATAGTGATGCCAAAGCTGACTTCGAGTCTGAATACAAATCAATAATTATACTGGGGTCACCAATAGAAATCCAGTCCAATCCCGCCAAAATTGCAAAAAGTTCCGCCTGGAAGACAGTAGCATTGTTGGAAAGTCTAAACGATCTAGAGCACACCAGATTACCCTAGGTTGTTGCATAAAATCCAGCTCCCACTCTGTCACCAATTCTGGAACCATCAGTGCATATTTCTTTTCCACATCCACTAGGGTTTTTAGGATCCCACAAAATACGGAATTGCTCCGCGGGATGAATTAGAACTTCATTTTGGAGGAGATTATAATCATTCAACGGATGAAACACCCAGTCTCAATTTATACAATGCCACCTCCTTTTCAGCCAAGATGTCAATCGGTTCACATTCAAAAATTTGTAAAGTAGTAGTGGCCGTAGTACGATAACAACCAGTGATGAAAAGTAATACCAACCATTGAATCTGAAGTAGTTTTGCCTTTAGTTTGCTTGTCGAGACAAACCAGGCGCCACTTGCGAATAAAATCATGCGTTCAAAGCAAAGTTTGCATATTCCAAACTTTGCTTTGAACGCATAATGTCCTTTAAGGAAACTTCATTGAAGAAGCTCTGTTGGACAAGGCCAATAGTGTATAGTGCACAGCGACTTAACCAACTGTGCTATGCCGGTGTTTGATATCTACAACCTACCTAAACATCATTGCAGATCAGGGACATCCTTTCATGGCAATGGTATTCCCCTTTATTAGTGCCTTCTTTCAGTAGGAAAATGTGCCATACCACACTGCCCGGAATGTTCAATGGTTCATGGACCATGAAGACTTCCAGTTATTAACCTGGCCTCCAAATTCCCCAGACATCAATCTAATCAAGCATTATTCGAGAATTTCTTGTGGAACATGAAGAAGACTTCCAGGTATTGCGCTGGCCTCCAAATTCCCCAGGCATCAATCTAATCAAGCATTATCCGAGAATGGTTTGTGGAACATGAGGAAGACTTCCAGGTATTGCCCTGGCCTCCAAAATTCGCAAACATCAATCTAATCAAGCATTATCCGAGAATGGTTTGTGGAACACGAAGAAGACTTCCAGATATTGTCCTGGCATCAAAAGCACCCAGCCATCAATCTAATCAAGCATTATTCGAGAATTTCTTGTGGAACATGAAGAAGACTTCCAGGTATTGCCCTGGCCTCCAAATTCCCCAGACATCAATCTAATCAAGCATTATTCTAGAATGGTTTGTGGAACATGAGGAAGACTTCCAGGTATTGCCCTGGCCTCCAAATTCCCCAGACATCAATCTAATAAAACATTATCCGAGAATGGTTTGTGGAACACGAGGAAGACTTCCAGGTATTGCCCTGGCCTCCAAATTCCGCAAACATCAATCTAATCAAGCATTATTCGAGAATGGTTTGTTGAACATGAGGAAGACTTCCAGGTATTGCCCTGGCCTCCAAATTCCGCAAACATCAATCTAATCAAGCATTATTCGAGAATGGTTTTTGAAACATGAGGAAGACTTCCATGTATCGCTCTGGGCTCCAAATTCCGCAAACATCAATCTAATCAAGCATTATTTGAGAATGACTTGTGGAACATGAGGAAGACTTCCAGGTATTGTCCTGGCATCAAAAGTACCCATCCATCAATCTAATCAAGCATTATTCGAGAATGGTTTGTGGAACATGAGGAAGACTTCCAGGTATCGCCCTGGCCTCCAAATTCCGCAGACATCAATCTAATCAAGCATTATCTGAGAATGGTTTGTGGAACATGAAGAAGACGTCCAGGTATTGCCCTGGCCTCCAAATTCCGCAGATAGAAATCTAATCAAGCATTATTCGAGAATGGTTTGTGAAACATGAGGAAGACTTCCGTGTATCGCCCTGGCCTCCAATTTTCCCAGACATCAATCGAATCAAGCATTATCTGAGAATGGTTTGTGGAACATGAGGAAGACGTCCAGGTATTGCCCTGGCCTCCAAATTCCGCAGATATCAATCTAATCAAGCATTATTCGAGAATGGTTTGTGGAACATGAGGAAAACTTCCAGGTATGGCCCTGGCCTCCAAATTCCCCAGACATCAATCTAATCAAGCATTATCTGAGAATGGTTTGTGGAACATGAGGAAGACGTCCAGGTATTGCCCTGGCCTCGAAATTCCGCAAACATCAATCTAATCAAGCATTATCCGAGTATGGCTTGTGGAACATGAGGAAACCTTCCATGTATTGCCCTGGCCTCCAAATTCCCCAGACATCAATCTAATCAAGCATTATCTGAGAATGGTTTGTGGAACATGAGGAAGACGTCCAGGTATTGCCCTGGCCTCGAAATTCCGCAAACATCAATCTAATCAAGCATTATCCGAGAATGGCTTGTGGAACATGAGGAAACCTTCCATGTATTGCCCTGGCCTCCAAATCCCCCACACATCAATCCTATCAAGAATCTGTGATTTGTGTTGGAATGGAAAATTTGATCTGCGGCGGCTCAACCACGTAACTTACAAGAGTTTAAAGGATCTGCTGGTATGTGCTGGTACCACATACCGTAAGACACCTTTACAAATCTTGTAGCGTTCATACCTCTCTGGGTAAGAGCTGTTTTGGCGGTACGTGGAGGATCAACATCATAGCGGGCAGGTGGCCGTAATGTTTTGGCTCTTCCGTGCATACACTGGAGATGGAAACGGGTCACGGGTAACCAGGTAGGGAATTTCATTCTGGTCAAACGGGTCTGGTCAAGTTGTTCTTGACCCGATTTCGACCTTGTTTTACTTTCGCTTTATTTTTGAATAAAAACAAAAACAAAAACAAATTCAAACAACCCTTCAGAGGTCTTTGAAATGATACTTCAGAGCTAGCTGAAGAATATCATCCTGGAACTTGCTGAGAAATGTAAAGAAATGGGGATTAAAAATGAACTTTCAGAAGACAAAACTGACGTACAATGCTTTTACAAGGAATGAAGATTTATCAGTTGATGGCGAAAAGCTGAAGATAACCAATCCTACATTTACCTTGGACAGCAGATATCAAGAGAGGCTCACATTGATGAAGAAATTAATTGCCGTATAAAACTTTATTGGAGAGTTTTTGGAAAAAAAACAGTACAATTTTTAAGAGCATTGTGACATTATGCCTTAAAAGAAAAGTGTTTAATCAATGCGTTTAAAGTGTTTAATCAATTCCAGTGCTTTTGTATGCAGCAGAGACGTGGACCTTAACTAAACAAGAGATACAAAGACTGCAGCTAACTGAAAGAAGCACAGAGAGATACATGCTTGGTGTATCGAAGACAGATAAGAAGAGGAACTCATGGATAAGCAAAATTAAGCAAGTGGAAGACATCACGATCACAGTAAAATCCCTGAAATGGCAATGGGTTAGACAATTGCAGTAGAACGGGCCACCTATGAACAAGCGAAAATCTAAACTGGATTCCGAGGGTTAGGAAAAAGACACAGAAGAAGACCACGTGGGAGATGGGTGGATAGAGAAGACTGGCCCTAGACAGTCCGTTTTTGAAGAAACTTGGGGAGACCTTCATCCAGAAGGGGACTGATAATGATTGACAATGATGATGATGATGATGATATATTCGTGTTTATAGGTTGTGACGTGCCTGCCACGCAGGACGCACATGAGATAAAGGCAGATAACAGTGAGAGCATAGGTTCGCGTAGCTCAGTTGGGAGAGCGACTTATTCCGGAATGAGGGAACTCGGGTTCGATGCCCGGCGTGGACAAAAATGACGGTGAAATTTCTTTCGTTATAAGGTCAAAGCAGATTTGTCCGGGTCGGGCCCGGGTTCAAAACTTATGACCGGTTTCTAACTCTGGCATACACTCCCATAACAATATGCAAAGCCGAAGTATCGCCTCCAGTCCTACAGTTAGCTGAAACTCGCAATGCCAATAAATAAAGACGATCTCTACATACATTGGAAACCTGCCACGGAAAATTAATCATAGACAAATGCAGCTACGTTAGCGAGTTTGGCGGTGAGCATATGGCAGATGCGATGAAGCCCCGTTGTTTAATCATCGCAGCTTCTAAACCGTTGGGATTTCCAAGTAAGGCCATCGGACGTGTATACCAGCACTACGTGAAATACGGCAAAACTTCCGACCAACGCAACGGGAGAAATTCTGACCCGTAGAGAGGCGTCTGGCTGCGCTCGACTTGCGTTTCTTTTTGACCATGCTGGCGATTCACACTACAGCCCAGTGCCCGACATCCTTTATATTCACTGGTGTTCAATATTAAGAGAATTTTCACACTCTGTCGATTTTTACAAAAATTACGGAACCAAAGGTACGAATTATGCCGCCGAATAAGAATGCAAATTTTCAGTGTCGAATACGTAAAGTCACACGTGCGTGTGGGCGGAGCTGTGACAGCGCAGGGCATGAACAGCACACATGCCTTTATCAGCGATTAGTTCGCTCGTACTCCTCGGCGACATTCGTTGTGTTTCTTGCAGGAGTTGGTTCAATTTCATAAGCAAGCAGGTAAAATGAGTTGCCTCGAACGAATTGATGACGGAATGAGGTGGAGAATCGTCGATAGATTAGAGGCAGGGCAATCGCAAGTGCAGGTTGCTACAGAGCTCAATGTAACGCCCACTGTCGTCTGCAATTTGTGGAAACAGTTTAAGGACACCGGATCCATATCGAGAAGGCCTGGGCAAGGTTGTTCAAGAGCCACGACGGCTAATGAAGATGGTTATTTGGCACTTTCAGCGAGGCGCCACAGAACTGCTACAGCTGCACAGCTATCTCGTGAGCTACATGCCGCCACTGGAACCCGAGTTTCAAGGGTTGCTGTTTCTCGAAGGCTTCATGAGAGAGGGCGTTTTGCCAGAAGACCCGCTGTTTGCGTCCCGCTCACTTCAGCGCACAAGAGAGCGCATTTAGTATGGTGCAGACGACATCAGCCTTGGACCAGACTTTAGTGGGGTAACGTTCTCTTCATAGACGAGTCGCGATTCAGCCTGGACACTGATTCTCGACGTACCTTCATCTGGTGAGAACCTGGGACCCCATAATTTCCCTCCAATATCCGAGAAAGGGACCGCTATGGCAGCGGAGCTGTCATGGTCTGGACAGGCATCATGTTGGACGGCCGCACACCTCTCCATGTATTTGAAAGAGACTCCCTGATTGCTGAGAGGTATAGGAATGAGATCTTACAGCCCTATGTTCGACTTTTCTGGGGCGCAGTTCGCCATCGGTTCCTTTTTGTGGACGACAACGCTCGTCCACATAGGGCTCACCTAGTCGACGATTATCTTGAAAGTAAGGATATTCGCCGGATGGATTGGCCAGCCAGATCGCCAGACCTAAACCCTATCGAACATGTCCGGGACGCTCTTGGGAGGGCAATTGCAGCTCGCCACCCCCTCTGAGAACCATCCAGGAGGTGAAAACGGCGTTGCTGCAGGAGTGGGACCGACTGCCACAGAGACTCCTCAACTACCTCGTTTCCAGTATGACGTCGCACTGTGAGAGGGGACCATACCCCATATTAGAGTCATTTTATGTTCGATTTGTAACGTGGATTTTGGACTTTCCTGAGCTAATGAGCCTTACTGACGATCATGAGTGCTTGCCATGACTTTTGTATGGTATAATTTTTTCTCTTATACAGTATAACTGTGTATCCATACCAAATTTCTTTGGAATGTGTCCATTAAATTTTCAGAAATTCGACAAAATGTGCAAATTCCCTTAATTTTGAAAATCGGTGTATTTTGCCCGCCCTTAATCATCAGACCCACCTCGGGTCTAGGTCTGAAGAAATGTGACGGAAAACGTCCAACTGATTCTCCAGATGAGCACAGATTGTTTCTTGTCGTTACAGGGAATCACACGGCTACCGTGAAATAGGTAATGACGGAATTTAGTGAGGTCCCGGCAACAAGCTTACGCACAAAGAATATCCTTCGTACCATGGCAAAAATAGGCTATGATAATCGACGTCTGCATCGTGACCACTTTGTTGAGTGTAAGGCAGCGAAAGATTAGATTCCAATCTACGTAGGCCTATTGTAATTGGAGTGTGGAAGACTGGAAACAAGTCATCTGGTCTGACAAACCACAATTTCAATCTATCACGCCGATGGAAAGGTGGGTGCATGAGTGGCGTAAACCACACTTAACAATGGACTCAACTTCACAAGTTGGAATCACATAAAAAGGTGGAGGTAGTTTAACAATTTCGGGTGCGTTTACATGGGCTTCTTTGGAGACCCTCCTTCCTGTAGAAACCTCCGTCAGCGGCACATGGTATGTGAATATCCCCGAAACCCGTTCGTAATCTGTCTTTTTCAGTACCATGACGTCATCTTTCAAAAGGACAACGCCACGCCGCATACTTCCCCATTGGGGGCCAATAGACGCCAGGAGCATTCAAGTTAGTTTAGCCTTCTCGAATAACCCCTAGATCGCAGTCTTCAGCCCCACTGATAATTTATGGAACGGACTAAAATACACTGCTGGCCACCCAAAATGCAACACCAAGAAGGAAGCATCCGATTGGCCTGGAATTCGCAGCATGGGTCGCCCGCGAGAGGACATGCAAACGATTAGCATTGCAAGGCATATGCAAATCATGAGCTCCCGGCACGCCACCGAGAAGCACTATAAGAAGGGTGCACAAAAGGCGTGGTGTAAGTAGTGGAAGTGTGTCGTGCTGCCGAACCTATGCGTGGGAAGCTTCCTGATGCCTCGTCGCAGAATACGGCAGTCATTCCAGCACGTTTCGGAGTTCGGCAGAGGACGAATAGTGATTTATCGCGACAGCGGTTTATCGTACCGAGACATCGGCGCCCGTGTGGAACGACATCCAGCCACAGTGAGGCGAGCATGGGTTCGGTGGGTGCAGGAGGGACGGACGGACCGATGTGAGCGATTGCGCCAGCCGCGGCACACCACCGAACGAGAGGACAGGCATGTTGTGCGGAGGGCATTGACGGCTCGCACCGCCACATCATGAACGTTAGCGCAGGAATTAGGGTGTGTTGCACAACAACCTGTGTCAGCACGTACCGTTTGACGTCGTCTGCAAGAGCGGGGACTTGTCGCACTGTGCCCATTGCTCCGATTTCCATTGACGTTACAAAACCGGCGAGTGCGGCGGCAGTGGGCCGTTGAACGCCGCACCTGGACTACGGAATGGCACGACATTGTCTTCTACGACGAATCCCGCTTCTGCCTGCAACACCAGGATTGTCGGATCCGCGTGTGGCGGCACCGCGGCGAGAGACTGTATGACGCCTGCATTATGAATCGCCATACCGGTCCGTCGCCTGGCGTTATGGTTTGGAGAGCAATTGGATATGACACCCGCACCCCTCTGGTACGCATCGCCGGTACACTCAACAGCCACCGCTACATCTCCGACGTTTTGGAGCCTGCGGTCCTACCTTACCTGTAGGACCTGCCAGCGACCACGTTTCAACAGGAAAATGCGCGCCCGCACGTGGCACGCATCGTGCAACAATTCTTCACGGCCCACCAGCTGTCACTGCTGCCGTGGCCCGCCTGTTCTCCCGATATGTCGCCCATCGAACACGTCTGGTCGCTGATCGGCAACCGAGTGGCCCGGCAAGCACCACCCGAGGTTACGCCTTATGAACTGTGGCAACGTGTGGAAGCAGCCTGGACCGACATACCACAAGCTCACATCCGAAGCCTTTTTCGTTCGATGCCGCGGCGTGTAGCGGCCGTTATGGCCAGCCTTGGGGGCCACACGAACTATTGATGTCTGCGTGTTCCGCAAGTCGCACGGGCCTGTAAGCTCAATCGTTTCATCTTTGTATCTGTTGTTATGTGTCCAGTAAATCTGGCTTTTGCTATCTCGTGTCCTTCTTGGTGTTGCATTTTGGGTGGCCAGCAGTGTATATCTAACAGAAATCATCGCTCTTTCCACGTTAATAAGTTATTTTCCGAGGCTCACTTACTAACGTGGAAAGAGCGATGATTTCTGTTTGAGGTTCCTGATCCACATCGAGTGTTTGAATTCAAAAATTCGAGCCAGCACACCACCGCAGGCAACTATGGATGCTCTAGGACAGATGGCCCTCGTTTCATTGGCAGTAATACCATTTTCGTGGTTCCAACAACTCATTGAGTCCTTATCAAGGTATATCAGACTGTCGTTGTGAATGCAAAAGGTGGAGTAAGACGTTATTAGGGAGGTGCATGTAATAATTTCGGCATTAAGTGCAAACAAAGCCTAAATTTTGAAGGGCTTTGTTTTGAAAAAGTTAGTACTTTTTAAACTGGATCTTTCTATGTAAGGGAATGAATAATTTCGTGAGTTGTGTGACTCACATCTGTTATGAAATGTTCAAATTACTTAAACGGAAGACAGGTTCTAGAGAGTCATTCTATTGACGTGGTTTGTGGAAGATTGAATAAAGATTGCATGGACGCGCCAGGAGATCGAATCAAGACTGCAGGTCCTCTAATGGGAACAAAGAAGACACACTACTTAAATTTCACTGTTTTTCCGATTTGAGCGATGTATTTCATAATACACTGCTGGCCACCTAAAATGCAACACCAAGAAGGACACGAGATAGCAAAGCCAGATTTACTAGACACATAACAACAGATACAAAGATGAAACGATTGAGCTTACAGGCCCGCGCGACTTGCGGAACACGCAGACATCAATGGTTCACTTGGCCCCCATGGCTGGAAATAACGTCCGCTACACGCCGCGGCATCGAACGAAAGAGGCTTTGGATGTAGGCTTGGGGTATGTCGGTTCAGGCTGCTTCCACACGTTGCCACAGCTCATCAGGCGTAGCCGCGGGTGGTGCTTGCCGGGACATTCGGTTGCCGATCAGCGACCAGACGTGTTCCATGGGCAACATATCGGGAGAACAGGCGGGCCACGGCAGCAGTGACACCTGGTGGGACGTGAAGAATTGTTGCACGATGCGTGCCACGTGCGGGCGCGCATTGTCCTGTTGAAACGTGGCCGCTGGCAGATCCTGCAGGTAAGGGAGGACTGCAGTCTCCAAAACGTCGGAGATGTAGCGGTGGCTATTGAGTTTACCGGAGATGCGTACCACAGGGGTGCGGGTGTCATATCCAATTGCCCAAACCATAACGCCAGGCGACAGACCGGTATGGCGATTCATAATGCAGGCGTCATACGGTCTCTGGCCGCGGTGCCGATACACGCGGATTCGACCATTGTGGTGTTGCAGGCAGAAGCGGGATTCGTCGTAGAAGACAATGTCGTGCCATTCCGTAGTCCTGGTACGGAGTTCAACGGCCCACTGCCGCAGCACTCGCCGGTGGTGTAACGTAAATGGAAATCGGAGCAATGGGCACCGTACGACAAGTCCCCGCTCCTGCAGACGACGTCGAACGGTACGTGCTGACACAGGTTGTTGTGCAACACAGCCTAATTCCTGCGCTAACGTTCGTGATGTGGCGGTGCGAGCCGCCAATGCCCACCGCACAACACGCCGGTCATCTAGTTAGGTTGGTGTCCCGCGGCTGCGGCAATTGCTCACGTCGGTCCGTCCGTCCCTTCTGCAACCACCGAATCCATACTCGCCTCACAGTGGCTGGATGTCGTCCCACACGGGCGCCGATGTCTCGGTACGATAAACCGCTGTCGCGATAAGCCACTATTCGTCCTTTGTTGAACTCTGAAACGTGCTGGAATGACTGCCGTATTCTGTGACAAGGCATCAGGAAGCTTCCTACGCACAGGTCCGGCAGCACAACACACTTCCAGTACTTACACCCCGCCTTCTGTGAACCATTCTTATAGTGCTTCTCGGTTGCGTGCCGGGCGCACACGATTTGCATATTCCCTGTAATGTTAATTGTTTGCATGTCCTCTCGCGGGCGACGCATGCTGCGAATTTAAGGTCAATCGGATGCTTCCTTCTTGGCGTTGCATTTTGGGTAGCCAGCAGTGTACTTCCAGCTGATAGTTGGTAATGCAGGACTTTGTTTGCATTCGCGCCAGTTTTCCACTCATATTCTAGGGAAATGCGCTCTTTTCCGATCAGCTTCTGGCTTCAACTCCACATCCTTTAATACTGCTTTTCGAGGAAACAGTCTTATTTTATGATTGTCGACGCAAGGAATGTTTGAGTAGCTAGCTTTGCATGGGATAGGGGTCAGTTTTTGCAGTTCCGATGAAATTTTTTCTCATGCGGCATCTACAATTGAAGTCGTTCAGGGCATTGGTGACAGGTTCTCCTCACTATATGTGGAACGGCAGCCTATCACTTTTTGTTTGTGGTGGAGCGAGTGTGTGGAAGCATTTATGTTTCGTCTAATGATATGTGGGGTGGCTGCGAGAGGATTTCTTTATCTGAATAAGGAAGTTCGCTCTCATATGCGCCTGTAACGTTAAAATGCTCTTTATTTTTGTAAGTTGCGTATTTAAGTCACTATTTCATAATATAAAGTAACATCCGTACAACGGCTTTGAAGGAAATTATAAGCGGTCGTCCTTTGTGACCGGAATACAGAAGTTATTTTTGAGCTGCTTAAAGAAATCACCACGGAGTTACCATTTTGTAGCTCTGATCAGATGCGATTCTCCTCTGGCATTTTTTCTACTCTTTAGATACAACGGCCGTTCCATAAAAACAGTAAGTAAAATCGTACAAAACGAAGAAATATAGGTACAACAAAATATGATATTCTTTCCCAAAGTATCTTCCTTCGGATGATATGCAGCGGTCCCATCGTTCAGTCCACTTTTTAAAGCATGTGGCATTTTGTGGAAGCTGCTTTAGCGATCCCTGTACAGCTTGAATAACGTCAGCATCTGTGTTGAATGTTGCGCCACGGAACTTCTCCTTCATTGTTGGAAACAACCAGAAATCGCACGGGGCTAGGTTAGGATCTAGGCGGACTGTGTCATGATTTCAATACTGCATTTCGTAAGAAGCTGCTGAACACAAGCAGCCGCATGTGGACGGGCGTTATCATGTTGTAGGGTCCACTTGCCCACCAGTTACGGTCGCTTAATCGATATGTGTCACCGCAAAGGCTTCAAGACTGAAATGTAATATTTGGCATTGACAGTAATTTGTGGAGGAACGGCATGCTGGTACATTACACCTTGATGATCAAGGAAAATTATCATCATCATCTTCCCAGCTGTTTTGGTTTGGCGGACCTTTTTCGGAGGAGGAGAGCCTGTGTGTTTCTAGACACCCGTTGCGCGCTTCGTGAGGGGTCGAAATAGTGGACCTATGTTTCATCGGCAGTTACTACTGTGTTTAGAAAGTTCGGATGCTTTGCAATAATTTGTTTCCACTCATGACACACCTGAACTCTGGCTAATAATTGTTCTCTCGTCAGGTGATGAGGTATCCATCTGGATCACGCACAATGCAGCAGTAATAATGTCACGTAGAATACGGAATGCCGAAGTTTTTGAAATATTAGTTGACGCCGCTATGTTTTCACACGTCATTTGTTGATCTTTTTTCGATGGCCAAACAGTGTTAACAGCATGCTCCGTAACAGCACTTTCAGGTCGACCAGGCCTATAGGTGCGAGTTCTGTCGACAAACGCTTTTTTTTAATTCATGGTGCCATCTATAATTCGTTGACTCCCCAAACATTTATCTTCGTAAGCCTTTTTCATTAAATTAACAGTTTCTGGTGCCGTTTTACCCAAACGATGGCAAAATTTTATCACACAACGCATTTCACTTCTAAACTCTGAACCACTCACCTCCATAGCTGTATGGAGAAATGCAGACGTACGTTAAACAACTGCGCCATAACAAAAACAAAATCATCTGCCACGGCTAACAACTGTTCCCATAGATACTTCATTAAATCAGTTAGTCTTATGCGTGGTTATCTTTCCCCTTCGCACTGTTGCCAACTGAAAAAAAGTTACTCTCAGTTTTTATGGAACGGCCTTTGTACATTTTATTTATCGGTTTGATACCGTTCTTGCGTTTCTCAGAGCGGCAGTGGTCTAGCTTCCCTGCCTTTAACAACAGTACATTCTTTGGATGACTTGAAGTATAGTGCATCTTATATCGTATTACTACTCTGGCGCTGCCATCTAATGCCTTCATTTGCGGCTATTACCATATAGTGCAGCTAAAATCGTATTATTACTCTGGCGCTGCCATCTAACGCCCACATTTGTGACTATTAACATATAGTGCAGCTAAAATCGTATTATTACTCTGGCGGTGCCATCTAACGCCCTCATTTGTGACTATTACCATATAGTGCAGCTAAAATCGTATTATTAGTGTGGCGCTGCCATCTAACGCCCACATTTGTGACTATTAACATATAGTGCAGCTAAAGTCGTATTGTTACTCTGGCGCTGCCATCTAGCACCCACATTTGTGACTGTTACCATATAGTGCAGCTAAAATCGTATTATTAGTGTGGCGCTGCCATCTAACGCCCACATTTGTGACTATTAACATATAGTGCAGCTAAAATCGTATTATTACTCTGGCGCTGCCATCATTCGTGACGCAATCTTCTTTTTTAGCCATGTCGCAATCTTCTTTTTTAGCTGGGGTGGGAGGGGGGGGGTTAACTATCATCGTGAGTAGCTCTTTGTGCTATAAACAGTCGCCCGTCTTAATTTGGGGTCACTGGTTCCAAGGAGGAGAGAGGGCCACTTCAGAAAGGCAGGTGCACTGCCCAAGGTTCATCCCGGCTGGGTATCGGGCTCACTCGGGCGAGAGGTCAGAGGACGGAGCTTGGACCACTGCGCCACCGGGACAGCCCAACTCTGCTCTTGGTGCTCTCAGATGATTCTGAATTGGGACGATCGGGTAGCACAGTGACTTCAGCATTGACCTTTGACCTTCGGGTTAGGGGCGAGTCCCTAAGGTGGCATAAACAATGCACTTGTCTCACGCCATCTGCTCCCATCCCTACGAATCCGTGGCCCCAAATTAGAAGTATAAGTCTGGCTTTCTATTGATAGGGACAAAGTCGTGTTTGAGTTCTATTTTTATATTTATTCTATGAAAAATATTTATAGATACAGATCCCCATAAAAGTAGAAAGATACTATGCTATCGTTGCATGTAAATACAACGACCAATTCTGTTGCAGCGTTATTCAATGCAATTTTACTAATCTTCCATTAAATAAGCCTATAACTTCCAAGAAGTAACTTTATTTTTAAATACACCAGAGCTGAATAATTACGAAACGCCTATAGCCTATGAAATCCGTTTATTTTCGTGGTGTAGTCAGCACAAATATTCGCCAAACTTTCGCACTCCACTGGGAGGCTTTTTCAAGGCAATGATAGACACAAAAATGCAGAGAATTAGAACATGTAAAGAACGAAGATGTTTTTTGAAAATAACGCGGGGGACATCACGAGCATATTACATGAATTTTTGTCACGTAATTATACAGAGCGCCGTGATGTGTTTCCATCTTTTAATAATGCATGCCAAACCATTGGAAGTTTCGTAGAGACTGTATCATTGCATGCCACTTTGCTGGAAAGGATTTCTACTGTTTCCCTGATGGCAGTCTCTTTGATATTTGTGTAAGGGGCAATTCTTCTAATATTATTCCATACAGGAGCGGCCGAGCAATGCATGACTTCTCTGGCGGGGGCTGCATTCTGCATGTCTTGCTTCACACTTCGTACGTGTTCTTTACATCTAGTGTCCAAGGATCGCTTTGTCAGTCCTATATATATCTTTTCCGTGTTGTCACGATATACCAACGGCATAGCGTACACACCCACCTTTTCTTTCTCACACTGTCTCTCCTTTCAGCTTGATATCATATGTGATAACGGGGTCGGGGACTTCATTGCTATTAATATGCTGTATTTGCGTAATAAATTCTTTAACCAATATGTAAAGCCTGGGATATATTTGATGGATCCTGCGTATCTCATTGTCCTACTAGGCGATTTTTCTATTGCTGATATTATACGATTTCTCACAGTCTTATGTACTCTGTCTATATCACCCTTCTTATATCGACTCGTTATCCAACTATCGAGAAGATACCAGGCTCAGATTATTCAAACTTATGCACCCACCACAAGTCATCCTGAAGAAGAAATTGAAGAATTTTATGAGGAAATTCGTCATCTAAATAATAAAGGTAAGCAGCACTTGAAGATAATTATGGGAGATTTCAATGCAAAAATAGGGCACCGGCAACAGAATGAAACTTCAGTAGGTAAATTCGGTCACGGCAACAGAAACCAGCGTGGAAATAATCTCGTTGAGTTTGCAGAGGCAGAAGGATTTTTCATCTTGAATTCCTTTTTCAAGAAAAAGCCACACAGGAAATGGACATGGAGACATCCAATTGGGACGACAAGTGAAATTGATTTTATTATGTGTAACAAAAAAATTTGTCATCGAAGACTGCAGTGTGCTAAACAAGTTCAACACAGGTAGTGACCATAGATTGGTGAGATGTAAGATGCACCTCAACACTAAACTGGAACGTGGCAAGCTCATAAGACAAACAAAATGTATTGACATAACCAACCTTAAAAAACACCATAATACTTTCAAGTTGGAACTGAAGAACAGATTCTCTGCTTTAGAAGGCCTAACATCGGAAGAAGTGGATATTTCGGAAGTTAACAGAAAAGTAACCAAAGCTCTTATGGAAACAGCAACAAAATTAGCTGGGTCTAAGAACAAGTTGCATGTAAACAAATTATCAGGAAAAACCAAAATGTTGATGCAAAAAAGAAGACAGATGAGGACAACTAAAGAAGATGTGACTTCCAAAGTGGAATATATAGAGCTATGCAAGACAGCACGAAAAAGTATCACTGAAGACGTAAGGAAATTCAACTGTGAGCTAGTGAGGAAAGCAATTGAAAACAACCAAAGCCTAAAGATAGCAAAGGGACATCTCAGTAAGGGAAGAAAACAGATTATGGCACTGAGAAAAGAAGATGGTTCTGTAACAAGAAATAGAGGCGAAATTTTGACAAGAGTGAAAGATTTCTACTCCAAATTATATGAAAGGGATGATACATGTACTCCAGACATCATGAAAGGTACCAGAGTTCTTCCAGTCCTCCCAGCAGAAGTTGCTCATGCAATCAAGAACATGAAGCGGGGGAAAGCTCCAGGAGAAGATGGAATTACTATAGACATCATACAAGAAGCAAGTGGAGAAATTGAAACAGTACTCGCCCAAATTTTCACTCGATGCCTTAATGAAGGGAAGATTCCTGAGGATTGGAACAATGCTACAATGATCCTGCTACATAAAAAAGGTGACATTGAGGATCTCAGGAACTACAGAGCTATCAGCCTCCTATCAGTGGTTTATAAAATCTTCACTAAAGTTCTTTCACACCGCTTGAAGGTAACACTGGACATGGCTCAACCGAGAGAACAAGCTGGATTCAGGAGTGGCTACAGCACAATAAATCATATCCATGTACTGAGAGAACTAATTGAAAGAGCGAGGGAATATGAACTTCCATTGTGCATGGCTTTTATCGATTATGAAAAAGCCTTTGATTCGGTGAAACCATCAGCAGTTACCACGGCTCTGAAATCCTGCGGTATTGAAGATGCATACATTAATATTATTAATAACATCTATGAAAATGCAAGTGCAAAGATTCGGCTGTTTGAAAATACAACACACATAAAAATTGGAAAGGGAGTGAGACAAGGTGACACCATATCTCCGAAGCTCTTTAATGCCACATTGGAAAATGTCTTTCAATCACTGAACTGGGAAAACAAAGGGATAAAGATTAATGGAGATTATCTAACCCACCTTCGTTTTGCTGATGACGTAGTCATTTTTGCAACTACCCCATCAGAGCTGCAGAGTATGATCCAGGAACTTGCTGACAAGAGTAAAGAAGTGGGATTAAAAATGAACTTTCAGAAGACAAAAGTGATGTTCAATGCTTTTACAAGAAATGAAGATTTATCGATTGATGGAGAAAAACTGGAGATAACAGATACGTATGTTTATCTTGGACAGCAGATATCAAGTGAGGGTCACATTGATGAAGAAATTAATCGGCGTACAAAACTTGCCTGGAGAGCTTTTGGAAGAAACAGCATAATTTTCAAGAGCAATATGCCATTATGTCTTAAAAGAAAAGTGTTTGATCAATGCATCCTTCCAGTGCTTACGTATGGTGCAGAGACGTGGACCTTAACTAAAAGAGACATACAAAGGCTGCAGACAACTCAAAGCAACATGGAGAGGTGCATGCTTGGTATAACCAGGAGAGACAAGAAGAGGAACTCGTGGATCCGAAAAATGACGAGAGTGGAGGACATCATGATCAGAGTTAAATCCCTGAAATGGCAATGGGCTGGACATACTGCCAGAAGGACAGACCATGGATGGACAGCCGAAATTTTAGATTGGATTCCAAGGGACAGGAAAAGACCCAGAAAAAGACCACATGGGAGATGGGTGGATGAAATTCGTAAATATGCGGGAGTGACATGGAGGAGACTGGCACAAGACAGACCGTTGTGGAGGAAACTTGGGGAGACCTTCGTCCAGCAGTGGATTGATAATGGTTGACAATGATGATGATGATGATGATATCCAGCCTTTAGACCTTTGCTATAGATATTCTCAACTTCTTTATTATTCAGATAGTCGGGTTTGCATACGTTGTACGCTCTATGGAATAACGCTCTAAATGTGGAAAGTTAGTACTGCTTTGGGCAGTGCGAATGAGGAGGGACAAGGTTAGGGACAAAGGAGTACAAACTTTCCACATTTAGAGCGTTATTCCATAGAGCGTACAACGTATGCAAACCCGACTATCTGAATAATAAAGAAGTTGAGAATATATATAGCAAAGGTCTAAAGGCTGGATATAAGAAGGATGATATAGACAGAGTACCTAAGACTGTGAGAAATCGTATAATATCAGCAATAGAAAAATCGCCTAGTAGGACAATGAGATACGCAGGATCCATCAAATATATCCCAGGCTTTACATATTGGTTAAAGAATTGATTACGCAAATACAGCATATTAATAGCAATGAAGTTCCCGACATCACATATAATATCAAGCTGAAAGGAGAGACAGTGTGAGAAAGAAAAGGTGGGTGTGTACGCTATGCCGTTGGTATATCGTGACAACACGGAAAAGATATATATCGGACTGACAAAGCGATCCTTGGACACTAGATGTAAAGAACACGTACGAAGTGTGAAGCAAGACATGCAGAATACAGCCCCCGCCAGAGAAGTCATGCATTGCTCGGCCGCTCCTGTATGGAATAATATTAGAAGAATTGCCCCTTACACAAATATCAAAGAGACTGCCATCAGGGAAACAGGTTGGAAATCCTATCCAACAAAGTGGCATGCAATGATAAAGTCTCTACGGAACTACCAATGGTTTGGCATACATTATTAAAAGATGGAAACACATCACGGCGCTCTGTATAATTACGTGATAAAAAATTCATGTAATGTGCTCGTGATGTCCCCCGCGGTATTTTCAAAAATCATCTTCGTTCTTTGCATGTTCCATTTCTCTGCATTTTTGTGTCTATCATTGCCTTGAAAAAGCCTCCCAGTGGAGTGCGAAAGCTTGGCGAATGTTTGTGCTGACTACACCACGAAAATAAACGGATTTCATAAGCTATGTGCGTTTCGTAATTATTCCAAGAAGTATTAGTAAAAGAAAATTTTTTTGTTTTACAGTTCGATTTTTTTACATTGTCTGGCGAACGAGATAAATATCTTTAAAAGCGAGATATGAAACATCTAATAACGAGGCATTAAACATTTAATAACAAAGCATTAAGCATGTGGTAACGATATATTAAATATTTAATAACGAGATATTAAACATTATTTATATAATGAAGCACAGGGAAGAGTATTATGAAGAACAGTCGAAGCGTTCCCTTACCGCTGATAATTCCGTATGTGCAGGAGAGAATAGGTTCATGCATAATTTCTATGGAAATCTTTATGAAGGCAGACTTTCTGCGTCACAACCTTCTTTTTGTGTTCTCTTGGTTTTCTTACAGGAAAGATTATGCCCTGGTCGGTGTAAGAACTAACGAACAAACTGCACTGCAATTTTCAGATCAATTCTCGAAGAATTTTCAGTATTTGGATTAGAGCTCTGCAGATCAAACTTAAAACACTTGGAGGGAAGGTTTCCAAAAGTCTCTTAAACAACTCTCTGTCTTGAACAATTTTCTGCTATCTCACTCCGGCATGCTTTCGAATTTCATCCATCCATCTGTTACATGGTCTTCTCCTGGGTCTTTTCCGGCGCTGGCTGATTGAAACTTACGTTGTGTATATTAAAAAAAAAGGCAAAAACTCTAGTCAGCTCTAAACCATAAAATAAAGAAGACATTTCCTTTTACAAAGAACATTTCTCTGAGAAAACAATTTTGCAACAGCTGTGAAAACATTTGTTTTACGCTTCTTATTTCACTTTGTGCAAAAGGGTCGTCCCAATGAAACAGACTAGCTGTTGGAATCAAGTGTACTTTATTACAGCATAAGAATGCCTACACAGGCATAGGCGCCGACTATAGGGGGACAAGGTGAATCTTGCCCCCTGATAATTTTACTGGGTTGGCAGTGCCCACCCTATATTTTTCGTCCTGTTTAATAAAATACATTTTTTTTGTGTCTGCATGTCATTTCCGAAATGCGTGAGTTGAAATATTTTTATAAAGAAAAAATGTTTTTCCATGCTATTCAGGGCATTGTGTGGTGTGCTAATTCCAAAAAATGCATTTCTTTCCTTTACAAAAATGTATTATTCTTTATAAGATGGACCAAATTCCGCCTTACGAGGTCATAGCGATTTATTTCCAAAAAATTAATAAATACCAAAATAAGAAAAACTTTTTTCACATATTCAGCACTGCTCAATTGATATGAAACTTGATTTCCAGCCCCGTATTGTGTTTGACATGTTCTTGTAAATGTTTAAAAACAATTATTAAAAATAAAAAAAAATAAAAAAAATACAGGTGTATATAATCTCTAGAGCCTTTGTTCATCTGTTAACTTTTTGCGCATCTTGTGTTTTGTTTGAGTAGCCGTGCGATATTTCTGATATTTTTTATGAACGATTGGAAAAAAATATTTCTGAATATTTTTATAAAATCACTGGCTGAATTTTATTTTTAAAATATTAATATTCAGCAAAGGAATATTTGTTTCTTTGTTCATTTGCTGATGCTGATGAGCAAATGAACGAATGAGCAACTGCATTTTAAAATACAAGTTGTATACGTCGAATTTCGTAGTTTATTCCCCTTTTTTACGCTTTCCAACCGTAGGTTTAACAAGCGTATGTGCTCCAGCTTCGTGCGTCCGTCCGTTCGCACGATAACTGGCGTAAAAATGGTTCGATTTCGATGAAATTTCAGTATGTGGTAGGGGAGCACCTGGGGACGAACCCTAGTGAAAATTGGACAAATGGGATCAAAGGTCATGACGTAGGAGCGGAATCATTCCATTGCTCTTATGCGTCATAACTTGCGTAAATATGGCTCGATTTCAATGAAATTTTACTATGTGGTAGGAGACCACCTGGGGACGAACCCTATTGAAAATGGACGAAATGGGGTCAAAGGTCAGGATATAGGATTGCTATACATTCCATCGCCCTTATCCCATATTAATTAAGGTGGACGTCAAGTAAATTTGCTTCCTATGCTTCCAATGGAAAAACTTTTGTACACTCCTTCACAATTAATGTGCTCCCAAGGATGAACATTTGAACATCGATTAAAATAACTTCATATTATAACTTGGGAAACTTAATATTTTCTAAAATATAACCATAGTTACATTAAAAATCAATAACTTTTCCTTTGGTGGTGTTGAAACCAGAAAAAAGATGGCGCGACCTGTACTTTGATGACGTCAGTGGACAAATAAATGTTGGATTGCATAATTACGGTTATGGTTTAGAAAATATTAAGTATTCCAAGTTATGAAATGAAGCTATTTTAATCGATGTTCAAATTTTCATCCTTGGAAATGCATTAATTGTAAAGAAAATGTTTACAGAAGTCTTTCCATTGTAAGTACAGGAAGCAAAATTACTTGACGTCCACCTTAAAGTAGCAATTCTTGTATGTATGTATATACATTTTATTTTGAAAATGGCTCTAAGAATTTTGATGAAAGTCGTTAACCTACCGTTTTCTGGTACTAGAAATCGATTTAGCTTGATCTCGACTTTAGGAGAATTCGCTTAGTGGGTTAAATAACCACCCCGAATTATAACGTTTTTATTGGCATGGCGTCGTTCCATTAATGTTACCAACGCTTAGAAATCTTATGACGTCACAATCTCGCGTTTGAGAATGTTGACGCGCGGTCACGCCATCTGTCTCATTACGTCACGCGTTGTGTGTGGATCCTATTAAAGTTTTATGACGTCACACTCTTGCGAGCAGATGTTCGCGATTCCCATCTGTCTCATTACGTCACGCGTTGTGCGCGTATGCCCGTCCGCACGATAACTCGCGTAACAATCGTTTGATTTCGATGAAATTTTAGTATCTGGTAGGGGATAACCTGGGAAGGAACCCTATTTAAAGTGAACGAAATGGGGTCAAAGATCAGTACATAGGAGCGGGATCCATTCCACTGCTTTTATGCGTCATAACTAACGTAAAAAAGGTTCGATTTTGATGAAATTTTAGTATGTGGTAGGGGATCACCTGGCGACAAACTCTATTGAAAATGGACAAAATGGGGTCAAAGGTCAGGACATAGAAGCGGAATCACTTCCATCGCCATTATGCGTCATAACGTACGTAAAAATGCTTCGATTTGGATGAAATGTTGTTATGTTGTAGGGGGTTGCCTGAGGACAAATTGTATTGAAAATGGGAGATATAGGGTCAAAGGTTAGGACACAGGAGCGGGATATATTCCATAGCCCTTATGCATCATAACTTACGTAAAAATGCTTCGATTGCGACAAAACTTTATCATGTTCTTTCGGAGATATATCGAACCGGTTCTGTTGAATATCATCGAAATGGGATCAAAGGTCAGGGCCCAGAACCGAGATTTATTCCACAGCCATTATTCTCATAACTTGAGTGATAACTTGTGTAATAATTTCTGGTATGTTGGAAAGCGTATTATAATCAATGCATTGCATGATTTTACAAATTTGTTTTATTTTCCTCCTGCCAATGAAAGAGACGTTCCTACGTCTGACCTATTCAGTCCTGCCCCCTAATAATTTCGTGAAGTCGGCGCCCCTGTACACAGGTGAACATATGCATAACACACGGCTATTGATAGCGCTAGAAATAGGCGCTCCAAAATTTAGGTAAGTGTCCCATCGGTCGGTAAGTTTATGGATCCTCTGTCAGGTGCTTTGGAACCCACTGCACACACACTTTCGAATTCCCCAGTTCTTGGTGTCCCATCGGTCGGTAAGTTTATGGATCCTCTGTCAGGTGCTTTGGAACCCACTGCACACACACTTTCGAATTCCCCAGTTCTTGGTGAAGGACTGTGCCAACGGAACCCCTGTTAATGCCTATTGCAGCTGCTAACTCGCTAATTGTTATTCTGAGGTTAACGTTCACTAGTTCGTCCACTGCTCCGATTACGTCTGGGTGATGGCGCGTGTGCTTGGCCAAGTCTTGGCGGTTCCACAGTGCTTTTATATGAACCCTGAAATTCAATGCACCATTTCAAGATCGCACTGCGTTCAAGGTACGCATTCCCTTAATCCACCTGCATGTGTCGTAAGACCTATATCGATTTGCTTCCTTCTTTTGTCAAAAATTGGATCACCTCTCGCTGTGCCAGATTGGAGATGTTCATGAGATAGGTCGTTTACGTTGCTTTGATATTACTCACATCCAATGCGTCACACCATTCTAAATGCTTCGCACGCTGCATTACTATTAGGTGTGCAACTTAATTCTCGGCACCATAACCGCAAGCAATCATAGAATGTCGGAAACTGCAAATAGCTGTTTGCGATAATGGCTGATTGCAGCGCCATCCGACAGCTTTCCAGGCAACCGTAACCGCTCGCAGCTGTAGTGAGAGACGGGACGAAAGTTGACGGTGAAAGCAATGTCGTTCGAGAAGTAACATTTGATTCACTGTCTCCTGTTCGCGTTTCAGCTGAAAAAAAGTGCCACGAAAGCCCAGCAAATGATCTGTGCTGCTTGGGGTAAGGCTACTGTGTCCTACAGTACGTGTACGTGTACCAAGTGTTTCCAGCAGTTTAAGCAGAGAAATTTCGATCTCCGTGATGCAACGTCCGGGACAGCCACAGAAAATTGACGATGAGGAACTAGAACAACTGTTGGACGCGGATCCCTGTCGCACACAGTCTGAGCTCGCCCAGGAACTTGGAGTAACACGGCAAGCCATTGCAAAGCGCCGGCACAAGCTTGGACGGATTCACAAGGAGGGCCGTTGGGTGCCCCACCAACTCATAGCTGCCAACAAGTCTAGGCGCTACGATGTTGTTGTGTCCTTGCTTTCCAGATTCAAGAATAAGGATTTCCTCCACAAGATTTTTACCTGTGATGAGAAGCGGATCTTCTACGATAATCCTAAGCGGCGCAAATCGTGGGTTTATCCAGGTCAGCCTACCACCAGTATCGCCAAACCGAATATCCATGCCAGGAAGTCGTTGCTGTGCATATTGTGGGATCAGGGCAGTGTCATACTCTATGAGGTGCTCAAACCTGGTGAAACGGTCAATTCTGAGCGTTATTGTCAGCAACTCATTCGTGTGAGTGACGCAATGGAGGCGAAAAGGCCATACACCGGCAAGGGCAGAAGGTCGGTCCTGTTGCTTCAGGACAACGTTCGTCCTCACACCGTGAAAACGACATTAAACACGATCACCGACCTGGGATGGGAGATTTTGTCCCACCCGGCGTATTCTCCAGACTTCGCCCCGTCGGATTATCACCTCATTCGCTCCCTGAAACTTCACTTGTGTGATGCGCACTTCACTTCTGTCGAGGAGGTCCACACAAGTATTGATGACTTTATCAACTCGAAACGGCCCTTTTTTTCCGCAGTAGCATTCGGCAGCTCCCTGACCGATGGCTCAAATGTATCCTACACGACGGGGAGCATTTTCATGATTAGGTACGTATTCGATTGAAGTAACCAAACATATAACCACACATATAACCATACAACCATACATATAACCATACATATTTTATGTATGGTTACTTCAGCGCCACCATTGCTTCGACGGTTACTGCAGCGCCTCCCGTTTTTCCGAGTCTATGTTTCATGTGGACGGCCCATATACATTGAGAACTCACTGAATTACGACCACCACTATGCAAAGTGACTTTCACCAGATATTCGCACACAGAGGAAGAGAGCGTGACCCGTAGGTTAAACGAATGTAAGAGATTGGTGCCGAGTTGAAAGCGAAGTCACGGACGTAGTTTACTTCAAACCAAGAATATATCGAAGTTTACGAAAGGCCAAATTATGGACGCATGAGGGGTTTGCGTGTCCATTTCGGAAACGTCGACTCTTGTGGATTATGTTGGCTTCCGTGGTTAAAATGTACAGGGAGTGTCCCAAAATGTGTGACGTACTACAGAGGTGGAAACATGTGTCAAGACATGTGTCAGCGAGACATTCTGTCCGCGTAGCTCAGTTGGGAGAGCGACTTACTCCGGAGTGAGGGGACATGGTTTCGATGCCGCACGGATAAACTTTTGTTTTCACAAATGACGAAAAAACCAACCCAATACACAACTGTGAAGAAGGAGAAAGCTAGATTCTATAGATGAACGATGGCCCGCCACCTTGTGTAGAGCAATTGGTGCAGCACAGCTTCGGAGCTGATTGCTCCATATAATATGGGCTAACCAGGTACTACATCCCACGATATTATGCTTCGTATGTTGGGCTACAATATACGCCACTCTTTCTAACAAAAGTCAATCGATTTAAACAACTCTCCTGGTGCCAAACAGAAAGGTCATTGGAGGATAGAAAATTCGAAGCTGGTATTTTGGTCCGATACATCATGATATACATGGGTTTGACAAAATAATGTGAACATAATTTATTATGCAACAAAGGCAGTTCATTTTGGGACACGGAATACTATAAAGAACGGCTATATGTTATTCTACTGTAACATCGACTATCTGCCTTTCAACAGGTTGTCCCACATAGGACTCCCTGATTTTAAAACGAAATAACTCGGAAACGGAGATCGATAGAAGGATAAAACAAGTGGTATGTTTATTTGAAAAGCCGTAAAAATCTGATACAGAAATTTCAAAATTACTTGCAAATGTTGCCGAAAGGTGGCGCTATACGCTGTAGTCGAAGTGCGGTCCTATAAATAATGCTGTGAAGCACAGAGCGACCAGTCTTCGGAGAGTTTCGCTGTCGAAACGTGAAAGGAGGTTAACGTACTGAAGGAAGTGGACGAAGTCATGTATTCCGTGGAGCACCGTGTTTTTCTGGTACTGGAGTATCACGGACTTCGTGGTTTATGCAAGATGGGGCCCGACCGCACCGTACCCCAGCGGTTTTTGCCTTTCTTGTGGAATACTTCGGGAATAGAGTCATTGCTTTGAACTATTCCACATTTACTGGAACTGGCATAGATTGGCCTCCATACTCACCCGATCTTACCCCCTCCCCTGCGACTACGTTTTGTGGGGCACATTGAAGGACACTGTTTTCCAGAACAATCCTGCTACACTGGACGAGCTTGAAGAGTTGATCCGTGAGGCATGTGCGTCCATTTCCGTTGACACACTACAGAGGGTGACTGAAAACTTCATTCTTCGTTTGCGCCATCTCTGTGCTGCGAAAGGTGCACATTTTGAATCGATTGTCATGTGATTGCAACGACTGCTTGCAAAGGACAGTTTATAGACTATTTCTCGGACGCCCTACTGCGACTAAAGCGTACAGCGCCACCTGTCGGCAACATTTGTAAGTAATTTTGAAACTTCTGCATCAGATTTTTACGGGTTTTAAAATAAACATACCACTTGTTTCATTCTTCTATCGATCACCGTTTCCGAGTTATTTCATTTTAAAATCAGGGAGTCCTTTGTGGGACACCCTGTATGTGTTCAGACCACGTCTGTATTGTGGTTCACAGACGAGCATGTGATCCACTTACGATGACGTCAGAAACAAAAACATAAATTATTTGAAAGGGAAGATGCAAAACAGATAATTAAAACCGTAAAATTTTTTGCCAACAAATGAAAAAACTTACGTCGTTCGGAAAAAATATATATATACATTATGCAGACAAAATCATTCAAACACGTAGCTCAAAAGGAAATATGGGCATTTATTAGCCGAAATCAGTACATAGTCGACCGATCTTTGACAGTTATAACTGTCGCGACTCTTCTATGTATGCTTTACAGAAGATGCTGGTAGGTCTGTGCCAGAATTTTCTTCCTGAAAAACTTCTCGAGAGTAAAGTCTTACCAGCCGAGATCGGATTCGGCGTTCTAGTTCATCCCACAGATATTTTATTGGATTTAGGTCGAAACTTCGGGCCGGACAGTCTAACACTTGAATATCCTGCACCTTAAACCAAACCCGGACATTGTGGCAAGGTACTCGATAATGCTAAAACAGACAGAGATCTGTACCAAAGTATTGCCATAGCGTTGGTAGTGTCAAATTCTTCAGAACGTCTTCGTAATTAGAAGCCGGAAGGAACCATAACCAAAGAAACGAGCCTTTCCCAGCAGAAACAGCTCCATACCCTCAGAGATCCCCTCCAAACTTGGCTGTAAGGATGATGCAGTACACCTGACAGCAGAGCACCGGTCATACGAGGTCTCGATGCCCTTCTGTGCCTATGCACCATCAAGCCTATGCACCATCAAAATATTACTTTTGTGCCTATGCACCATCGAGCAGTCTCGTCTTGAGCTTTGCCTTTGGATTGCCATCAGCCTCCTCCGCTCCTATTTTGGAACCTACTCTTCGAGCTACCAGCTCTCAGTGTGAGGCGTCTTCTTCTACCACAGTCCTTCTTCAACAATCCACAACTTCTGCTTCTGGTGCTCAGATGTCTGCTTCTTCACCTTCGCCCAATTTGCCTTCTGCTTTGGACATTAACCTGTTGGAGCAATCTACTCCTGCAGCTACTCAATCTCAGGATATTCCAGAGCTTGAATCTGCTTCCGGTTCCTCTGCTACTAAAGCTTGATGATGATGATGCTATCTCTGGTGTCCACGGACCTGCGTTCTCTCCATACGACCCAGGTACCTTATCGATCGTTGATCTATTAGTATCCCCTGATTTTCTAGAGATGGAAGAGAGCCAGGGCTGTAAGACAAAAACAACAACCCTGCCTCACTGGAATTCGAACCTGGGCCCATCTCGGATGAATGGTCAGATGCCAGCGCTTAGACCACTGCACTACCGTGGACTACGAATAGAGGCGTTCGATGCACTTCAGTGTATATATATATATATATACTGAAGAGCAAAACTGAAAACTAAGGAAAAACTTTAGAATTTAAAACGAAAGTTGCAAAATAACCTGGAGATCAAAACGCGCAACGCAGCAGTTTTGAAAATTCAGAATTCACATTCTATTAAGAAGAGACCTAAGCAAAAAAAAAATACATATATATTTTTGACTCATACCAAGTACAACATAGAAAAGGTTATGTATCTACCGGTGTGAGTAAAAGGAGAAAAGATAAAAAAATAAAATAAAACAACTGAATGTAGAAGGTGTCGAGAATACTGAGCCTTGGCTTTATCAAGGACCAGCAAAAACTCTGCATTTTCTCACTTCCACAAAGACCTAGTTGGAAATGGGTTTCTGCAAGGCCATAGATGCAAGTAACATGCCCACCAAAAATTGTTTTAAAAAATATATATATGTCATGTCCTCCGCAGAGTTGTATGACCTAGCACTAGTTAACAATTTCGCTTGCATCCATAACCCTCCTGGCCCGACCCATGCTCTTCATCTGTTACTATTAAACAGAGAGAAGAAGATTAAAGAGAACTCAAGCTGTGAGAGTGACATAATAATTAGAAATATTTTTCAGCTATAACGAATTGCCAAGTTCGCCTGAGAGAGAATTTAAACCTGAAAAACAATGCAAAAGAAATCCAAATTTTTACATTGCAATTAAAAAAGGAGATATTATTTTTTTAAAAAATCAGATTTTTGAAAGAAAACTTGATTCTAAAACCCCTACTCTACAACTTCTGACAACACAAAAACGAGAATAAGTTAAAGACAATAATTAACTAAAGAAAAGCTTTGTGAAAGTTATATGACTTAAACAATTAGTTGCAATATGTACAAAGTATTTCAGCAGTGTTTTAAGTGCATAATTAAGTAGTTATTAAGAACTTAACTACTTTGAAAATACAGCGCAAAGAAAAGGAACTATGCTTAGCCATCTGCTGTGCCTAAGTTCCCCAAAAGACGCGCAAAGTTACCAAGAAAAGAAAGAGTTAAAACCCGCAAAAATGTTAACAGACAAGCCAGTGCCTAAACGCTGAAAAGCAAAAAATCAACAGAGAAAAAAGTACATGAAGTACAAACATTGAACTTATAAAACCTAAAACCCAAATACAAGGAAGAGAGCTTACCTCTTGTGCAACTAAACTTTCTCCTCGCAAGAGTAAAACATGGCTGACCTCTTCCCCACGCGTCCTAACACTTCTGCCACTCCCTAGTCGCTGGGGGGCAGTGTGGGTGGGGCTGATGGCCTCCTCATACTGAAAGAAACCAACTCGCGGAGATTTTAACCAGAGAAAAAAAATATATATATACTTAAGACTGTGGATCTGTATGATCAGAAAGAGCAGAATTAACTCTCCAGAATACATGAGAAATATTATAAAATACACGAGTGGTGTATTTAATAATCTTTGCATGTATTAAATCACCTTAGTGAGCTTCTATAGATTAATCAGAATCTTATTAATTTTAATGTTAGTTTTACTATTTTTAGTATAGCTATCCTAGTGATGAATAACTAGTTTTCTTTTTTATTTGTTTTTATTTTCTTTTATAAACAGATTTTTAAGCTTTTTTTGTGATTTTGTCTATATTATTTAATTTTTTGTTTTAATAGGACCTTCATATCCATAGCACTAAGGTTCCTTTTAGTAGTTAATAGGCATCCTCTAGCCAACTTCCTTACGGCTTTGATTGGTCAGAATCATATTATTAACTGTGTAGAAAATTAAAGCAGATCTGCCAACCTTACTCTATTATTCAGAATAATTTTTCTTAAAGTTCTTTTGATGAAAGAAGAAGGAATTTCGTTCTCTAGGAAACTATCTAATAGTATATTAATGTGGTAATTGAAGTCCAAATTGTTGCTGCAAATTCTTGAAATTCTTAGGACCTGAGAAATTAGTACATTCTCAATTACTTTGGTTGATATGTTATTATTCCAGTGTAGATATTTAATTACTTTGAAAGGAAAGTTAACTCTTTTATCAAAGAGGCTAATAGATGGGTTACCTCTGTTGAGCTTAATGCTTAAGTCTAGGAACTCAAGTTCCTGATTACTGTGGTTGGTTTTACATAAGTTAAGAGAGCTAGGATAGATATTATCAAAATCACTCTCTATAACTTCTGAATTATTGATACACAGCAGATCATCAATATATCTAAATGTGTAAAGGTAGTTATCTGAGCAGGTGGGGTGATTTTTAATGAATTTATATTCCTTAAAGAACAGGAATAGATTAGCGATATTCGTGGAGGTTGATGTTCCCATGGGAATACCGTTCACTTGCTTATAGAGAGTATTATTATATAAGATATGGTTATTTTTTATGCAGCAATTGAGATAAGAGTTCCAAGTTCCTACATTAACAAATTGGTTAAGTTTAAATTCTGCATACAGCTCTTTAAAGGTAGTGATTATATCTGATAGAGGCAGATTAGTATATAGGTTCTCAAAATCATAACTATTAATATCTAAGGGACAAACGTTGAGTATAGTAGAAATTACTTCTGCATTATTATTAATTATCCAAAAATCTCTGTACATCAAATTAGTACAGTTTCTAATGTGTTTCGAAACCTTCTTTAAGACATCTTCAAAAGCAAGATCTATTTTCTTTTTATGACTCCTTACTCCACTAGCTATGAACCTGAACTTCACAGGATCTTTATGAAACTTAACCGTTTGCAAAAAGAAATGGAAATTCAGGCTCATATCTTCTAGTTTGTGGAATTTTAAGTTTCTTGAAGAATGCCTTAAACCGATTTTCTAACTGCTTGGTAGAATAACTTACGGGCTCGTACGTTACTCTATTATTGAGTTCCATAGTTAACAATTCAAAATAGAACTTCTTACAGATAATTGTAAAATTATTGTTAGCTTTATCCGTAGTGGTAAAAATAAATAGGTCTTGTAGTTTGGAGAGTGACCTTTTAGCTTCTCCAGAGAAAAAGAGATTTCTATCGAAACAAAAGTCCAGACCTGCCAACTCACAGGTGAAGCTATTGATTACATTATATTTCCATTCTGCGAAGGCCTCAATAAGCTGATTGTACGTTAAACTGCTTTTACGATGTACCTATTAACATCTTGAGTGAAGCTCTCAAGAATCCTTTCTTTGGAAATTGTGAAGGAAGGTCTAAATTTAGAACCATACTCTAATAAATTCCTAAGCTTTTCATTTTCAACAAAACTCAAGTTTCCGGTGATAATATGGTTGTAATTCTTATCATAGTGAACTGTTTCTTTATGTTCATCACAAGAACATGTAGTAATTACAGGAATGAAACTCGAAGAGTTAAGTTTGTAGTTTTTAACTATTGACCCTAAGGTCTTAACATATTTAAAACTTACAATAGACTGGTGCCTGTGGATGGGAAAAAAATTGCATTATTGTAGAACAGCTTCCTTACATTGAGATGATCATAGGCTTTATTTAGAAACCTGATGGTTACAAAATTACTGGAAAATTCTTTAAGAGAAAGTTTATCTTTAAGAATATGTTTAAGAATGTCTAGAACCAAAGCAAAAACATGCTTATCAACATGGTCAGCAGTTTCTTTATAGAATTTGAAAAAAACTTTTAAGGACAGAGTGCTTGAAGGACTTGAGTATTTTGTAAGTATTTTTAACAAAATTAGTGCCAGATTTACAGCTTTCCAGAGTTATTAGCAAGTTAGCAAAATCAACTTTGCTTGATGTGCGAAATAACCTCTGTCCTCTATTACCTCTAGTGCAGCTCTTATTATTAACAGGAAAGAAGAGTTCACGTATTGAAAATTTATGCTGATTATGCTTATTGTCAGATAGAGTGGAATTAAGACCATAGGGATAAAGAGACTGATGCTGCAAAATTTCAAGGGATTCAGTTTCTAGCCGAGCATAGAGGTCAGGGATAATATGTAGTACCTCTATTTTCACTTTGTCAAAACCATGAGTATGGAAATGCTCTAATTCAAAGGTAGAGTACTGGTTAGCATTTGTGGAGGGGTTCACTCCTGAATTAGAGAACTTGTTAACTAGAGACCTGTGACCATTAATCCTAAGATGAAGAGGATTTTTACTTTGGCCAATATAGCTAAGGTTGCAGACAGTACAGGTGAGCTTATAGATGGTATTGTAGGCTTTGCAAAACTTGTTGGAGCAATTATCCGCAACAGAAGAATACAGGTTAAGATCAGCAGATTTACATGTCAAACAACGTTTGTCATTTCATAACTTTAGATTACCTTTGCCAGCGAGTTCATACACTATGGGAAAGGGTGCTAGCCTAACCGAGCGGGAGGACTTAAAATATCTGAGCTGACCTCCAATCCTTTCATCGTCCTTAGAACTCCACTTGGGCCAAAACTTACAAATTCTGAGCAAACCAACTAGGAAAAACTTTTTAGAAATAAGCAGTCCAAGAAAATACCAAACTCGAGTATAAACTACACTCCAAAAGGCTGCATCCAAAACATACTAAAATTAAAAATTAGAAATAAAAATAAGAGTGAATTGTAAATAAATAGAAAATGAAAAAAAAAACACAAATAAAAAAAATAGTAATAAAAAATAAAAAAATAATAAAACATTTCAACTAGAATTTGCGCATGAGCTGCTAAATAATAAATTGAAATTAGTTACTGAAGAGCAAAACTGAAAACTAAGGAAAAACTTTAGAATTTAAAACGAAAGTTGCAAAATAACCTGAAGATCAAAACGCGCAACGCAGCAGTTTTGAAAATTCAGAATTCACATTCTATTAGGAAGAGACCTAAGCAAAAAAAATACATATATATCACTACCTTTAAAGAGCTGTATGCAGAATTTAAACTTAACCAATTTGTTAATGTAGGAACTTGGAACTCTTATCTCAATTGCTGCATAAAAAATAACCATATCTTATATAATAATACTCTCTATAAGCAAGTGAACGGTATTCCCATGGGAACATCAACCTCCACGAATATCGCTAATCTATTCCTGTTCTTTAAGGAATATAAATTCATTAAAAATCACCCCACCTGCTCAGATAACTACCTTTACACATTTAGATATATTGATGATCTGCTGTGTATCAATAATTCAGAAGTTATAGAGAGTGATTTTGATAATATCTATCCTAGCTCTCTTAACTTATGTAAAACCAACCACAGTAATCAGGAACTTGAGTTCCTAGACTTAAGCATTAAGCTCAACAGAGGTAACCCATCTATTAGCCTCTTTGATAAAAGAGTTAACTTTCCTTTCAAAGTAATTAAATATCTACACTGGAATAATAACATATCAACCAAAGTAATTGAGAATGTACTAATTTCTCAGGTCCTAAGAATTTCAAGAATTTGCAGCAACAATTTGGACTTCAATTACCACATTAATATACTATTAGATAGTTTCCTAGAGAACGAAATTCCTTCTTCTTTCATCAAAAGAACTTTAAGAAAAATTATTCTGAATAATAGAGTAAGGTTGGCAGATCTGCTTTAATTTTCTACACAGTTAATAATATGATTCTGACCAATCAAAGCCGTAAGGAAGTTGGCTAGAGGATGCCTATTAACTACTAAAAGGAACCTTAGTGCTATGGATATGAAGGTCCTATTAAAACAAAAAATTAAATAATATAGACAAAATCACAAAAAAAGCTTAAAAATCTGTTTATAAAAGAAAATAAAAACAAATAAAAAAGAAAACTAGTTATTCATCACTAGGATAGCTATACTAAAAATAGTAAAACTAACATTAAAATTAATAAGATTCTGATTAATCTATAGAAGCTCACTAAGGTGATTTAATACATGCAAAGATTATTAAATACACCACTCGTGTATTTTATAATATTTCTCATGTATTCTGGAGAGTTAATTCTGCTCTTTCTGATCATACAGATCCACAGTCTTAAGTATATATATATTTTTTTTCTCTGGTTAAAATCTCCGCGAGTTGGTTTCTTTCAGTATGAGGAGGCCATCAGCCCCACCCACACTGCCCCCAGCGACTAGGGAGTGGCAGAAGTGTTAGGACGCGTGGGGAAGAGGTCAGCCATGTTTTACTCTTGTGAGGAGAAAGTTTAGTTGCACAAGAGGTAAGCTCTCTTCCTTGTATTTGGGTTTTAGGTTTTATAAGTTCAATGTTTGTACTTCATGTACTTTTTTTCTCTGTTGATTTTTTGCTTTTCAGCGTTTAGGCACTGGCTTGTCTGTTAACATTTTTGCGGGTTTTAACTCTTTCTTTTCTTGGTAACTTTGCGCGTCTTTTGGGGAACTTAGGCACAGCAGATGGCTAAGCATAGTTCCTTTTCTTTGCGCTGTATTTTCAAAGTAGTTAAGTTCTTAATAACTACTTAATTATGCACTTAAAACACTGCTGAAATACTTTGTACATATTGCAACTAATTGTTTAAGTCATATAACTTTCACAAAGCTTTTCTTTAGTTAATTATTGTCTTTAACTTATTCTCGTTTTTGTGTTGTCAGAAGTTGTAGAGTAGGGGTTTTAGAATCAAGTTTTCTTTCAAAAATCTGATTTTTTAAAAAATTAATATCTCCTTTTTTAATTGCAATGTAAAAATTTGGATTTCTTTTGCATTGTTTTTCAGGTTTAAATTCTCTCTCAGGCGAACTTGGCAATTCGTTATAGCTGAAAATTATTTCTAATTATTATGTCACTCTCACAGCTTGAGTTCTCTTTAATCTTCTTCTCTCTGTTTAATAGTAACAGATGAAGAGCATGGGTCAGGCCAGGAGGGTTATGGATGCAAGCGAAATTGTTAACTAGTGCTAGGTCATGCAACTCTGCGGAGAACATGACATATATATATTTTTTAAAACAATTTTTGGTGGGCATGTTACTTGCATCTATGGCCTTGCAGAAACCCATTTCCAACTAGGTCTTTGTGGAAGTGAGAAAATGCAGAGTTTTTGCTGGTCCTTGATAAAGCCAAGGCTCAGTATTCTCGACACCTTCTACATTCAGTTGTTTTATTTTATTTTTTTATCTTTTCTCCTTTTACTCACACCGGTAGATACATAACCTTTTCTATGTTGTACTTGGTATGAGTCAAAAATATATATGTATTTTTTTTGCTTAGGTCTCTTCTTAATAGAATATATATATATATATATATATATATATATATATATATATATATATATATATATATATATATATATATATATATATATACACTGAAGTGCCAGAAAAACTGGTACACCAGCCTAATACTTGGTAGGTCACCCACGGGAGAACAGGACTGCAGAAATACGACGCGGTATGGACTTCACAAGCTTCTGGAAATATGCTGTAGGTAAAGCACACCATACTTCCTGCAGGGCGTTCCACAATTCGGGTGTATTCCGAGGTCTCGGATTCCTGTGTTCGATAGCTCGTTGCATGGCATCTTAAATGTGTTCTATATCATTCAGATTTGGGGACTTGGGTGGGAATGGCAACACCCCAAACTCAGATAAATGCTCCTTTAACCATAATGTGGCGTCCCAACACTTGTGTGGAGGTGCATTGTCCTGTTGGAACAGGCCCAACCCATCAGCATGAATGCAGGACATGAACGGGTGTACCTCGTCAGAAAGGGTGCGCACATAGCGTTGCCCGGTCACAGACGTTTCTAGATGTACCAGGGATCCCAGTGAAGTCCAGCTAAACACATTCCATGCCATTACGGACTCCCCACCAGCCGGTACAGTTCCCTGTTGACAGGCGGTATCCATGGCTTAATGGGGTTTGCGCCACACACGAATCCTTCCATCTGCCCGATACAGTTGGAAACGCGACTCGTCAGACCAGACTACTTGTTTCCAGTCATCAAGTGTCCAGTGGCGGTGTTGCCGTGCCCCAGCGAAGCGCATAGCTCTGTGTTGTGCACCCATCAAGGGACTCGAGTTGGGCGTCGGCTCCCAAAGCCCATATCGTGCAGGGTACGTTGCACAGTCCGGACGCTGATGCTTGTTGAGGCTCCAGCATTGAATTCCAATGATACCTGCGAGTGTGTTGCAAGCCTATCGCGTGAAACAATTCTTGACAGCCGACAATGGTGACGTTCACCCAATGTCTTTTTACGGTCACACTGGTATCGTAGGTTGGAGATTTTGCCAGAATTCTTGTAGTCACGGTGCACCCTTGCAATGGTCGTCCGCGAAAATCCGAACTTCGTTTTTACCTCTGAAATACTATGGCCCATCTCACGAGCGCCGACTATGACACCGCGTTGAAAATCGCTTAAATCGTTATTAATTGTCATTCTCATGCCGAAAACAGCTCTGACAGCTTGCAAGGATGTCTATCGCTTTATATACGCACTGGCGGACGCAACCGAGTACACGCATAGGTGACGTTGCTATGTATTTTGCATAAGCTCGTCTGTACCAGTTTTTCTGGCACTTCAGTGTATATATAGATATATAGTCGGTACCGTTTATTCTGATTACACATAATGTTATCAGAAAGAGTACATCCTGACCAAATGTACAATGAATACCAACGCACACACACGCATTGAAATTATTGCTTCAGTTGTTGATATGATTTGCTTCTGTATGAATACACACAAGTTATTAAATCATGCAATGCATTGATTATGATACACTTTGCAACATACTAGAAATCATTACTCAAGTTATGATAATAATGGCCGTGGAATAAATCTCGCTCCTGTGCCCTGATCTTTGACCCCATTTCGATGATATTAAACAGAATTGGTTCAGTATACATCCGGAACAACATACTAAAGTTATGCCGCAATAGAAGCATTTTTAGTCAAATTATGAGGATAATGGCTGTGAAATAAATCTCGCTCCTTGACGCATTTCAATGATATTCAACAGAACCGGTTCAGTATACTTCCAGAACAACATGATAAAGGCTTGTCGTTCAATGTCGCTTTATTAGACAATTAATAGTGTACAATAAAATGGGGGCATATAACATGGGCAAAAGACCAAAAAGACGTGGACAAAATCACAGGCTTACACGTGAGGCATTGAGGAGAACAAAACATAAGAAAAAGAACTATGGGCGCGCAGGCCACTCTCTCAAACAGAGAGATATTTTGAGAAACATGAAATACACAGGACATTTAGCTCGGCAAAAGTCAAGCAGAAGTCTAAGGGCTCACACTCTGGAAGATACTGGAATAATAAGAAACTGGTGTTAGCGGATAAGGGAAGGAGAAGTCTGGATATTTATACATAGCACGTTTCACCCAACGCTCATAAGCGCGGTAATAATCATCATAAGAAGCAAAGTCTTGTTGTGAAGGAGGATCTGGAGCAAGAGGCTTACGCCGCCGTCGGGAACGTCGAGCCGTAGAAGATGTACAAGTAAGGGAAGTACTATCAGCAGAAGTTGAGGAAGGCAACAATGGAGCATGATGAAGCACAAGTGAAGGAGCACTGGCAGGAACAATCGATGAGGCAGGAACAGTGGCTGAAGCTGATGGAAGGACGGCAGGAACGACTGTAGAGGAAGATGACACGTCTGAAGGCAAATGAGCACACTGTGAGTCGGAGGATGCAGGTTCAATGGACATGACGAGATTTGCTGGGAGTGAAGAACTCACAGAGACGATCGGCATGAGACAGCTGATAAGAGGTGGAGTAGGATCTTCGTCCGGCGGCTCAGGAGTTGGCGAAGCAGAAGTGTCTAGAAAAAAATGCCGAATGGAAACATCAACAGAAGACAAGTGCAACCCAGAAGACACTACAGGGCTGTCAGTGAACGACCCTGTAGAAAATAGACTTGCTTGAAGGGAACACGGCGGTGAACATGAAATGGTAACAGAAACATCTAGGAGTGAGGATTGAAGGTGACGAGTAGGAGACAAAGCATCATCAGCCGTCGGTAAAGGAAAATGAGATGACGTAGAATCTGGAGGCACAGAAACAGATAAGTTGCACAGGGGCGGTGAGGAAGCAGGAGATATAAGGCAGCTGGTAGACGCTGGCTCCGTGGAGACGAAGAGCGGAACCATAGAAGTAGGGACCGCAGTCAAACATGGAGACAATGGACTGACAGGAGCAGGAGATGAAGGCTGAGAGTGTGACTGAGGGCATTTCAATGAGATCTGGGCAGAAGACAGGCTCGATGGAGGCGTGCAAAGTGGTGTTGTAGTAGCAGAAGTGAAGATATCCAGGAGAGCTGTCGGTAGTAGATGATCAGGAAAAATATTCTCCGAAGAAACACATGAAGTAGAAGAATCAGGGGCCGGGAGCAAACCACTCGAAACCGGAAGCTGCGAATATGTAGAAGGAAAAGTCGACAGAGATGTGGATGATAAAGAAAAGTCACACGATTCTGGCAAGGCAGAAGGGCGAATGGAAGTCGAAAAATCCCGAGTTGGACAAGAAGAACTATGGTGACCGGGCAATTTGCAAGTAAAACAATGATGGCGGTAAAAACATTGACAGTGCGAGTGTGTGGACCGCAGATAACGTGGAAAGCTGTCGGACAGGAAAAAATGGACTGTTCGTCAGGAAAAACGACGAGAGCTTAACGTCGAAAACTATAATAGGGACGATACCCTTGATCGTCTGAAGCAGCAGCAAAGTCTTAATAGGGTCAATTACTAAACCACATTGAGAAAGGAAAGCATTCAGTAAATCGTTGGAGAGTTCAGGAGGAACTGGAGATAAACCAACGAGAGTAGGGCAATGAGCAAGAGGAATTGCGAACAAACTTTGGTCGCCGACTGAAATTGGAGAAGAAAGAACCAACTCAACTTGAGCGGGATTAGAAAAATAAATCAACACCGAACGAGGTTTTCGAGCGATGTGCGTGATGGCATCAGGTGGAACAATCTAATGGAGTGCTGAAGTGTAAGCTGTAAGTTTAGTATGTGGAAGCGCGGAATATTTTACTCTGAGAGCTAAAGAAGCAAAGACAGACCTCCACGGTGACGAGGACTCTAATAAATGAGCTGTTAAAACGGAGCCGGTACGAGAAAACCGGAAGCCCAAGGCAGTTGAGAGAGGATCCGAGGGGAAGACAGTGCCTGCGGGCAAAGGTAGATCAGTTGAACTGTCAAGTAGTACATCCGGAGGAGGCGTCAGTGGTCGAAGAAAAGCAGTAGACATAGTGCAAATTAGAAACTGTAAAGCAAAGCAACACAATCTCGAGAGCGTAAGACGAGGGAGATGGCAAAAAGAACGTAAAGAAGGCGGACGATGGGAAGATGCGAGATAATGACGTCACTGGAAGAACGGCGAGAGACAGATGGAGCACAGTAACGATTGCGTTACCCAAGGACCACTATCAGAGGGTGACCTAAACGGGAAGGCGTGTAGATAACAGGAAGATAAGCACAGAAGGCAACTGAATAGAATGCAGGAGAGAAGAAAGAAGGAAGTCAAGCCAAGTCACGATGGACAGATGTAAACATACCCACCAAGATGAAAAATGAAGAAATATCGGTAAAAAATTCACTTACTGGTGCTGAAAAGTAGCTGGGAAGATTGCTGGTAGCCTATTACTGGTATAGGGTATGCAGGAAAGTAACAGCAGGCATTGGAACATGTACTTGGGCGCACACTTGAGAAACGCAGTAGGGTGTAGTCGGCTGGTAATATTATGATAAAATTCGAAGTAAATACGTACTTTCTGACTCGGAAAAGTAGCGCAGGAAAGGTAACACATACCCTTATACACACACGGAACACAGAAGTCTGAAGCAATGGGCTGTTTGACCGAGCAAACTGGGCGAAAATTGAGGAGCTCGAGAGGGCACGTCTAACGACAGTTTTGTCGCAATCGAAGCATTTTTACGTACGTTACGACGCATAATGGCGATGGAATGGATCCGGGTCCTATGTCCTGACGTTTGACCCCATTTCGCCTATTTTCAATAGGGTTCATCCCGAGGTTGTCCCCTACCGCATGCTAAAATTTCATCGAAATCGAACCATTTGTACGCGAGTTATCGTGCGAACAGACAGACAGACGGACAAAGCTGAATCATATACACTTCTTCAAACTACGGTTGGAAAGCGTAAAAGAGGCAAGAAATATTAGCAGAAGTCACCTATGTTTTGATCACGTTTACAAGAATCCATATCCCTACACAAGCAGATCAACTAAATGGACTAAAAACACCTAGATAATACCGATTCCTTTTTTTCTTTTTTCTTTTTTTTTTTTTTTGATTGGAGTTTTAACGACCACCGTGAGCAACTCAATGGGCTATAAGCAGTCGCCCGTCCCTAATTTAGGGTCACTGGTTCCAGGGAAGGGAGAGAGCCAGTGCCGTAAGACAAACACAACATCCATGCCTGACCGGGATTCGAAGCCTGACCCCTTACGGGTGAATGATCAGAGGCCAGCGCCTTAGACCACTGCGCCACCGGGGCGGCAAATAATAGCGATTTCTCCGGTTCTTTTATCATCATTTGTTTCTTATCCCATGATTTGTTTTAAATTAATCCTTAGTGGCGACTACGAGAACAAAGTCGTTATTCGCGAAAGAAAAGTTTTTGGTCAGCACAAAATGGTTATACACATACATTCTGAGTTGAGCACAGTTCGTCTGACCAATGTACATATACTGAAGTGACAGAAAAACTGCTACAGACGAGCTTATGCAAATTACATAGCAGCGTCACCTATGCCAGTACCCGGTTGCGTCCGCTAGTGCGTATATAAAGCGATACACATCCTTGCCCGTTCCGGTTGCGTCCGCCAGCGCGTATGTAAAGCGATAGACATCCTTGCCAAATGTTAGAGCTGTTTTCGACATGAGAATGACAAATAATAACGATTTAAGCGATTTTCAAAGTGGTGTCATAGTTGGCGCTCGTGAGATGGGCCATAGTATTTCAGAGGTAAAAACGAAGTTCGGATTTTCGCGGACGACCATTGCAAGGGTGTACCGTGACTACAAGAATTCCGGCAAAATCTCCAACCTACGATACTAGTGTGACCGTAAAAAGACATTGGGTGAACTTCACCATCGTCGGCTGTCAAGAATCGTTTCACGCGATAGGTGTGCAACACTCTCGCAGGTATAATTGGAATTCAATGCTGGAGCCTCAACAAGCATCAGCGTCCGGTCTGTGCAACGTACCCTGCACGATATGGGCTTTGGGAGCCGACGCCCAACTCGAGTCCCTTGATGGGTGCACGACACGGAGCTATGCGCCTCGCGTGGGTACGGCAACACCGCCACTGGACACTTGATGATTGGAAACAACTAGCCTGGTCTGACGAGTCGCGTTTCCAACTGTATCGGGGAGATGGAAGGATTCGTGTGTGGAGCAAACCCCATGAAGCCGTGGATCCCGCCTGTCAACAGGGAACTGTACCGGCTGGTGAGGAGTCCGTAATGGTATGGGATGTGTTCAGCTGGACTTCACTGCGACCCGTGGTACGTCTACAAACGTCTGTGACCGGACAACGCTATGTGCTCATCCTTTCTGACGAGGTACACCCGTTCATGTCCTGCATTCATGCTGATGGGTTGGACCTGTTCCAACAGGACAATGCACCTCCACATAAGTGTCGGGACGCCACATTATGGTTAGAGGAGCATTCATCTGAGTTTGCGGTGTTGCCATTCTATCCAAGTCTCCAGATCTGAATGAGATAGAACACATTTGTGATGCCATGCGACGCGCTATCGAACACAGACCTCAGAATACACCCGAACTGTGGAACGCTCTGCAGGAAGTATGGTTTGCATTGCCATCAGCATATTTCCAGAAGCTAGTGGAGACCATGCCCCATCGTATTTCTGCAGTCCTGCGCTCCCGTGGGGGACCTACCAAGTATTAGACTAGTGTTCCAGCTTTTCTGGCACTTCAGTGTACACACACGGACCCCTCATATGGATAGGATATCTAACTGCAAAGCGTTTTCCAACTTTTATGAAAGATAGAACACGTGGCCAGAATAGGGTGCTGCTGAAAGTAATACATGTTTCTCAACTGAAGACGTCTTGAAAACCATGCAATGTGCCCCAGATTAAGGAAACTTTGAAAATATGTCGTATGACCCAGTTCGAGAAACGTATGAAAATATCTATGTGAATTGTCTCAAGGTGCTCCTCAAAGTATGCCATGTGACACAAATCACAGCGCCTTTGAAAGTATATCATGTGACTCAATTCAAGGAGCATCTGAAAATATACCATATGACTTGTCTCAAGGTGCTCCTCAAAGTATGTCATGTGACATAAATCACGGCGCCTTTGAAAGTTTATCGTGTGACCCATTTCAAGGAGCATCTGAAAATATGTCATGCGACTTGCTTCAAGGTGCTCCTCAAAATATGCCATGTGACTTGTCTCGAGGTGATCCTCAAAGTATGCCAAGTGACACAAATCACGGGGCCTTTGAAAGAATATCAGGTGACTCAATTCAAGGAGCATCTAAAAATATGCCATGTGACTTGTCTCAAGGTGATCCTCAAAGTATGCCATGTGACACAAATCACGGGGCCTTTGAAAGAATATCAAGTGACTCAATTCAAGGAGCATCTAAAAATATGCCATGTGACTTGCTTCAAGGTGCTCCTCAAAGTATGCTATGTGACACAAATCACGGCGCTTTTGAAAGTATATCATATGACCCATTTCAAGGAGCATCTGAAAATATGCCATGTGACTTGTCTCAAGGTGCTCATCAAAGTATGCCATTTGACACAAATCACGGCGGCTTTGAAAGTATACCATGTGACCCAATTCAAGAAGCGTCTGAAAATATGCCATGTGACTTGTCTCAAGGTGCTCCTCAAAGTATGTCATGTGACACAATTCACGGCGCCTTTGAAAGTATGTCATGTTACCCAATTCAAAGAGCATCTGAAAATGTGCCATGTAACTTGTTTCAAGGTGCTCCTCAAAGTATGCCATGTGATTCAAATCACGGCACCTTTGAATGTATACCAAGTTACCCAATTCATGGTGCATCTGAAAAAATGCCATGTGACTTGTCTTAAGGTGCTCCTCAAAGTATGCTATGTGACTTGTCTCAAGATGCTCCTCAAAGTATGACATGTGACACAAATCACGGTGCCTTTGAAAGTACACCATGTGACCCAATTCAAGGAGCATTTGAAAATATGCCTTGTGACCAAATTTAATCCGCCTACAAAACCCAGCCTTGTGACCCAATTCCAAGCACTTTCAATCAATGTTACGTGACCCACCTAAAGGCGCCTCTCAAAATATGTCATGTGATTCTGCTGAAGTCTTTCGCTTCACTGGAAGCAGAAATGTTTTCATACTCTGAAAGGTCCAGAATTAATATTTGAAACAAAGCAGAAGCAGATGAAGCCGAAACCTATACATCAGGTAAATCCTCAACAAAAACTAAAATGAAAATTTTGCCATTTGGAGTATAACATAGGTCATATGAGCTCCAGCATTCTAAAATATTGTAAACTGTCAAACGTAAATGAATTCTTCTAATTATTGTTCTATTTGTGTTTTCTTTCTTTTTAATATATCAATAAAAGTATAAATTTAGCTTTCAAACATTCATATATTATGGTACAGTCCAGAGCTTAAACATCAATATGACTGGAGAATGTTTATTACGTCGGTGAATAATTATCATTCGTTATGGCTATCCAAATACGTCAGTCTAGAAGCGACCATATTAAGCAGCGTCTGCTGTATATCTCGAAGAACAGGTATAATTATTTTAAATTAATGCGCAGCGCAAGAGTTTGATGTATTGGAGTTTCTATATTAAACAAGTTAGTAAAATCATGCCGTGCATTGATTATGATACGCTTTCAAACATACTAGAAGTCAGTACTCAAGTTATTACTCAAGTTATGAGGATAATGGCTGTAGAATAAATCTCGCTCCTATGTCCTGACCTTTGACCTCATTTCGCCCATTTTCAACAGGGTTCGTCCTCAGATGGTCCCCTAACACATAATAAAATTTCATCGAAATCGAACAATTTTTTACGCAAGTTATGACGCATAAGTGCAATGGAATGGATCTCGCTATTATGTCCTGACATTTGATCCCGTTTCACCCATTTTCAATAGGGTTCGTCCCCGGGTGTTCCCTACCACATACTAAAATTTCATCGAAATCGAACCATTTTTACGCGAGTTATCGTGCGGACAGACAGACAAAGCTGGAGTATATACACTTCTTCAACCTACGGTTGGAAAGCGTAAAAAAAAAATACATATTCTTTCAGTTACACAGTGGACGCCGCTTTAAAATCGTCGCTTCCAGACTTAAGTACTTGGATAAGAATAACGGATAACAGTTACTCACCGACGAAAAAAAAATCTGAAGTTACGTTGATATTTAAGTACGGACCGTAACATAATATGTGACAGCTTGAGAGCTAAATTTATACTTTTATTGACATATTAAAACGAAAGAAAACACGAATAGAACAATAATTTGAAGAATTCATTTACGATTGACAGTTTACAATATTTAAAAATGCTCATGGAGCTCATCTGACCTATGTTGTATTCCAAATGGCAACATTTATAATGTACGCCTTAAGTACTTTTTTTTTTTGTAAAAAAGTTACATTGAATTTATCTTTGAATATTTTTTTTTTGCACTAAAATAGTGAGGTACGTACGTGACAGTTTTCTTATTCAAAGCGAATTCCGAGAAATAGAAATTTAATCTGGAAAATAAACTGGGATAACTCGAGTTGCCCCTAGCTGAAAAAGAAAGAAAGTTCGTGAACTAATAAAATAAATCGAACTTTGCCATCATAATCTGCAGGGAACGGCACCACCTTTCATCCCATTAAAGACAGATAAAGGGACAATCATAGAGCTAGTACTTTGATGTTACGGGCTTATAACGCTCACTGGGACTGCATCTGTCTTTTCGTGTTCGCAGAAGACTTTGATAACTGAAAAGTATAGAGGTAAAATTCTTTTACAGAAAAATCGATTATGACTTCAAATGTACGATAACAATTTTCCCTAACAGAGGGCGCCTAATGGACCAATATTTTTATTACGCAACTACGCGTAACGACTATGATATGACCAATGGTAATCCCAAAAAATACGAATATATTTAGAAGCACTCCTTTAGAAAACTCTACAAAGAAGTTCGTATGAAGTACTTCTTAAAATGTAGGGAAAAGTAAATAAATAAAAATAAAACCTTTTTTGAAAAATAGTAAAGGTTAATGGCATGATAGTACAAAAAGGAAAGATTTTCAACAAGCAAAAAATTATTTTTTGGATCCTCAATATTAAAGTTATTAACAATAATTCTATTATTCTTTATTTTAAATCTAATATTAATGTCTGGAATTTATCACTTTTTAAATTAAATTTTAATGTTTCAAATATTTTACTAAAATTTACATTTTTAAATTAAATTTTAATGTTTCAAATATTTTACTAAATTTTACATTTTTAAATTAAATTTTAATATTTCAAATATTTTACTAAAATTTGCATTTTTAAATATCAGTATTGTTTTTAATCCAATATTTTATTGATACCTTTTTTGTAAACTGTTGGTTTTAATGATATAAAATGTTTTATTTAGTCCAAATTTTCTTGTTTTAAATTTTAATAGTCGGCAAAAATCACATTTAATAGCTAATTTAATTTGTTTCGTATTCTTATGCTTTTGATTATATGACCTTATATTCCTATTTTACCATAGGTTATATTTTGTTATAGCTATTAAATAATGAATTGCATTATTTTTTAAATCGTTAACTTTTAGTGGCATATGTCATAAAATTTGATTGTGAGTGAAATCGTCTATTAAGGCTAAATACGTTATTAATCAATTCCAAATATATTTCGCAAAATTACATTCGACAAAAATATGGTCAGCTGCCTCAAGAAGTCCAAAGTACTTACAATTTGGATCATTTGACAAGTAAATTTTACGTAACTATTTACAGTTTGGCACTATATTATGTGATACTACGTGTGTATCTCAGTTGCGGATTTTTTTTCTTTGTGTCATTTGCCCGGAAAAAGAAACTCTATTCAAACGGAAAATCCTGTGATTGACAGCTGAGATACTGTCGTCGCAAAAACTAATAATGTCAATTTTTTCTTTTTGACGTGGATACGTTTTTAAAATCGTTACCATGGGGGAAAATTTGACCTCCAGGAAAATTTTACCGATATAATTCTTTACGATTGATCAAAATCTTATAATTTCTAAATTGTAACACATAGCTAAAATCTAACAACTGATATAAAAAGAGTAATAACCAATGATTCTAAAAATATCAACTTCAAGGTCATGCGCATGCGTGGGGAGAGGGGAGTGCGTCCGCCATTTTAGGATTGAACACGCTGAGTCAAGCGCCTTGAAATCAGTATAACTCGAGATCGCGTAGAGGTAGGATCGTGAAATTGGTCTCAAACGATTCGTCTGGATGAGATCTATCTAAAAAAATAATTAATACATATTAAATAAGTACTTTATAAGTGATAAACGAAAAAGTATTTGTGAGAAAATCAAAATTTCTAAATATTTGAAGCAGAAGTCCAACTGAAAGTACTACGAACGTATATTAGAAGAAAGAAGAACTCAAAAGGAATCAAATACGCCCAAAACTACTAATGCAGAACGAAGTAGGTTTTATATACAGAGGAAGAAACCAGAAGCTGCACAACGCGTGGAGCCACAACCAAGCACTTCTAAAACTAATACATGTGAACCAATGGACTACTTGGCCGTGAGTGAAACTTGGATGGATGATTCTAGTCCCCTACGTTTACCCGGTTTCGAATTGAAGGTGAAAAGAACTAGAGAAATAGCCCAACACAAACCACGTGACGTGCCTGCACCGCAGGTCGCACGTCAGATAAAGGCAGTTTCTCCGGCGTGAGGGGACCCGGCGCGGATAAACTTGTACGTTTCATTGGCGCCCGAACTTCCAGTATGACCCGGCTGTTAAGTTTCTCGCAATGATGTGATGCTCTTTCCACACGGTATGATGTTACGTTCCACACACCAAATTGTCTTGGATTTCTCAAATGCACGTGTATGAATCTAGAAAGATTTTATGTTTGACAGAAATAAGACAAACTGTTTCATTCAATATTTGCGTTTTTGATTTTTTCCAATTTTTGTCCTAAAACTTTTCAGACATAATATATAAGTCTGTGCGCTTTTCGCTATTTAAGTTTCGTACGTTGACACGTCATCATGCCGATTTAAGACCGTATGACGTAGAAGTCTTGTCGTACTTCTACGTTATTTTAAAAACATAACCATAAGATGAAATAGTTCCTAAATTAAACCTTAACGGCCAGACGAAACATGTAAACAACAGAAGTCAAACTTACGGAAAAGATGCTTTATTCAGGATGTAGCACTTCCATAGCAAATCACTTCGCATTAAAAGCTCCACACACCACGCAGACTGAACACAGCACCACAACACAACGCTCCCATTAATCAGTTTACAACACAACGTTCTCCAAGCAACGCTTTCTTAGCAACGCTCTTTAAGCAATGCTCGCCATCAGCAACAGTTTAGTCGTCGATTTTATCTCTCGTTCTTATCTTATATCAGGCATACGTCACGTTCATTCAATCTCAATTATGATGCCAACAGTATTCGTTTGAGAGAAAAAATATCACGTTAAGAGTGAAGTATAACTGAGAATAAACTCAAGATTTACATAGGGAAAGAAACTAAAAAGGAAAGTTAATTTAGAATATACGTACGTCACAACCGAGAGAAAATAAAAAGTCCATCGACTTGGTCTATGCGTATTGCGTATACCTGAGACGTACAGTCCATTCATAGAAATGTTTTACAATTGCTAAGTGTTGAAATTCGTGCAATGCTAAGTCATTACCGAAAACAAAGCATTAAAGGTCATTGAAGTGGCCGGAGAAATATGAGAAGTTGAAGATAAGCGGACATACTTGTTCGTGCTGCTGAATGTTGCGATCTCTCGATTTCGGGACTTCCAAAATCGAGAGATCGCGACATTTTGTGCTGCACTGTTGAAACTGATTCATCGCCAAGAATTTGCAGGATCTCGTCGGAGTACAGTTTCTCACAAGAAGACATAGCTCTGTACTTGTAGCAGATTAGTAACATGGCCCGAAGTTGCAGAAGCGTTCCACACGCACGAACTGACTGCTGAACAAGGATGTTATCGTGTCGAAGTCAACAGAAAGCTTCTCGCGAATTCACGCGTCCATGAAACTTGCTAAGTGCAATGAAAATACATGTGTATGTCTACTTCAGTAACCCAGAATTAACCTGAGCTATAGCCCATTCGTTGTTCCCTAAATGGAGGATGATCAGAAACGAAAAAAAAAATGTTATGCGTTTGGGGGAGAATCTGAAAGTGTAATGCTCTTTGAACTAATTCCCGATGAACGTGTCGACACTGTCGACCTCTAATTAGCGAATGAACTCTAATATTTCCACCAGATCGTTGATTTGAAAACAAGCAGCATGTGTACTTTCAGCAAGATAAAGCTGCGGCCCACAACAAGGGACATTTTAGAGGCCTAACGTTTGAGCCGCTTCTTTGTCCCGTACATTATTCGGACCTAGTTCCTACGCACTACCACCTCTTACAAATTTTCTTAAATGTAGAAAAAGAGCCATGGATGGGTAAAGGTCTACCAGCTTTTACTCTCAGTGGCTCATTTTATTCGAAGTACGTACTAAAGGAGCCACGGATGAGGAAAGGTCTATCAGCTCTTTCTCTCCATGACTCATTTTATTCGAAGTAGTAACTGAGCCATGAATGAGAAAAGGTCTTCGAAGTAGAAAATGAGCCGTGGATGAGAAAATATTTTCGAAGGAGAAAATTAATTGTGGATGAGAAAAGTCTATCAGCTCTTTTGTTAAATTCCTTCGAAGCAAATGACTCATGAATGATAAATGGTAGACCAGCTCTACCTCTCAATTGCTCATGTTCTTCATATTAAAAATGAGATATGGATAAGAAAATAGGTAGCACCTATTTTCGTCCAACTTGCCGACAGATGTCTACAGACAACTGAGAAGGATGATTCATATTTCTCTAAGTGAGACTCATTATTTCTGTTGCAATTATCACTTCCCCAACAGAGTAAAACGTACAGGCTTATGAATAACTCTCGTAAGTATGTCGCACATAACTCTCGTAAGTATGTCTTGTATTCATCTCACCATCTGCTGTTTCTGTAGTGATTAGATTATTCTCCATACCTTTTGTCGAATTTCATCATTCCACAGCACTGACAATCTAATTGCAGTCTTGGAAACTTTCGTTTTCTGCTACACTGTCAGCTTCTTATCATAGTGTCCTTGATGTTTTCCTACAGTTCAGTGGCATACCCAGAAATTAATTTTGGGAGGTGCGTATCGGCGTCGCAATGTCAAAACCACGAATGCAAAATTTTGTAGTTTTGGGCTTCCTTGAGAAAGCCATCTGGTTGATGTGCGAAAGCTTGGAAATTTTATCTTTATTCTACGCCAAGAATTTTCGGATTTTTAGTATAGTTATACTATTTTGAGTGGATTATCGCTATTTAAAAATTAAATTTGATCAAAGAATCACTTTTGCAAATACAACAGACTTTTTAAGCACTGTACATAACATTTACATCAAGTTGCGCATCTGTATTCCCGAAAACAAAGAAAATGTTCATTGGGAACGAACTAGAAAGAACACGTTCGAATAATGTACGAGGCAAAGCAGCAGCTCAGATGCTAGCCCTCTAAAATTTTCCTTGCTATGGGCCGCAGCTTTATCTTGCTAAAAGTACACATGCCGCTTGTTTTGAAATCAACGATGGGGTGGAAATATTACAGAGTTCATTCACCAAATAGAGGTCGACACGTTCATTGGGAACTACATGTAGTTCAAAGAGCATTACACTTTCAAATTCTTCCCCAAACGCATAACATTTTTTTTGTTTCTGATTATTGAATAAAATTTTATGTGATGTCAAGTCAACAATTGAAAAATTCTCAAATTCTCGGTTTTATCACTGCAGCTACTATATCATTCCTTCCTAAAGTGATGAAAAAAAGGTGCATGACAACAGGCATTTTTATTTTCTTCAAATACTATTAATTACAAAGTAATGTTCATTCTACGCTTTTGTTTTCCTGCTTTGGTATGTACTCAAGATAAATGGCTTACCCAATCCCTTACCCATTCCCCAGCCGCCACCATTCATTAGCCTCACGCCTTAACCACTACAACAGCAGTTCGATCTCTTCATTCTTTGGTGGCATGCAAGTGTGAAAGGCACACGGGGGGGGGGGATAGGCATTAACAATAGGCATATGTAACCTCGTCTGACAAATAAAGAAGTAACTAACAGCAATTTAAGGAAGACCAGAATGTCGATACTAGCAAATTAATGTCACCAACAATTTTTATCAATTTTTTATACTAGACAAAATTATTTTGGGGGTGCATATGTCCCTTTGCACTCCCTTTGGGCACGTCGTTGTTACAGTTATTCTCTTAAGCCACATATCTCCTTTGATTCAGTTTTGTGATGATTTAAAATATTTCGTTCTGTTTTTGTGCATTTAATAAGAGTATACAATACCATATTTTAAACTAACTTGATTTTTTTCTTATGTTGGATATGAAATTATCTCTCAGCACCAGTTTACGTTATACCCCTGAAAGGTACAAAGTACGCTACAAAAACTGCCGTAACTGCATTATTAAACAAACTTACAAAAATGCTTTTTGCTTGTGGTTATTTTATGCCACATTAGGTTTTTGATTAAACTACTGAGGAAAAGACATAACCAAACATACCAAGGAAATAATAATAACCTACTTATAATGGATATTCTGTGTTCTTAGAACAGGAATGCATGGGTAACTAGTACACAGGGTATTAATACACATGATAAGACTACATTATTCAGTACAACGAAACATAATACTCTTACATTTCTTTTCGTGTGCTTTTCTTCTTTAGACATGAATAAGAATAATGATTTATTTAAATTTTGATGGAAAATGGAAACGAGTGCCTCAGTATATATTTCTAGAGTAAACAAAGCTTTATTTTTCTGCACTTTTTTGCCCAGTTATTAATTCAGTACCCATGAAGGCAAAAATGAAGGGGAGAAGAATTAATCTGCCCAATATTGAGAGGATACTGAAGTTAAGAGGACTAAATGAGGCGAAAAGAGAAGGAAGAGTAGACCATCCTGGTAATCACTACAAGTTAATCCTGTGCTGATGATTTCATTGGTGGAATTTCCGTGCCTTATCTGTAATGAGTCTCGTCTATACGGAACAGTGGACTTATCGAAGTTCTGTTCCTTTTTACGATCAGCGAAGCTCACTCATTGGAGCATGGGACATCCGAGCGTTACTCCGCAGAAGATATCATTAGGAAATGGCCATTTATCTTCTGAGCTATAGAGGCGCACAGAGAAGTTGGAGCCACTCGGAATTTTAAGGAAATGGCCCAATAAAACCTGTGGCCACATGGAATCGATTGAAATCCGGTTGAAACACATCAGGCTGCTAATCTGTTTCTCCGGATAACGGACTCAGATATCTTAAGATAATTTTTATTCAAATTTCATCGATCTGCCAGTTATCACGAACGTAAGAACGTCGTTAAATGATATTATAAAATTGTGGATTTTATAATTCCACACCCGACAGCAGCGCACCGAAATTAATTGCTCTGTGCAGGACGGTGTTTAAATCTCGATACATATTTCAAGAATTTCGAATTTACATAAAATGACGATTTATGAAAAAAAAAAAAGAATTAGTATATTGCCAAATTTTAATCCAAATACTTACAACGCCAGCAAAAAAAAAAAAGTCTCAACGTTTCATTGAGTTCTCGTGAACAAACGAGCATATTTTTGAAGCCCGTGAATGCATATACAGGGTGATTTTCTTTTTTTTTTTATTGGAGGTTTAACGACCACCGTGAGCAACTCAATGGGCTATAAGCAGTCACCCGTCCCTAATTTAGGGTCACTGGTTCCAGGTAAGGGAGAGAGCCAGTGCCGTAAGACAAACACAACATCCATGCCTCACCGGGATTCGAACCCCGGCCCCGTTAGGACGAATGATCAGAGGCCATCGCTTAGACCACTGCGCCATCGGGGCGGCACAGGGTGATTCAATCGGGACTGAACACTTTGTAACGTACCAGGAGATGTGACGTACCTGCCAGAAGGACGCACACGACATAAAGGCAGATAGGAATCAGAATAAAACGTCCGCGTAGCTCAATTGGTAGAGTGACTTATTCCGGAATGAGGGGACCCGGGTTCGAATCCTGGCGCGGATAAAAATGACGGAGAACTTTACTTCGTTATAACTTATTATGTGGAATATATGAGATGGGGAATATATGATGAGCGTGAAACCCGAACGGAGCGGTTCTTTATTCCCTAACGAAGCAGTCGACATGCATTACCTGTGAATAAAATGTCTTCTCGGAAGTTGGATGGCGCCGCACCGACGCGGCATCTGTCTAATAGTGGTAGGGGAATAGCGTGTCTACGCAGAAAGATTAAGCAGCGAGGAGGTCGAATGAACATGGACTACTCAATTTAGGAGCGTATGTTCTTCGAGTGTCAGTATTGCATAACCGGTTCCTTCAAAGAATATCAGAAAGAGTTTCTGAAGTAATTTGGCAGGCGTAAATCACCCACCAGAGCCACCATTTCGAAATTGGCAAACAAGCTGGAGGGAATATGAAGCTTGGTGGATCCGCATACGGGCGGACGACACAAGATGGCGAAAAACACAACAGAGGATGTGAAGCAGTGGTTATTGACATCCCCATGAAAATCTATTCGGCGGCTATCCCAAGAGAATGGACGATCGTGTTCGACATGTCAAATAACAGCCAAACAGGTGAAGATTAAGCCGCATTGTATCACGGCTGTGAACGAGTCCCACCCACCGGATTTTGCAAAGCGATTGGCATATTGTCATCTTGACAAACTCGCAAAGTACACGGGTGTGGGGCCAATGATAATCACCACGCCATCCATGAAGAGCCATTGCATCCAGTAAAAATCTATGTCTTGCGTGCGGTGTCCCGAAGCCGTATGATTGGTCCAATCTTTTTTAAAGACACCGTAAATTCCGACCGATACTTGGAAATCTTTAATGAGTTTGTGAACCAGCTGGTTGACCAGGAACTTGCAGATGGTTACTTTCAACAGGACGGTGCAACGTACCACACCCCCAATAAGAGCATGTCATAAATTCGAAGGTTTTTTCCAGGACAGGATTATCTCCTTATCTCCAAATGTCTGTGGCGGCCTAGGTCTTCCAATCGGACACCCCAGATTTCTTTCTCTGGAGACTTTTAAAAAGCAAGATTTATGCTAACAAGTCAAGGTTGATTGAGGAACTGAAAGACAACATCACAGGTGGAATTGCTGCCATCGAAGTCGCTAGGCTACATCGCACATTCGCCAATATGGAGCGTCGTGTGAATATGCCCTTGGACGCTGGTGGTGGACACTTCCAGCATCTTCTATGAGACATTCCTTTTTGTCATGGATCAAGGTATGCTTTACATTAATTTCTGTCAAATGTGCCTTCGCAAACATGAGTTAATTAAAAAAATAATTGTTCAGTATCGAGTGAATCATTCCGTAGAAAACCATTAAGAGATTTCGCATTAAAGAGTTACATATTTGCGAGTCGAGTTGAGATGCATGTTTTTTAACTGACCAGTAACATATTGGCTTTTACAGCTCCGTATGTCTAGATTATTTGGAGCAATTAGAATTGTGTACACAATTGCCTGTATTTTACTGGCCAGCATATAACACCTCCTCAGAAAACCTGAAAATTACATTACCTTGGAGTGGGAATAGAGCATTCCCGGCAAACTCTATAAAGTTCAGGTCCAGAGATCTGGCTGGCCGGTCCATACGCCGAATATCATAGCTCTGCAGGAAATCATCGACAAGCTGACCCCCGTGGGGAGAAGCGTTATCATTCATTTAAAGGAAAGGGGACCAACAGCTCCCCCAAAACGTCTGACATCGTGCTCTAGGGTCTGGTCCCTATAGCACTCAGGATTCACATTGCCTCCTGCAAATATGTAGAGCTGCCCCGGTGGCGCAGTGGTCTAAACGATGGCCTCTGATTATTCGTCCGAAAGGGGTCCGCGTCCGAATCTCGGTGAGGCATGATCAGTCAAATGTTTTGTCTTACAGCACTGGCTTTCTCCCTTCCCTGGAACCAGTGACCCTGAATTAGGGACAGACGACTGCTTATAGCCCATTGAGTTGCTCACGGTGATCGGTAAACCTCCAATAAAAAGAAAAACGTGTAGAGTAGTGTGCAGCCGTTGAACATAATGTCAGTCCACAAGAGCAAATAACCACCTCCGAAGGAGTATCGTCCGCAGACATTTGCAGGATCATCACGGGTTCTCTGTGTTCTCCAAATGAAGTGCCGACGACAAATTTATTTGTATATACCGAGTCTCAGCTCGTCTATAAAAAGAGCACAGGACTTATGTCTGGGATCCAGGAACGATATTACCTGCAGCAGTTCAAATGAGCTCTCCTGTGAGATGCTGTTAGAGGGACACAGACCATGGATCTTCTGGCATAAAAGTCAATTGCATTAAGCCTCCGTCATATCGATTGCCTTGATACAGTAATCTCAGTGGCAGCGGAGAGGAACTCTGAAGACAATTGCGGGGTTGTATAGGACTTGTGACGCGGTGCGGTAAAAGCAACATAACGGGCCTCACGAGGTTACGTACGCCTTAGACGACCATGTCCAAACCTTGGTGACACCCCAATGGTGTTCTTGAATTGCTTTCATAAACATGAAATCATTCTGGAATGGATATTCAAGTCCCTTTCGACCTGGGCCCGAGACTGACCTGCTTCTAGTCGTCCTATTTCATTGAGGGCACTTGTGTTTCGTGTCAATTTACATATGTCCTGTGAACATCATAACATTTCATTGAGCGCTTTGGAATGTTTGCTCGCTATTACCTCCCGGACTTTAATTTTGGACACCAGTGAATATATACACTGGTCACAAAAAGTTAGGGGTATTTCAGTTTTGAAGAGAAAACGTGGTGATATGCAATTTTAGCGACTACTGGAGATAGGCCGTTTTTAGCGTGGGTAGCTACGTCATATGTAAATTAGCATCATGACAACACAGCACACGATGTGCGAGCTCCAATAAAAATAACATGCGAGAAGTGGAAAACGGGTCTTTTCAGGGCTTGGTCTAGAAGTTTGCTAAGTGTATTGCCTTCACTATGAGATTAACGTGAATTGATGTCCAGACGACGTCGTTTCAGGTTAATCTCACATTGAAGGCAATACATTCAGGAGTTCGCATGTCACATGCTGTGTTGTCATGATGCTATAGTACATATGATGTAGCTATTCACACTGATGCCTGTAACATGCCAACAGCCCTATTTATGTTCGATAACAGAGATATGGTTGTTAGCATGTTACAGGCAAGTGTATGGCAGATCGATGTGGCTGATACCTTTGGAGTTTCGCAAATTGCATACACACAAGATTTATACGGCATAGAAATGTTACAGATCGAGCAAGGAGTGGTCGCCCGAGGATAGCCACCAGAAGGTATGATTGATTGTTACCTGACAGTAAATGCTTGGAGAAGTCCTAATATCCCCAGTAGCCAACTAAATGAATCGCTTCAAGCTGCTTCTGGTGTCACAGTATACATTCAGATGGTACGAAACCTTCTTTACGAGTACGTACTCAGAGCAAGGAAGCTACTGAGATGTATAGCATTGACAGCAGCTCACTGTCGCCAAATATATGCCTGGAACCAAAAGTACATGTCATGGAATACAAAGTAGCAACAAGTACAGAGGAATCCCGCTTTGCTCTTTATCTAGATACACGACGAGGAAACATGTGGAGGTGATCCGTAATACGAATGCAACCCCATTATGCGCAGTGCGTCAACCCTTACGAGAGGCATTCAGTTTTGGTCTGGGCGTCTTTTAATGCATTCCGTTTTCTGCAACCAGTCAGCATCCTGGAGCAGCCGGAACATGATGGGATCGAATCGTTACAGCTGCTTCCGAGGTCTCCTGACCTTAATCCTGTTGAGAACACTTTGTACGTTGTACACCGACGTCTAGATAACCACGTTCCACGCCCCAGTACCCTGGCAGACCTCGATAACGTGTTGCCTGTAATATGGGACGAGCTGTCCTAGTCACTCATTAGTAATGTCACTGCAAGTATACCGAGCAGATGTCAAGACGTTCTTCCACACAGAGGTGGTGTAAGTAGGTACTGAAATCCAAAGGTATGGATATTCTCCGAATTTACCATTTTATCTATATTATTGAGAAGGAAGAGAGTCAGTGCCGTAATACAAACACATCACCCATGCCTCAACCAGTGTCCGTCATGAACGAACGGTCAGAAGCAGGGGATGATACGTGATTTACAGCTTGCCATGATCTAGAGCCAACGCCACTCTGGAGGCTGAGTGGCCTAATTTGCGTGAGAACAGCTTGGTCTAGAACTCCACATGAGACACGGAAGTTGTGTTTGTCTTATGGCATACTGGCTCCGTTCTTTCTCTGAAACCAGTGGCCCTAAATTCAGGATGGAAGACTGCTTACAGCCCCTTTTTTTATTTGGGTGTTTGACGACCTCCGTAAGCAAATCGATTTGCTATCAGCAGTTGCCTTTCCTTTATTTAGGGCTACTGGTTCCAGGGAAGGGAGAGAGTTAGTGCCGTAACACAAACACATCATCCATGCCCCACGGGATTCGAACCCGGACCCGTCTTGTAGGATAGTCAGAAATCATGGCTTAGATTACTGCGCAAACCGAGACGGCCTTACAACCCTTAAAGTTTACTTAAGAGTTATAAGGCCGTCATTCGTTTGGCGGTCGTTTAACGGCAAACAAAATACGGCCTCTGGTTCCAGGGAAAGAACGGGACTAACACACGCTGTTACACGGCAAGTCCGTATGGGAACTAGGACATAATTTTCCAATTACGGTAGAACCTCGATTATACGTTTCTCACTTATGCGTTTTTCTCATTTATTAGTAAAATGTGGCCGACTCAAAAAATCTGAATTGCCCTTAATGTTAAACTTTTCCTGTTTCGTTTATACGTTTTTTCAACTATACGCTAATTTTACGTGGTCCCTTGAAAAAGGTAAAATCAAAATTACGTTTTTCAGGAGACCACGTAAAATTAGCTATGAATATTTGACAATCTATTTCAAGTAAAATTAGCTATTAATATTTGACAATCTATTTCACGTAAAATTAGCTAAATTTATTTCGTCAATATTTGATAAATTACGTTTTTCAAGAGACCACGTAAAATTAATTTTTACTATTTGACAATCTATGTTAAATAGAATTTTTGTTTTCATTGTAATTTAGATTGTCAAATGTAATTTAGATTGTCAAATAGTAGCAATAGTATGACACTGAATTCCTTGGTTCGGCGACCCAGTCTCATGTTTGGGAACTGTACGCGTTATGTTTTTACATTTTACACGAGTCTTTTCGAGTTTTTGTAAGAATCATATGCAACAGTGAAGTGAAATTCAAAACTAGTATCTTTGAAGCATGTTCATTTTTGGCTTGATACCTGTTGAAACAAATTCCCGTTAAGCCAGACGTTAAGCCAAAGTCAAACGTAGCCTATTCATACGCACAACCGCAGTGAAAAGACAAAAACGTTAACTTACAACATTTGTTTGTATAGGTTCCATACTGTAATTACATGATAATGGAAAGACTAGATAAATTTTACTATTGTACATTACTCCTAAGAGCTAAATTATACATGCTAACCTAAAAAAAACATTTTCTGTAGACACTTCTGAGAATGTTATTCTTCCTAATGCAACTTACTTGATACACGGTGGGCAGTATTGCGGTTAACAAAGTATCAGTATCAAGGGTAAAATTTAAAACAGGCAAGAGATTAAAAAACGTGGAAAATGTCTTTCCTTTGGTCGTCTTCTTCTTTTCCTCCTGCTGTAGTTCCGCCACGTCGCTTGGCGCTCCCCTATGGGCCTTTTCTGCCAGCGTGCTTATTTTTCATCCCTATCCTTCACCTCTTTTCTTATCTTTTCTGATCCGTACTCCTCTTTGCTCTCAATACTTTCTCCTATTTGGGGAATTTTCTACTTTTATTTATCACTTTCCTGGATTTCTACGTGCTTCGCGGCCTCATGGAAGTGCTTACTTAGACCTCATTGACTTTGATATTCCGTTGCTTGTTCTCATTTCTCCTTTCCGTCCACGAATGACCACTGGTCAGTTGATGGCCTTGGCCTTGGCTTGACATTTAGTGTTAAGGGACCTTAAAAATTTATTTCGTCAAAACTGTCAATTCAGTTAAGAGTTCTATTATTTCCGTATTCATCCGAACTAGCCGTAGTGCTGTAGTGTATGACTTCAGCGCTGACTTTTTTCCTTTCTCACGCTTTCCCCTGTGAGTGCATCATCAAAATCGAGCTGTGGTGGTAGTTATGCCTATGGGCTATTGGTAGAAATATTAAGAAAGAAAGGTATAGGGTTTTTCACTAGGCGGTCCCCCTAAAGAATCAGTCATATTTTTCAACGAACTCTACTTAGAAATACGACATGTGGTTTACAACGTATTTTAGTTTATAGGAATGTAGCACCATTCAAAATAAATGCTGGAAATGTGCGTCACCGATATCCAAATACACTCGAACCCGACGCTGCATCTTATCGAGGGTTGTGACGTACTAAAGAGGCGAAGCACCTGCCAAAACGACAAATCTGCAACGGCACATTCCGTCCGTGTTGCTTAGTTGGGAGAGCAACTTACCCCGGAGTGAAGGGCACGGCTTCAATTCCCGTCACGGAAAAATTTGTGTTTTCACAAGGTCCTCAGCAGCATGTCCTCATCAAAAATTTGTGTTTTCACAAGGTGCTCCGCAGCATGTCCTCATCAAAAATCTGTGTTTTCACAAGGTCCTCCGCAGCATGTCCTCATCAGAAATTTGTGTTTTCACAAGGTCCTCCGCAGCATGTCCTCATCAGAAATTTGTGTTTTCACAAGGTCCTCCGCAGCATGTTCTAATCAGAAATTTGTGTTTTCACAAGGTCCTCCGCAGCATGTCCTCATCAAAAATTTGTGTTTTCACAAAGTCCTCCGCAGCATGTCCTAATCAGAAATTTGTTTTCACAAGGTCCTCCGCAGCATGTCCTCATCAAAAAGTTGTGTTTTCACAAGGTCCTCCGCAGCATGTCCTCATCAAAAAGTTGTGTTTTCACAAGGTCCTCCGCAGCATGTTCTCATCAAAAATTTGTGTTTTCACAAGGTCCTTCGCAGCATGTCCTAAAAAAAAAAATTGTGTTTTCACAAGGTCCTTCGCAGCATGTCCTCATCAAAAAATTTTGTGCATTCACAAGGTCCTCCGCAGCATGTCCTCATCAAAAATTTGTGTTTTCACAAGGTCCTCCGCAGCATGTCCTCATCAAAAATTTGTGTTTTCACAAGGTCCTCCGCAGCATGTCCTCATCAATAGTCCAGATCGCTGCACTGATATTGCTTTCTAAGTCTTCTAACGCGCGAGCCTGATTGATGTAAGCGCGATACTTCAAATATCCCCATACGATAAACAAATCGGGTGGAGTCATATCGGGTAAACAAGGTGACCATAGTTCTTCGGAGATTACTCAGTCACCGAAGAAAGAGGGAACTTTCACCCGTGCTCACACGTTACGTGTGGCACGTCGCTCCATCATGTTGAAAGTACCTCGTTGTCAAATTGCAACGGTATACACAGTCATCCTGAACGACGTTCGTCGACCTAGTAAAACACGCAGATTGCCTCCTGACAGAATTGGTGTGTCCGTCCATTTGGTGGGGTGACGTCACTATGAGTCATCGATTTAACAAAAAAAAAAAAAAAAGAAAAAAAAAAACTCCCGTGCGTTTCTTAACCAAACGTCGTGTTTCTAAGTAGAGTGGGAAGAAAACAATAGTTGGTTCTTTGGGTGGGACTACCTAGTGAAAGACCCGGTATCTAGGTAAACAATAGTTGGTTCATTGGGAGGACTACCTAGTGAAAGACCCGGTATTTAGGTAAACAATAGTTGGTTCTTTGGGGAAGACTACCTAGTGAAAGACCCGATATTTAGGTAAAAAATAGTTGGTTCTTTGGGGAGGACTACCTAGTGAAAGACCCGGTACTTAGGTAAACAATAGTTGGTTCTTTGGGGGGGGCTACCTAGTAAAAGACCCGGTATTTAGGTAAACAATAACTGGTTCTTTGGGGACTACCTAGTGAAAGATCCGGTATTTAGGTAAACTATAGTTGGTTCTTTGAGAGGGGGACTATCTAGTGAAAGACCCGGCTTTATATAAACGATAGTTGGTTCTTTCGAACCAACAACCTAGTGAAAGACCCGGTACTTAAGTAAACAATAGTTGGTTCTTTGGGGGGGGGGGGGGGGGCTACCTAGTAAAAGACCCGGTATTTAGGTAAACAATAACTGGTTCTTTGGGGACTACCTAGTGAAAGACCCGGTATTTAGGTAAACTATAGTTGGTTCTTTGAGAGGGGGACTATCTAGTGAAAGACCCGGCTTTATATAAACGATAGTTGGTTCTTTCGAACCAACAACCTAGTGAAAGACCCGGTATTTAGGTAAACAATAGTTGGTTCTTTGGGAGGACTACTTAGTGAAAGACCCGGTATTTAGGTAAACAATAACTGGTTCTTTGGGGACTACCTAGTGAAAGACCCGGTATTTAGGTAAACTATAGTTGGTTCTTTGAGAGGGGGACTATCTAGTGAAAGACCCGGCTTTATATAAACGATAGTTGGTTCTTTCGAACCAACAACCTAGTGAAAGACCCGGTATTTAGGTAAACAATAGTTGGTTCTTTGGGAGGACTACTTAGTGAAAGACCCGGTATTTAGGTAAACAATAATTAATTGGTTCTTTGGGGAGGACTACCTACTAGAGAAAGACCCGGTATTTAGTGCCAAATATGACCCATGTCGATGTTGCCGCTGCTGAAGTTTGATTGTTACCTGATGTTCAAATAGCGTGGCGTTTTAAATTGCGAAAATGATAGGCTTGTTACCTGATGCCATCGCAGTGACCAGGAATGCCCCAGCCTCAGACGTCTGTTTCAGTTTTGCTGACGCATACCTTTCGCTATTAAAATCTTCCCAAGGTGTGGGAATGCCCTTAAAATGCCTGTCGTGGAAATATATCGGGATATTTTAATCTCGCCCAATTTTCTTTCTCTGATCTTACAGACAATCACTACGGGAAGGAAGGGGTGGGATCAAAAAGAAAAGTAACACAATAGATAAAGATGAAAATGAGATTTTAACATCAGCGGGGAATGGATGATTCCTACGGAAAACAAATCATGAAATAAAATAAGTGACAAAAACAAAATATAATAATTAATTTCCCAATCGGGTCATCTTTGACCCCAAATCAATGTGCCTTAAATTTGAACTATTTTCCTGGCAACAACGTCAGCCATTCCTAACCGGAACACGAGGCGGGACTCGTATTGGACAATGGGCAAGAAACTCTCACATCTGACCACTCACTCACTAGGACGATCTATTGGGTTGGAAAGGAAGAAATGTCTGATGACGAAGTACCCGAAGTCGAAGCCCCTGCCACGGTGCACATTGGCCACTGACACAGGCAAGCGCACCTGCATGACATCAGCAGGTGGATATTCAGTGGCAGTTAGCCGTCACAAGGCGAAGAGTGTAAGCCCCAGCCAACACAGAAGTTGCCAAGGAGGATATCCGCCATTGCATGCTGTATGAGTTTCGTTGCGGTAGCAACTTCGCAAGTCCTGTAAGGAACATTACCAGAGTGTACCTTAATGCTATAGCCAATTGTCAGTGCTGTCGTTGGTTTGAACGGTTTCGAGAGAGGGAAAGTTTGACCTGTAAGACCGTCCCAAAGCCGGAAGATCCGCAACAGTGGATATAGACATGATGAAGACCTTAGTGGAGACCGACCCACGTGTGACCACACGTGGGTTAGCCGATCAGCTGAAGACTACACACACGAGCATAATCACTCAGCAGCATCAACTTGGGAAGGTGCACAACAGGGAAGTTTGGGTATCCCATCAACTTACAGTTGAGCACAAAGCAAATCGCATGAGTGCATGCTCTTCCCTGCTTGCGCACGTGACCAAATTAAACCGTTCTTGGACCACCGCCGATGTGTACTGGCGTCATCTGGACCACTTGCATACATCGCTCACGTCGAAATGACTAGTACTGCTGAACCAGAAGGGCGTCCTCCTGCATCAGGATGGAGCGACACCTCACACAGCACGGGAGACCTGTCACAAGATCAGGGGACTGGGCTGGAAGCTGCTGCCACTCCCAGTCTGTTCTTCGGACATTGCCCCCAAGCGGCGACCACCACCTTTTCTGGCCCTTGCAGCATATCCTGGACGAATAGCGGTTCACCAACCGGGACGGTGTCGAACGCGCACTTACTCACTTCTTTGCATCCAAGCCGTCGCAATTCTACACGGACGGTATTCAACAGCTGCCCAGACAATGGGAGAAGGTCGTGGCAAACAATGGCGACTATATTTTAGACTGATTTGTACTTGCACATACAATAATTAGCACGTTTCTATTGCCTTGCATTTGCAAACTTTAACACTCAACAGATTTCATTCTTGAACAGCAGCACAAATCGTTTCCACTAACGCATCAAATCGAATATTGGCTGATTGATAACAAGGCCAAACGTTCATAATTAAGTTTCATAATTAAGTTCGTGGCGCAGGGGTTTAAGTGATGGCCTCTGATCATTCGTCCGAAAGGTGTCCCGGTTCGAATCCCAGTGAGGCATGGATGTTGGTTGCCCTGGTGGCGCAGTGGTCTAAGCGCTGACTTACGACCATTCGTCCGAGAAGGGTCTGAGTTCGAATCCCGGTGAGGCATGGATGTTGTGTTTTTCTTACAGCACTGGCTTTCTCCCTTCCCTGGAACCAGTGACCCTATATTAGGGACGGGCGACTGCTAATCGCCCATTGAGTTGCTCACGGTGATCGTTAAACCTACGATCAAAACAAAAAATCAAAACATGGATGTTGTGTTTGTCTTACCGCACTGAATCTCTCCCTTTCCTGGAACCAGTGACCCTAAATTAGGGACGGGCGACTGCTTATAGCCCATTGAGTTGCTCACGCTGGTCGTTAAACCTCCAATTAAAAAAAAATGTTCGCCAACGCAGTGGCTACCTCTTTCCAGACAAACTTAGAGGTGACCCTACCATAGACTCAGACGCATCGGGAAAACTTTCTGTGCCCCAAACGTGCAGCGTTAAGCCAAATTTAGTATTTTTGAATTTATTCGTCCGAATCTTCTATACTTTATAGAAATTTCAATATGCAGTAATCGAGATTGCGTAATTTCCTTCAAAGCTCAGTTCACAATTCATTCCTCTGTTGTGAGCTCCATGACGCATTTATTGAGCGTTCTTCACGGAGCGAAAACTCTTTTAAAAGACTATATATAGCAGTCACTGAATTTTTACGGTAGGAGTACTCACCACTTACTCTCCCCCTCCCTCCCGTGCTGCTGTTCCGGAGTTAATGGATGTAAAACTTCCTCCGTTACATGGGCACATCAGGTGGTCCCGCATTTAAGTTCTTTACAGGAGTTAATTACAAATTAATTTTCGCGCATAGCAGCGGTTCCAAGGACTTGAGAATTTAATGAGTCAATGTGAGAAAATATCCATCGCAGTCTTTGTACCCAGTAACTTAATCCTCTCTTGAAGCGGATTCTTGGATTCAATGGACCTCGCAAATTTCTCGTCCATTAGTAGCGCCGGTGGCAATGTCAGTTCCTGCTTGTTGGAGAAAATTCCTCTACGTGTGTGTTTGTCAACGCCTTGCACGATTAATGAGCTCGCGATCCGTAAATTTCAAGCTGCGCTGTTCCGTTATCTCTACGCTCCCCCCCCCCTCCGGTAACATCCTCTTTTAAATTCATAACTTCGCCTTGAGCAGCAGCACCCCTCTGTTGCAGGTAAATCTCCGACTTTATCCATCCGGAACCAGAGGGAACAGATAGCGGGAGCAACGACTTAGCCAGCCGGTTTCTTAACGCACTAATTCTTTTTTATTAATCTTTCAAGTGCCTGAGGCAATGGTGTTTGCATTTAGCATGGAACTGTTGTTTTCGTAGAGTCAATAAACGTAGCAGATCCTATATAGGAAATCTGACGTACTGAGAGCCTATGAGTGACAAGTTCCGACAAATACTACACTTCATATTCTAATATGACTTACATGTACGGTTTAAAGCGAAGACATCCAAAATGACCCGGTATTGCGAGGATTGTCAGCATTTTTGATCAAAAAGAGTTCTAAAATGCCTGCAGATTTGAAAATCTTGTATATACACTGCTGGACAATTGTTAAAAACGGATCATAAACGGCTATATAGCGCATAAAAAAGTAAGTATGGTTGGATGCCAAGTGAAATAAAATAATGTCAGAATGCCAGGACATTACAAGAAAGACAATTTATTGTGCTCTGAAATCCAGAAGGCTTTAAAACGTGTTCAAGGGACAAACAGGCCATTTTGTGCAGAATACGTAAACGTGAAAAAAATGCAATTACCGTCCGCAGGCGTTCCGGCGCAAGATGTCAATACGGGATATGGCCACCATGGAGGGCGATGCAAGATTCCACACGTCGTATCATTCTTTGAACAACATTATCAAGCAGCTGTTGGGGTAATTTATCCCATTCCTCTGTCACTGCACGGATGAGGGTGTCCTTGTTTATTGGAGGGCATTGGCGACCAGCAAGACTCCTCCCCAAAGCATCCCACACATTTTCAATTGGATTCAGATCTGGAGAACGTGCTGGCCATACGAGGCGTTGAATATCCTCGCTCTCAAGACACTCCTGGACAGTGACTTTTCGATGACATGTTGCGTTGTCGTCCATGAAAATGAATCTATCATCGACAGCACCACGGAACATGCGAACATGAGGTAGCAGGACATCATTAATGTATCGTTGGCCAGTCATAGTCCCAGTTGGAAGCACATAGAGGGACGTACGGCCATTGATCATGATGCCAGCCCATACCATGACACTACATGTATGTCGGATATCGGTCCCTTTCCTGTATGCTTGCTGGACAATATGCAGTACCACTATCACGCCAGATCAGTTGTCGTCGACAATCAGACGATAGGCTGTATCTACTCTCATCTGAGAAGAGGACAGGAGACCAGTCGTTATCAGTCCAATTGCGATGTTGATGGCACCATCGCAAACGGACGGTACGGGGACGTCTGGACAATGGGATGCACTTGTCACGTGACCGTAACTTGTCCAGAATATAAAATGAGATACAGAAGTTTGCCCAACAGTCAAACGCTCTTGCACATCGGTAGATGAAAGATGGCAAGCAATACTGCATTTATTCGGCACTGCATTCGTTACGAACTTCATCAAAGAAGTGCTGCAAAAGCACGTGCAACGATCTGTTCTGTTCTAGGAGGGGATATTATATTGAAAAGCATGTGTGAGGTTTGTTTTAGATGGTTTAAAGCAGGTGATTTTGACGTTAGCGATCGAGAACGTAGCGGCGCCCAGCAGAAGGTTGCACATGAGTAACTGCAAGTATTGCTGGATGAAGAATCGTCTCAAATGCAAAAAAGAACTAGTTGAACAACTGGAGTAACTCAACAAACCATTTATAATCATTTACCCGCAATGGGAAAGATTTAGAGGAAGGAAAATGGGTGCCACATGGCCTGAGCCAAAGGAACAAGGATAAGCGTGTCATGTAGTGTTTGAATCTGTTGAATAAACAACACAGAAAGTCTTTCCTGTGGAAAATCGATACGAGTGATGAAAAGTAAATATAGTACGACAATACAAAACGTAAAAAAACTGGGTACACCTTAGTGAAGCAACGACTTTGACACCGAAGCGCAATATTCACACCAAGAAAGTTCTGCTGTGCATCTGGTGGGATATGAAGGGTGTGCTGTATTATGAACTATTGGAACAGGGTCAAACTGTTACTGCTGATCGCTACAAGCAACAGTTCCTTGTAGCGAATACAGGAAATCTGTCAGAAACGTCCATTCACAGGAAAAGGATTGCGTCCTGTGAAATTACTGCATGACAACGCTAGGCTGCATGTCATGAAATCAATCAAGGAAACGTTATTGACGCCTGGCTGGGAAGTTTTGGTGCACACAGCGTATAGTTCCGACATAGCCCCTTCAGACTGTCATTTGCTCCGATCGATGCAACATGGTTTGTCTGCTGTACGGTTCCGGGCATGTGACGAAGTGCAAAAATGGGTGGACGACTTGTTCGCGTCACACGACGAAGTATTTCTTCATGGCTTGAATCCGTCAGCTGACCGACCGATGGCGGAAGGTGATAGATAATGACGGCGCATATTTTGATTCGTAAAGGTATTGTTGTTTCCTCTCAAATTACATGTTGTGTTGTCTTAAAACGCTCTTAAACTTATTTGTACACCTAATATTTTGCAAGACTTATGTTAGAACAATGCGAACGCTAATTTCTTTGGCGTGGTTATTAATTTGTTGTTGTAGGAATATACAAATAAGCGTTTCCAAGTTTTCGCCCATCAACCAGGTGGCTTTTTCAAGGAAGGTAGGCAGAAACTGCAGTCCGAATAATAGAGCGCTTTAACAATTTGAACGTCGTGACTGGACTTGAAAATAAATAGATACCACGTTACGAGAGGGTGAGTTGAAAGTTTTGCAATATTTGCATAAACGCATGCGCTGCGGCTGGTATGTCACGTCTTTAAACTAGTTCAAGTCGCGCACTGCAGTCAGTCGAAAGGGATATAAAGCGACAGTCGTTGCTGTGAACAGTATTGCATGTCGTCGTTCTTTCTGTCGTTGTGACGCCTAATACGTGAACAGCCACAACCGACTAATTAGGGAACTTTTGCTTAACGAGTTTGAACACGGCCATAACTAACGCTGCTCAAGCAACACGAAACATTTGTCATGCAAAACGGGAAAGCTCCGTGGGCCACAGCACCGCAACCAGAAGGTTAAAAAAATTCGCTCAGGTGACAGAAACTTCGACGACCAGCCAAGGTCAGGTAGGCAGCGAACCGTTGGTTTGAAGGCCGTGCGTCAGGCCGTGGGGGCAAATCCGACAACCAGCAGTCGGTGATTATCAGGCGAACTGGGCATGTCACAGACCACCGTGGTTCGTCATCTTCAGAACTTTCGGCGAGGTCTATAGGAGTTGTCGCATTGTCCCTCACGAATTGACGCCAGCTGAAACAAACCACCGAGTGGAAGTGCGCACAAAACTCCTAGAAAGCCCGCGCGATGTACCTTTCATCAAGAAAACTGTTACGTGCTACGAAAAGTGGGTCTATGTCCGTAATCCTAAAACACAACGGCAGTGGTTGAGCCCGGGCGAGCTTCCTGAACCTATTGCCAAAGGTGGGCGCTTTCGACCACAAGGTGATGCTCTGCGTCTGGTGGAATTTCTAGCGGATAATCCATTACGAATTTGCTCCAGACGGTCGGACCATCAAAGCCCACCTCTACTATGAACATCTGGATCGTATGTATGCCGTTTTGGAGAAGAAGTACCAGACACTGGTGAACAGAAAGGGGGCTCTCCTACAGCAGAACAACGCTCAGTCTCATACCGCGGGAAACACCGGGGCAAAACTCCAGGAACTTGAGGGCATCGAACTGATGCCACACCTAGCATATATTCCGGACCTTGCCCCGTTGGATTATTACTTGTTCCGGTCCATTGCCTACATCCTTCGCGGGTGGCACTTCAACAACCAGGAGGAGGTGGCAGCTGGGGTGAAAGAGTTCTTCGTCTCGAAGGACAAGAACTGGTACCTCCGCGGAATCAAAGAACTGGCAGACAGATGGCTAAATACCGTGCAACACGATGGCCTATACTTTGAATGCTAGTCAGCTTTCGTCGTAAAGATGCGCATGAAGACATAAAGTGGTCCAAATATTGCAAAAATTTCGACTCAACCTCTGTATATTCATTTAAAGAAACGAGGTATCACGTTGGTGGTGCATTAGGTATCCTGGTAAGAAGGAAGCGTTACTTGAAGAACTTGCTCCAAATTAGTGGCAACTCAAGTGAGACGCTATCATTGTAAGTATCACGGTGGATGATGTAAATAAATTAGCTACTTACTCACCCATAAATGTACAGCCGTTCTGCAAACCTTGAAGATAATTACCAACAGTGATACTTGCAATAATAGCATTTCACTCGAGTTGCCACGAATTTGGAGCCAGTTCTTCAAGTAACGCTTTCTCTCCACCAGGATACCGCGTGCACCACCAACGTGATACCTTTTAAATGAATATAACGTGGCATCTATTTAGTGTCAAGTCCAGTTACCGCATTCAAACTGTTAAAGCGTTCTATTTTTCAGATTGCAGTTTCTGTCCAACTTCCTTAAAAAAACATCTGGTTGATGTGCGAAAGCTTGGACAGGTTTATTTGCATAATCCTACGCCAATAAATCGTATTACTTGTATAGTTTTACTATTTATTACATAATTGGTATACAATTTCTCGTTATTCATTTGTTGATGTGTTTGTTTAACACTAGATGCCGATTGATTGGACGCTAGGTGATTGAACGTATTTTACAGGTTCTCTATCTCATTGGAGCAGGGAAGAACAAATGAATTAAGTCACACGAAAAATCTTTATTCTCTAATTAGGATATAGTGTTTATGTAGCATAGCAGTTGTTACTTCCAGAGGGGGTAGGGTACGTAAGATTTTGTTTATTTCTCCCTTAAAAGTTTGCGTCCTTTTTTATTTCTGGTTACATATCCGCAGAAAATCGTTCTTCTCCGACCAAGCTCCTAACTTCAACTGTGTGTATATTTCTCTCTCTCTCTCTGATTTTGCACGGGAATAGGTTGCTTATCTGATCTTCAAAGCAAAACGTTCTTTAATTGTCTCGCCTTCATGGGGTTGTCAATTTTCACATTCTGAGGAACGTGTTCTTCTTCAGCGGCCATCTATCTGACATTAAAAGTGGTAAGTGACCATCAACAGATAAATCTTCACTGCTTTGGTAATAGCTTCCCCTATAGGATGTAGGAAAGAAGGTTTGTCAGTTTTCTAGGTGGGTGAGGGGGATATGAGAGCCCTTTTCCTCTGATGATTCTCGGGGATCTGCCAGACGATCCGCGTAAAAATTTTTCGTGAGACTTAATTCGTTTGTCCTTCCCTGCTTCAACGAGGTAGAGAACCGGCAGTCTTTATTCAGTCACCTGGTGTCTATACAATCGTCATCCAGTGTTAACCTAAACATTAACAGATAAATAACCACGCCAACTAAACTGGTATCGGCGACAGAACTCGAAACCGCAATCTTCTGATATCTCATGGTGTCCAGGCAATCGGCATCCAGGATAAAGCTAACATATAGTGCGTTCAATAAATATAGAAACAGAACAAATTCTCGAATAAAAAGGAAACAACAACGAGCTGAAATGTACACCTCATATTTATAGCAAAAATAGCATAGGACACAATAGTTTGAAGGGAAACATAACAATTCCAACGCAAAGTACAAGAAAAAAACAACAACAGAAATACGCCGTCTCAAAATTATAAAGACTTACTAGTTATAAGCACCTCTGGTACGAATAGTGGAGCCGTTGTTCCGAATAACACTGAAAACCTGATTGAGCATGCTGTCCACCAAGTGATGTAAGTGTTCTGGACGGAGTGCGTACCAGCTTCGTTCAATCTGCTCTTTCAATGTCACCACACTTGAGAACTGTCGTCCATTCGCAAATACATCACGAGCGAGGATACCCCAGAGGTTCTCGACAGGGTTCAGATCTGGACTAAGTACTGGCCAATCCATTGCGGCCACATGATGAGTGTTAAACCAGCTTTTCGTTGATGCAGACCGATGGATAGAGGCATTGTCTTGCTGGAACAGATAATCAACACCCGCTAGAGTTTCGGCAAACGGTAAAGGGGGCTGCTGAGTATGTCCTGATACGTTTCGAAGTTTTGCCTGCCTTGCAGGAAAGCGATATCCGTTGTCCCATTGAACGCAAAAGCTCCCCAGACCATCGCAGATCCCCCTCCTATCTGTTTGCAGAAGAAGGTGCGTGGGTCGCGTCGTTAATTATGCCAATAGCAGTTCCGACCGTCAGGGCCGTCCAGGTTGCACTTTTCTCATCGAAGAAAATAGTTGTGATCCACTTGTCCGTCCAGTGCATGTGGCTGCCCATAACAATCTAGCTTCCTTGTGGCGCCACGTGAGGTGTGGTAGATGCCGCATTTTACGGAGCACAATGTTGTGACTTTCCTTGATTCGTCGATGAACTGTGTCTTTTGAGACGGTGACGCCAACAGTCCGAGAAACTTAAGGTAGTGATAACCTTTGGGATGAAACTAAACGCATGATGGCACGATCATCTCGTTTGGTTGTTATTCAAGGCCTTCCAGGCCGTTTTCTGGCAGTTAACGCACTGCGTTTCGATAAAGTCTTATAAATGACTGCCCTACTCCTCCCCATGGCTTTACAAATTTTCGCTACAGGCAATCCATTTGCTCTCAGTCTCCAAATCTTCTGCACCTTCTCACCAGAAAGTTGATTGTTGCGTGACATTTCGGCAATAAATGTCTGACGGTAGGTCCGCTGTCTTTTGTAGGCTGGACCGAATTACGGCCCATGTGCGTGCGTACAGCATTCTAATTTGCACATCTCATTTGCATGTGGCTACTTTACATAGTTGTTTTTATATTTATGAGACACCTAAATTTACACTGTTTCACTTTGAGGTGTTCTTTTCACAAAATCCGGTCATCTCGACGGATCCAAACGTTTGTTGTAGGGTTAGGTTTAATTAGGTATCACTTCAGCTTCCTACCTATATTCGCATTGCGTTCACGGCGCAAAGTAGACTGTCTCTATATTTATGCGACGCACCTTATGAACGAATTAATAACCACTCCAAAAAACTTAGCATCCAGTCCAAAATAAAATTAAAAAAAAAAAGTCAGCCTCGCCAACACTTACACTGTTTTTTACGCCTTCCAACCGTAGGTTGAAGATGCGTATATGCTCCAGCTTTGTCCGTCTGTCCGCACGATAACTCGCGTAAAAATAATTCGATTTCGATGATTTTTTTTAATTATGTAAAATTTCTTCTGTACAATATTATAGAAAACGAATATAATACTCAGAAACAGTACAATATGTGCCACAATCATAAACTAACTGTACAAATAATAAAGTAAACAGATTCACCCATGAAACTCACAAAATACGACAAATCACCAGTGAAACTCACAAAACACGACAAATCACCAAAACGTTCACAATAAATACAAATTCTGCACAACAACAACAAAACTCATTCCATTGAAAATTAATATCAATTGTCAATATGAATCAAATACTATATGATAGTAATAATCAAATGTACAGCAAAGGGCCAGGAAAAAAGACTGAAATACTGCCTGACAAGCCCCTGACCCCCTCTGAATAAAAACAAAATATTCCAGTCCAGTCAAAACAACGAAAGTAATTTTACAATAGTTTTTTTTTTTACAAATCATAAACAAATAAATTCCAATATTCAATTTCCCGTCAAAAAAACTCCTTAGCACTCGCTTAAATACCGGATAACGTGCCTCTGATCTAATAATTATTGATAATCAACGGTAATCCATTCCACTCACGCAATCCCAACACATTGATATTATTAAACATTAAACCTGTACGAGGCCACGGAACACAAAAACCCGACCCACCACGAGTATCATGGGAGTGAGTTGTACGCCGTAATGTAATCAAGTTGGAGTATCTTCCTGTAAAAATACGTTCATGTACCATTAGTAGCAATCTGTATTTATGTAGTTGCTTAATAGTTAATAACCGAAAATGACGAAAAGAAACCTCCGATCCAATCGAATAATTTAACAATCGGACAAACTTCCTCTGCAACACAGATAAACGAACTTTGTTACGCCTTGTAGTCGCACCCCATTTTAAAATGCAGAACAACATTACAGGAAAAATAAAAGAATAGTATAAAATTAACAGAACTCTTACTGACAGAGTATGTAGTAGGGGATCACCTGAGGACGAACCCTATTGAAAATGGGAAAAATGGGGTCAAAGGTCAGGACATAGGAGCGGGATTCATTCCATCGTCCTTATAGGCTATAACTTACGTTAAAATGCTTCGATTGCGGCAAAACATTATGTTGTTCCGTAGGTATACTGAACCGGTTCTGTTAAATATCATCGAAATGGGGTCAAAGGTCAGGACACAGGAGCGTGATTTATTCCACAGGCATTATCCTCATAACTTGAGTAATGATTTCTGGTATGTTGGAAAGCGTACCATAATCAATGCATTGCATGATTTTACTAACTTGTTTATTAATTTTCATGTTCTTATTTTTGTAGTTTTTGCATTTCGGATTGAACAAAATGGATACTTTTGAACTTGAAATATATGTTCACTGTCAATAAAATCCATCGCGATTAATATCAAAAATAGAATCCAAACAAATCACAGCACCCACACAATTCAAATGTTGCCGTGTGTGGCCAGCGTTCCGGCTACAAATGAAGCGCGTAAAATGGGTCGGGGTTGCATTCTTCTGTCGCCATCCTCACTACCTGATGGGCGACATTTACTGCTACTGCGTCTAGTCACTACTGTTGCAGGCCTTTGAGTGCATTTCTTGTGCTACAAAAGTAGCAGAAAACCGGCAGTAATTATCGCTCTTGCGGTCCTAGCCTAAAGGGAAGGTAAAGCTAAGATCTATAACGAAGTAAATTTCTCCATCATTTTTGTCCACGCCGAGGCTCGAACCCGGATCCCCTCATTCCGGAATAAGTCGCTCTACCAATTGAGCTACGCGGACGTTCGTTATGACTGCTATCTGCCTTTATGTCGTGTGCGTACTGCTGGGCAGGTACGTCACATCTCCCCCGCCCCCGAAAGAGGGCCGTGACTATGAGTCGTTGCAGGCAGCCATCCGCTGTAGAACGTGCACCTCAGAACTCCCAGTCAATCTGGTGTGTGGAATGCAACGTCACACACATTTATTTTTTAAAGCGCTGGAGAAGGGATTCACATATTTTCCCTCTCTCGCGGTGTGGAAAGAACATCACATCATTGCGAGATTTTGAACGGCCGGGTCATCCGGAAAATTCGGGCGCCATTATAACGAAGTAAATTTCTCAGTCATTTTTGTCCACGCCGAGGCTCGAACCCGGGTTCCCTCATTCCGGAATAAGTCGCTCTACCGATTAAGCTACGCGGACGTTCGTTCTGACTGCTATCTGCCTTTATGTCGTGTGCGTCCTGCTGGGCAGGCACGTCACAGGTCACACTTGAGCATCAAGACTATAAGGAGTCAACCAAACTTAATTTGAGATTATTGGCTCCAGAGAACAGACAGAGAGAAATACACAGGACAAACACATGCATCATGTTCATCCTGGATCCAAACAGGACGATTTACCTGAAGCCCAAGCCTTAGATCATTCAGTCACTTACTTTGATATCACAAAAAACTGTTTCTGATTGAAATTTTTATCGCTGAGAAAATGTGCTATTTTTCCATATGCCACAAAAATGCTGAAAACGTAGTCAGGTAGGGTGCATCAGAAAGTCTGATGACCCCAATACAAATACATAAAACTAAACTGGGTAAAAAAAAAAAAGTAAAGTAAGCGAGACGAACAAAACCTGCTAATCCCGAAAACCCAAGTAAATTACAGGGCTGGCCACCCAAAATGCAACACCAAGAAGGAAGCATCCGATTGGCCTGAAATTCGCAGCATACGTCGCCCGCGAAAGGACACGCAAACGATTAGCATTGCAGGCCATATGCAAATCATGTGCGCCCGGCACGCAACCGAGAAGCACTATAAGAAAGGTGCACAGAAGGTGGGGTGTAAGCAGTGGAAGTACGTTGTGCTGCCGGACCTGTGCGTGGGAAGTTCCTGATGCCTCGTCGCAGAATACGGCAATCATTCCAGCGCGTTTCAGAGTTCGGCAGAGGACGAATAGTGGCTTATCGCGACAGCGGTTTATCGTACCGAGACATCGGCGCCTGCGTGGAACGACATCCAGCCACAGTGAGGCGAGTATGGATTCGGTGAGCGCAGGAGGGACGGACGGACCGACGTGAGCTATTGCAGCAGCCGCGGCACTCCACCGAACGAGAGAACTGGCATGTTGTGCGGCGGGCATTGACGGCTCGCACCGCCACATCACGAACGTTAGCTCAGGAAATAGGGTGTGTTGCGCAACAACCTGTGTCAGCACGTACCGTTCGACGTCGTCTGCAGGAGCGGGGACTTGTCGGACGGCGCCCATTGCTCCGATTGCCATTGATGTTACACTACCGGCGAATGCGGCGGCAGTGGGCCGTTGAACGCCGCACCTGCCGCATCTGGACTACGGACTGGCACGACATTGTCTTCTCCGACGAATCCAGCTTCTACCTGCAACACCACGATGGTCGGATCCGCGTGTGGTGGCACCGTGGCGAGAGACTGTGTGACGCCTGCACTATGCATCGCCATACCGGTCCGTCGCCTGGCGTTATGGTTTGGGGCGCAATTGGATATGGCACCCGCATCCCTCTGGTACGCATCGCTGGTACACTCAGCAGCCACCACGACATCTCCGACGTTTTGGAGCCTGTAGTCCTCCCTTACCTGCAGGACCTGCCAGCGGCCACGTTTCAACAGGACAATGCGCGCCTGCACGTGGCACGCATCGTGCAGCAATTCTTCACGGCCCACCAGGTGTCACTTCTGCCGTGGCCCGCCTGTTCTCTCGATATGTCATCCATCGAACTCGTCTGGTCGCTGACCGGCAACCGAGTGGCCCGGCAAGCACCACGAGCGGCTACGCCTGCTGAACTGTGGCAACGTATGGAAGCAGCCTGGACCAACATACCCCAAGCCTACATCCAAAGCCTCTTTCGTTCGGTGCCGCTGCGTGTAGCGGCCGTTATTGCCAGCCATGGGGGCCAAACGAGCTATTGATGCCTGCGTGTTCCGCAAGTCGCACGGGCCTGTAAGCTCAATCGTTTTATCTTTGTATCTGTTGTTACGTGTCTAGTAAATCTGGCTTTGCTATCTCGTGTCCTTCTTGGTGTTGCATTTTGGGTAGCCAGCAATGTAAAATGAGGTAAAAAAAACTGTGCAACTTGACGCTCTGTAACCAGGTTAGGCTAGCCGAGATAAAAAAGAAAACAAAATAAATTTTTACAAATTCTAAATGGAGGAAACTCACCAAAATGTTTAAGATCTATGATTTATCTCTGGGTTCTGGAATCTTCGTAAATTCTAATAAGAGTCGTAAGTGAAATCAAAATTAGGAAACATTATTATTCTATATAGCACATAAATAGATATATCTTAATTAATATATCAGGATACGCCAGATCACTAAAGAGTTGTATTTGCCTTTGCGTGATCAAATTTCTGTAAAGTTTAGTACGAGATACAAACGTTATTATACACAGAAGAATAGTTTTCAAATACATTGCTCGACATAGAAATCGACCCACCCAGAAGGAGTGAGGACATAAGGGTGAAACTGAGCGTGCAAATAAGAATACATAAGGGTTTACCCAGATTTTATTTTCAGCAACGTACAGCGTTTATCTGAAGAGATAATACAGCACAGTGGGTACGCCTCAGTAAGTGGTTTCACCGCCAGGAACGGCAATACAGGCAGCAATACGGCGCGGTGATGAGTTATACAGTCGACGGATATCATCCTGAAGAACGGAACACCAAACACAGTTGAGTTCCTGTAATAATTCATCGAGATTGTGCTCAGACCGATTCGATTGCTCACGACGTCCAATGTGGTCCCACAGGTTTTGGATTGGGGATAAATCGGGCGATCCTGCTGGCCATGGTAGTGTTTGAGCATGCTGAAAAGATTGTTTGGAGACCCGGGCGGTGTGTACACTGGCTTTGTTTTTCTAGAACATGGGTGCTATAAGCTATTCAGGAACGGTATCAAAATGAGCTGCAGAACCTCGCTCACGTATCGTGCAGCTCTCAGTGTGCCCGTTATGCAGACAAGAGGTGACCTGCTGTCATGCGAAACACCACCCTATACCATAATGCCTGCTTGATGGGTGGAGTGGCTGTCGCGAACGAAACCAGGATCCGTCCGTTCACCAGGATGACTCCAGACACAGATCCGTCGACCGACACACAGCCCCCAGACAGAAACGGAATTAATCACTGAAAACCACAGTGGTCCATTCGTGAACCCAGTTCGCATAACTTCGTCACCAAGCCAGACGAGCGCTGCGATGGATGGCCGTCAATGGCAGTCGACGTTAGGGTTACATACTGCGCAGGTTTGCCACATGCAACCTTCGGTTTACAGTTCGAGTCGTTATGGCGACGTCTATGGTAGATGACACAGCATGTCGAAAATTGGCTGCAGTGCTTTCTGGTGATGAACAAGGGTGTCGAACAATCCACCAGTCCAGGCGTGCTGACGTATGTGGGATTGCACCACTGCCGCTCCGACTCACGCACGAACCTTCCTGTAGCCACTGATGCCAACATTGTTCAACAGTTCGTGCATCCCGTAGCACATGCGCAGCGATACGACGTGTAGACCAATCCGCTTCACATAAGCCTACGATTCTTCCTCTCTGAAAAGCATCCAAATGGCAATAAACCTGCCAACAGCATGTACCCGACATTTTCGGCCTTCGCCGAATAGTTTCCCTGCACAAATAACAAATCTGAAACGTCCATGACACTTCCACCAGCGACTGCACATTACTATCCCTGTTGCTGCTGGCACCTTTATCTCACGAACGTGTGACGTCATCGGCTCCGGTTTAACATAATTTGAATATCTCGAGAGGGTACATCCACCCTGCGATTTGCACGTTTGTAGCACACTTACTCCAGGGTGGGGCAATTTATATGTCAGGCAATGCCCCAGGTAACACAGCTTTGCAATTTAATGTAGGCCCAACACTGAGCCACTGTCTTTTATTCCTAAAAGACGGTGGCTCAGTGTTGGGCCTGCATTAAATTGCAAGTCTGTGCTACCTGCTCGCGTATTTGTTAAAAATGGGCACGCTGTGAGGAATTGATTCAATTGGGTAGATCGGTAGTTTGGCTTTTATTGTTTGGATATCCATGAAATTAGGTATATGGGCTGAAATCTTGACACACTTCTAATTTAAAACGGTATTTTTACTGCGAGGGGTGGGGGTTGGGGGACGTAGGTTCGAATTAAGGACATCCAGAGGTAATTCTGGACTTAATACCTGGATCGCATCATAAAATTCTTTTCCCAAATATTTGTTCAACCATTTTTTTTTGGAAGGGTTTAACCTCACCAATTTACAAGGTTTTGTAAAGGTGACAGATCATTTTCTGTTTCATTTATATTTATGGTATAACGGCCACCTTGAGCAAATCTAAGAGCTACACATACCGGCCACTGAATTAGAAACTTTTATTCAATACATGGTTGGACCTTCTTTAGCGCGAATTACAGCATGTGTGCAATTTGGCGCAAATCCCACAAGGTGTCGGAGTGCATTTACAGCGTGGTTGAAAAGTTCCCTACGGGGTTTCGATTGACAAATGTACAAAAAGGAACAGATCTACAGCAATGTGGTTTTCGGCATTTGAAAGAGTAAATATTCGAGTTTAATAATCTTACCTTAATACACCTCTACTTGTGCGTCTTTCGTGGTACGTAACACATCCAGTCGGTATTCAGTTTCTTGCCATGTGCGCTACAACATGTCAGGATCGATTCTATCAAACACTGCTGTAAAGCGCTGTTTCAGCTCCTGAAGGTTGCTTAATCTTTCCCGGTAAACCATGCCCTTCACATAGCTCCAGAGGAAGAAGTCCAAAGGAGTGATATCCAGGGATCGGGGAGGCCAAGGAATGGGACCATCTCTGCCAATCCATTTGTCGGGAAACTCACGGTTCAGGTATTTACGAACATCAAGTACCCTATGTGGAGGAGCGCCATCTTGTTGCAGTATTACGTTTGGTTGCAAATCCTGTAGTTGAGGAACCGCAAAGTTCTGAAGTACGTCCAGGTAATTACTAATTTGCACTGTGGTCTCGGAGAATGGCCCAATTACACGATTATGCATGAGCCCACACCAAACATTCACCTTTGGACGGCGCGCGACGTGCTCCCTGACTGAATGTGGGGTTTCACTACCTCATATACGAACGTTCTCAGTGTTGACTCTTCCATGCACGTAAAAGGTTGCCTCATCCGAGAACATTATACGGCGTAGGAAGCGTTCATCAACTTCCAGCAGCTCCAACATATCCCAAGCGTATGCTAAGCGCTGAGGTCCATCGTTTGGTTTAATCTGGTGTAGGAGTTGCACTTTCTATGCGGTTAGTTTCAGGCGTTTGTGAAGCACTCCCATCAATGAGGATCATGGAAGATACAGTTGTAAAGAGGCCCTTCTTGTGGACTTGCTAGAACTGTGAACGAAAACCTCCTGTATGCTCTGCACGGTTTCTTCACTGACAGAGGGTCTGCCACTTCTTTGCCGGTCCAGGACGGTACCAGTATCCAAGAATTTCTTCTGCCACGCTCTGATACTGAAATCATTCGGTGGATCTTTCCCATATATCTGACGGTATTTTCTTTGTACCGTAATCACAGACTTCGTCTCAAAAGACCAACGCACGCACATTGCTTTCTCCTGCGTCGACGACATTTTCAGTTGTTTTGCAGTCGGCGTCGGTATTTGCGAGCATGTAACGCCATCTGTTGGAAAAAGATAGCGTTAAAAACTCGAATATTTACTCTTTAAAATGCCGCAAACCGCATTGCTGTAAATCTGTTCGTTTTTGTACAGTTGTCAGTCGAAACTTCTAGGGGAATTTTCGACAACCCTGTACATCTACAACATACCAGGCGTTCACCAGATAGTCCTTTAATTGGCTCAGATATGACGGAAGAAGAGTTTGCTGCCGGATGTGTTTATCAAACATATCACATCCATTATCGATAGGCTTCAGATTTGTGGTAACCAGAAAAAACTTTGGAAGTCGCTGTCATGCTGGCTGAACCATTGCTGATAACATGGTACGCGATGAACAATGACATTGTCGTCTATGAAACAGCCCTCACCTGCTGGATAAATAGTCAACATTGCGGGACGGATTTGATCGGCAACAATGTCCAAATAATCCTTGGAGGACACTCGACCTTACAGCAAAATCAGTAGACTCGTTCCATACCAACAGCCCGTGACCCATACCATGACATCATCTCTAGAACCTTGAGTTGCGTAGGCAAGCTGGGTCGATTGCTTCATGGAGCTCCCGCAAATCTCTCTGCCTACCAATGGTACAGAAGAAGATATACCACGTTTTGTTGGATCCCGCATGTCTTTCTCTCCAGTTTTACATTGTCGACCCACGGTATTCCTGACACCACTACAGACGAACTTTCAAGTTTTTTGCAGAAATCGGTGGTTTCTTCAGAAACATGCGATTGCTGACACCAATCCTCTTCAATTTTCTGCGCATAGTTTGTTAAGATATACACTGAAGAACAATTGAATTAGATATACCTGTCTAGTTACGTGTAGCACCACCTTTCGCCCTGATCACGGCGGCGATCCGCCTCGGCATGGACTCGACAAGACACTGGAAGCGTTGGGAAGCCATAAGGATCCACGACCCCTGAACAAGCTTCCACAGTTCACGAATATTTCATGGAGGGGGGTCAGGGACTCGAACATCTCTCTCGATGGCATCCCAGATGTGCTCGATGGGATTGAGGTCATGTGACCTAGCTGGCCAAGGAAGCAAGATCACGTCGGTGGAGTGTTCACCTAACCATTCGGATATAATTCGGGAGCTTGTTACAGGATGAGGTCCCCAGTGGGCTGTTGAAGACACACAAACGGGAGCAAATCGTCGTCCAGGATATCCCGGTAACGTTGACCTGTGAGGGACGATGTCACACGTACCAGAGGTCTCATTTCAGTCCACGTAAACATTCCAAATACGAGAATGCCACCCCCAACAGCTTGAAGAGTACCCGGCTGGAAAGAAGGATCCATCGCTTCATCTAGTTTGCACCGTACTCGTATCCTGCCATCCGCATGTACCAACGTGAATCTCGACTCATCAGTCCAGGCAACATTTTCCCTCATGTTTAGGGTACAGTGGCGATGTTTCCGCGCCCATGTTAATCTTTGCACCCTGTGATGTGCTGTATGCAGCGGTACCCTCGTGGGACGATGGCTTCTGTACCCCACAGCGAGGAGATGGTTCTGGATGGTGTGGCTGCTTACACGTTTTTGTGCACCAGCGTTAAATTGCCGAGTGATTTCTTGCACTGTGGCCCGTCTATCCGTTGTTACAGTGCGAGCTAGCCGACGATGACCCCGCTCATCTACACGCTGTTGTACACGATAGTTGGCCCTTGCAGAGATGGTTTTACCGGATTCGATGTACTCACGGTGCACCCATGACACAGTGGCTCGTGAAAATCCCAGTGACTGAACGACTTCCAAGATGGAGTGACCCATTCGTCGGGCCCCGACAATTTGCCCACGATCAAATGCACTTAGATCCTTCTTCTTACCCATACTGCTTCCGACTTTTACTGATTCCCGTCGCATCACTCCTTATATTGTCGGATCGCTGCATACGTCATGTCGTTTCCGTTTACAGGGCCGCCCACAGCGCCACATTTGCATAACGTCAGCTGTCTCTAATCCAATTGCTCTTCAGTGTAGGTCCAGAATAGCCTTCATTGAATTCTTTGGTCAATTTCTGCACACAGGAGGCCCTATTTCTCCATACAAGCCTTCTCAGACTACGGCGATATAGTTCCACGTCACATTTATCCCTCATAGACAAGCAATGTGGTTTTTTTTCCATTTATTAAAGACCCGGAATATCCCACCTTTTGAGAAACCAGTTAGCTCAGCTGTTTTTAAAATCGTCCTTCCAGCCAGACGGGCACTCGCAATAAGCCCTTTATCAAACTCCGAAAGGTTCTTTGTTTTCTCCATTGTGATGAACACTGCTGACGATTAGTAACAAGCAGCAGCCTTAAATAGTTGCCTAGATCACGTGGTGACGCATATGACTACGTATTTTGCCTATGCGCTACGTCAATGACGTTTATGTACACCTGCAAAAAGGTTTCTAATTAAGTGGCCGGTGTGTGTATTAACAATCGCGCGTACCAAATTTAGGGCTACTTGTTCAAGGTCCACTGGCATAAGATATTCTGACAGCCCATGACTCAATCGGCACTCGAACTCAGGCCCAACAGACACTTTTGCCGGTACGTCTTATTTTCGAGTTGAATTTTTTTTTTTTTTTTTTTTTTTTTTTTTTTTGGAGATTTAACGACCACCGTGAGCAACTCAATGGGCTATAAGCAGTCGCCCGTCCCTAATTTAGGGTCACTGGTTCCAGGGAAGGGAGAGAGCCAGTGCCGTAAGACAAACACAACATCCATGCCTGACCGGGATTCGAACCCGGACCCCTCACGGACGAATGATCAGAGGTTAGCGCCTTAGACAACTGCGCCACCGGGGCGGCGTTGAATTATTAAAGCGCTCTAACTTGGTTTCGTGCTATCGAAATTCAAAACTCCATTTTTTGATATGGTAAAAGAATACCTTGAATGTTAGTATATGGATAACATGGAAAAGCATTGCGAATTTAGAAATATTAATTTAATGATTGCGATGCAGTTCAGAAGCGAAACTTGCTGAACATGTCTTTGAATGTGCAGAACTAAATTTGTCAGAGGAACGTTACGAGGTGAATGTGTTAGTAAAATGACTGTGCGCACATCGGGCAGCATCATAATTAAAGTTCTTTCTTGCTTCGTTATCTATGACAAGGTGTTGTAGATAATAAATACTCACGAACTCTGTATACGTATTACGCCAAAGTGAAGTGCCAGCGTCTTTTTTTCTGTTTGGTTCGAAAACCTGGGCAACCATCAGATTAGCGAGGCTTGCGTGTTGTGGATCTTAATCCTGAATCCTTTTAAAACAAGGGTGTGTCGGACTTTTAAAACCTGGTTTCTAATCAGCTTTGTGGAGAAAAAATCATATACATGAATCTTGCCTTATTTTATTTTATCTTATTAGTGTTATAGTAAAGGTCGCGTAAATATGTTTTATCGACATTGAATCTACAGGTGTTTTAAAACTTAGATCTGCATTTGTCTGAGTAGTTTTCTTTCATGAAAGAGAACGAAAGGTCTGTATTGAACGATAACGTAAATCGCTTCTCATGTAGTAGATTATTACAAAACGTGACAAATTCTGCTTGGTGTGGGGAGAAAGGCGTTGTGATTTAAAATGAAACTGGTGGTGTGATCGATGTCCTCATACCTTTGTCCAATTTGTTTTTGTGTTTCTACAGTTGTTCACTTCCTTTCAAAAAACACAGCTGCAAACTAATGCGATTGAAAATCCACTAACTTGTGATTACGCGATTATTTCCATGTCAAATGCTGTATAACAAATCCATTTGCCAAAATTCTGGACCTACTTAACGATTCGAACTATTTCTTTTTCGAATCCAAAATTTATCGGCAAATGAAAGGAGCCTCAATGGGATCTGCTCTTTCCGCTGTGTTAGCTGAAGCTGTACTTAAGACCTTCGGAAGATTCAATACTGTAGTCGCCAGGACCAACCCCAAAATTATGGCTTCGTTACGCAGATGATATCTTTTTCGTATGCAGTCATGGACTTGAGGCCTTAAAAAGTTTCTTAATAATCTGAACGCGGCCCACCGTGACTTACGTTTCACAGCCGAATACGAAGTACACGGAAGCCTCCCGTTCCTGGATGTACTAGTATCAAAGAGCCCCACTGGAGAACTGCGCACTAAAGTTTTTTATAAACCTTCTCACGCTCAAAACCCTACCCTACCTGAATCAGCGGGACCTCTTGAGCACAAATACGAGCTCTTCAGACACCGAGCGAGCTGAGCCTATGACCTCACATCTACCTCCGGCGATCTTGAAGATGAGCTGCGCAACCTTCGCGTCCAAGCACACAACGTTGGATACGACATGGGACACACACACACACACACACATATATATATATATATGTCCATGTCGTATCTTCTTCTAAAACTCTAATGTGTAAACGTTTTTCTTCAGCGGATACAGCTCCCGATGGAAAGTCTTTAGCGTGCAATTTCTAAATTTTTGGTAAAGAGTACTTTGGCCACCAGGGGGCGTACGTGATAATTTTCGTTTCTGATGTATTTGACATAAAATTTGAGCTTCTAAAATCTCGATTGAAAACATTCTTTCGCGGACCGATGCCACTCACGCCGATAAACCTTTTCGAAATATTTTCTTCTTAAAATATTGCATGGCTTCTCCGCCAAGGGGCGTAGATATATATCTTATTTTTGTCAACGTCTCTACTTCTAAAGGTCAGATTTGGAAAATTCCTTCTTTATTGGATAGAGTTTTCAGTGTGACATGTTTTTCATATAAATTCAAAAATTTCAAGTAATTCATAGATTTTCCGCTAGGGGCGTAAATGTATAAATTGCGTTTCCCCCCGATATCACTGCTTCTAAAACTCCGATTTGAAAAATTCTTTCTGCACCGGATACAGCTCACGATGGAAAATACTTTGCATATAATTTTTAATTGTTAGTGAAAAATGGTTTGGCCACCAGGGGGTGTAAATCATAATTTCCGCTTCTGATGCATTTGCAGAAATATCTGAGCTACTTAAATTTCGATTGAAAAAAATTCGTTCGTGGACCGATACTACTTACGTCGGCAAACCTTTGTATGTATCTTATTTTTGTCAATATCTCTACTTCTAGGATTCTGATTTGAAAAATTCCTTCTTTGTTGGATAGTGTTTCCGCTGCGAAATATTTCTCATATAAATTCAAATTTTTCTTAACGCGCAAATCTGCAACCTGAATATGTAAGTTCACGATTCCGTTTACAGCAACATCTACGGGGTTAAAAACCCGACTGAAAAAGTTCTTTCTTCTGTCAGATACTACTGTTTTCCATACCGGTTCGATTGACTTTGAATAGCTTTGATAAATTTAATTCGCGTCAGAACGGATTCAAAAGACGTGCTCATTACACCTGAAAATTTGGTGGCATCTTTCTTGTTTTATTCTAATTTTATTTCAGTCGCATGTAGATTGCAAAACTAAATGGTAATCTTTCGTTCTGAAAAAAAACAACAATATTTGTCTCGATTTAGTGGCCAATAAATTGATTTTTTTAACAGATTACAGGATTATGAAGTAAACAGCACAAATAATGAATTTTGCTTTGTGTGGTCATGATTCATTTGGCACTGAGTTGTTTAACTGCACTGCTACCATAGAGAGGAGATAAATTATTGCTGAAATTATCACCTGTTGCGTTGCTAATGTCCATTGTTTTACTGCTGATGGTTTTCACAAGAGAAATCTGAAATTCTAATGATCTCAATCTGCGCCACATCACGTCAAGTCAGAGCCAACAGTTGAGGAGAGTACACATGGTAAATTCGGAGCAACATTAGTTACAATAATGGCCATCAACTTTCCACTAAATGATGATTTGTGAAACACTGTAGGACATCCAGGAAATTAATTGGTTTCATTAACTGTTGTGCTCATGAGGAAACCTGCTATTAATATATTAAACAGCTGGAAGCACTCAGTTTTATGAATATGGAGTGTAGAGTAAACTAATATCCACCTATATATCTTAAAGTCTGCTATTGACTACGATGCAAGTAGTTATGCAGTTACACCGACCCAGTCGCATCTCCTATAATTTGAACCTAATACATGTGGTGATTTGAAAATAGTTTATGGTTTGAAGTTTGACGAGTGGACATTTTTATCTGAGTTTTTATGCACTCCATCTGAAATTGCTTAGTAGACTATTTTATGCAGTGCAGAGATGGAAACAGGTGAAGGGTCAACGGGTCGACAATTTCTTGAGGGTCCAACGGGTCGGGTCAAGGTGTTCCTGACCGGATTTCGACCGGGTTTTATTCCCGTTTTATTTTGAAAAGAGAAAAATATATTCCAAAGAAAAATGCGCGTTGTGCAATTCTGTAGTCGATACTGGTGCCCACGGAGGGAATAATGATTTGCCATGCAAAAATATTGTCGTCTCTTTCTTAAAGCAACGAAGATCTCCACCGACCTATGTCAGACACAATGACACCATATCGTAAAAAGATACTTCGTTTGCGTTCTTTTACAGTGCGATTGTCCAGGGGCAAGGTACAGGCAAACGCCATTCGCCTGCTTCTCAGCTGATTCACTCTCTCCGTGCGAAGTTCACTGTATGACTAAGAGTTACTTTTCACATCGTATCTTTTACATTGAGCATTCAGAGGTTTCTGACTGATGTGCTAACATCCCGTTCCCATGACATTCCATGCCGAAATTAACTCCTTATTTTGTTAATATGGATGGATTTAATAATAAGGAGGTTGAAAAAGGCGTCGAGGCCAACAAATACGTGCTTGTTCAAAACCACAAGTGAAAGAGTGAATACTGGAAATTGTTTCGTCTCATTAAGGAACCGGTGAATAATTCTGTGTTGTTTATTCTTGCTTGTTGTTCAAAATGTGGAAAGTGTATAATTACAAAGAAAGATGTCGACGGTGAAATATGAGAGATTATGGGACCAAAAATCTAACGGACCATATGAAAGTATGCGCACCTCCATCAAAGCGTGGAAAGAGTGAACAATCTAAATACATTTAAAAAATTCTTTTGTGTAATCGTAAATAATGATTCCCATTTGTAATATACTCACGGCCACAGTCATAGTCAGCCATTACTTCTGGATTACGCAAAATTGTGGCACTAAAATGGCACTGAAATTTAGCAAGTAACCAAATTTTATTATTCAAAAAGGATTTTAGTTATTAAATATCAAACAGCTAATGGGATGAATATATATATCATCATCATCATCATCATCATCATTGTCAACCATTATCAATCCACTGCTGGACGAAGGTCTCCCCAAGTTTCCTCCACAACGGTCTGTCTTGTGCCAGTCTCCTCCATGTCATTCCCGCATACTTTCGAATTTCATCCACCCATCTTCCATGTGGTCTTCTTCTGGGTCTTTCCTGTCCCTTGGAAGCCAATCTAAAATTTCGGCTGTCCATCGATGGTCTGTTTTTCTGGCAGTATGTCCAGCCCATTGCCATTTCAGGGATTTAACTCTGATCATGATGTCTTCCACTCTTGTCATTTTTCGGATCCACGTGTTCCTCTTCTTATCTCTCCTGGTTACACCAAGCATGCACCTCACCATGCTGCTTTGAGTTGTCTGCAGCCTTTGTATGTCTCTTTTAGCTAAGGTCCACGTCTCTGCACCATACGTAAGCACTGGAAGGATGCATTGATCAAACACTTTTCTTTTAAGACATAATGGCATAATGCTCTTGAAAATTATGCTTTTTCTTCCAAAAAGCTCTCCAGGCAAGTTTTGTACGCCGATTAATTTCTTCACCAATGTGACTCTCACTTGATATCTGCTGTCCAAGATAAACGTGCGTGTCTGTGATCTCCAGCTTTTCTCCATCAATCGATAAATCTTCATTTCTTGTAAAAGCATTGAACATCACTTTTGTCTTCTGAAAGTTCATTTTTAATCCCACTTCTTTACTCTTGTCAGCAAGTTCCTGCATCATACTCTGTAGCTCTGATGGGGTAGTGGCAAAAATGGCTATGTCATCAGCAAAACGAAGGTGGGTTAGATAATCTCCATTAATCTTTATGCCTTTGTTTTCCCAGTTCAGTGATTGAAAGACATTTTCCAATGTGGCATTAAAGAGCTTCGGAGATATGGTGTCACCTTGCCTCACTCCTTTTCCAATTTTTATATGTGTTGTATTTTCAAATAGCAGAATCTTTGCACTTGCATTTTCATAGATGTTATTAATAATATTAATGTATGCATCTTCAATACCGCAGGATTTCAGAGCCATTGCAACTGCTGATTGTTTCACCGAATCAAAGGCTTTTTCATAATCGATAAAAGCCATGCACAATGGAAGTTCATATTCCCTCGCTCTTTCAATTAGTTCTCTCAGTACGTGGATATGATCTATTGTGCTGTAGCCACTCCTGAATCCTGCTTGTTCTCTCGGTTGAGCCATGTCCAGTGTTACCTTCAAGGGGTGTGAAAGAACTTTAGTGAAGATTTTATAAACCACTGATAGGTGGCTGATAGGTCTGTAGTTCCTGAGATCCTCAATGTCACCTTTTTTATGTAGCAAGATCATTGTAGCGTTGTTCCAATCCTCAGGAATTTTCCCTTCATTAAGGCATCGAGTGAAAATTTGGGCGAGTGCTGTTTCGATTTCTCCACTTGCTTCTTGTATGATGTCTACAGTAATTCCATCTTCTCCTGGAGCTTTTCCCCGCTTCATGTTCTTGATTGCACGTGCAACTTCTGCTGGAAGGACTGGAAGAACTCTGGTACCTTTCATGATGCCTGGAGTACATGTATCATCCCTTTCATATAATTTGGAGTAGAAATCTTTCACTCTTGTCAAACTTTCGCCTCTATTTCTTGTTACAGAACCATCTGCTTTTCTCAGTGCCATAATCTGTTTTTTTCCCTTACTGAGATGTCCCTTTGCTATCTTTAGGCTTTGGTTGTTTTCAATTGCTTTCCTTACTAGTTCACAGTTGAATTTCCTTACGTCTTCAGTGATACTTTTTCGTACTGTCTTGCATAGCTCTATATATTCCACTTTGGAAGTCACATCTTTTTTAGTTGTCCTCATCTCTTCTTTTTTGCATCAACATTTTGGTTTTTCCTGATAATTTGTTCACATGCAATTTGTTCTTAGACCCAGCTAATTTTGTTGCTGTTTCCATAAGAGCTTTGGTTACTTTTCTGTTAACTTCAGAAATATCCACTTCTTCTGATGTTAGGCCTTCTAAAGCAAAGAATCTGTTCTTCAGTTCCAATTTGAAGGTATTATGGTGTTTTTTAAGGTTGGTTATATCAATACATTTTGTTTGTCTTATGAGCTTGCTACGTTCGAGTTTAGTGTTGAGGTGCATCTTACATTCACCAATCTATGGTCACTATATATATATATATATAGTGACCATAGAGTATATATATATATATACACTGCCGGACAATTGCTAAGGACGGTTGACAATAGCAACCATAAAATGGAAGGCAGGAAAATGTGGAAATTAGCATAAGTGCGGGATACAGTAAGACGTGTTGTGCGTATGCAAATTTTGGATTGCCGAACTTGTTCGTGACGTCATAGCGCTGATAACAGATATAAATGATTTGACGCGTATTGATCGTTGTTGTTCAAACGCAAAGTTGAAAGGGAAAGAATCAATTGACGAACTTTGCAATTTTCAGTATGTCTTCCCGACATCACCTAGATGATTTTACGCGTGGCCGTATTATTGGCAAGATTGAAGAAGAGCGAAAAATAACAGATGTTGCCAGGGAGTTCGACGTCAGCCACAGTGTTGTTTCGAGGCTTTGGAAATCATTTCAAACAAATGGAGAGTGTAGCAAACGTCACGGGGGAGGTCGTGTTCGCAGTACGACACCTGCAGAAGATCGCTACATAGTGCTATTAACAAAAAAACACCGGCGCAGCACAGCTAGTGAGTTAGCAAATCAGTTTATGGCTGCTACTGGCAAGCGGATCTTCCGAAAAACTGTCACCAGACGTTTGCATGAAGGAGGACTATACGCCCGCCGTCCTGTTGTGTGCATCCCATTGTCCAGACGTCACCGTACCGCCCGTTTGCAATGGTGCCATCAACATCGCAATTGGACTGATAACGACTGGTCTGCTGTCCTCTTCTCAGATGAGAGTAGATACAGTCTATCGTCTGATTGTCGACGACAACTGATCTGGCGTGATAGTGGTACTGCATATTGTCCAGCAAACATACAGGAAAGGGACCGGTATCCAACATGTAGTGTATGGTATGGGCTGGCATCATGATCAATGGCCGTACGTCCCTCTATGTTCGTCCAACTGGGACTATGACTGGCGAACGATACATTAATGATGTTCTGCTACCTCATGTTCGCATGTTCCGTGGTGCTGTCGGTGATAGATTCATTTTCATGGACGACAACGCAACATGTCATCGAACCGTCGCTGTCCAAGAGGGTCTTGAGAGCGAGGGTATTCAACACCTCGTATGGCCAGCACGTTCTCCAGATCTGAATCCCATTGAAAATGTGTGGGATGCTTTGGGGAGGAGTCCTGCAGGTCGCCAATGCCCTCCAATAAACAAGGACACCCTCATCCGTGCACTGACAGAGGAATGGGATAAATTACCCCAACAGCTGCTTGATAAGGCTGTGCAAAGCATTACGTGTGGAATCTTGCATCGCCCTCCATGGTGGCCATATCCCGTATTGACATCTTACGCCGGAACGCCTGCGGACTGTAATTGCATTTTTTTCACGTTTACGTATTCTGCACAAAATGGCCTGTTTGTCCCTTGAACACGTTCCAAAGCCTTCTGGATTTAAGAGCACAATGAATTGTCTTTCTTGTAATGTCCTGGCATTCTGACATTATTTTATTTCACTTGGCATCCAACCACACTTACTTTTTTATGCGCTATATAGCCGTTTATGATCCGTCCTTAGCAATTGTCCAGCAGTGTATATATATATTATAATGAATAAGCTTTCTACTGGTAGTAATGATTGTAGTTAATTAAGATGAATAAAGTCTTATGCTGGTTGTTAATAGTAACACTTAATGAAAGAGACCTAACAGCCAGACAGAGGTCTGACAAAACTATGAACTGAGAAAAAACGTACTTACTAAGAAAACCTTTTATTAGGGAAACTCCTGGTATTATCCACACTCACTTCACAGGTCACACAACTACTCGATATCTGGCTCTCACATATAACGAAGTTCCTCTCACATAAACGAAGCTCTCTTTACACCAAACGAAGATCTCTTTACACATAAAACAAAGCTCTCTCACGTAACACAAAAGCTCTCTACGCACATAAACAAAAGCTCTCTGGTATCTTTGAACGCGCCTATTTATACTGCCTACCACCACGTCATGACTTACACTCATTGCCACATATCATTCAGCGGGAGAAATAACATCTCGTTAAGTAAGAAGATAATTTACATAGGAAAATAAAATAACCAGGTATAGTAAAATCAAAAGAAAACTGAATCTAGAGTATACGTTACAATATGTGTGTTATTTTTCATCTGGACGTCATAAGACCCTAGTTATTTGTTTATGAAAGTTGGTTGCTTGTGTGTTAATATTCTTTTGCATACACTACCTACATCTAAAACTTGCAGCACAGTGCAGTTTTGTTGTAGTTTGTATTACATGCAGTACTTTCCTTTGATATATATATATATATAAATTGAATTTCGAATTTATAGTTCAAAGCAGATTTGTCTGGGTCAGTTACGGGTCCGGGTCGGGTCCAGTTATGGGACAACTGGGTCCGGGTCAGAAATGTTTGACCCGTTTCCAACTCTGTTGCAGTGCTGAATTTGTATGAATATCTAATGACGACCACCTGTTGATAACTTTGTTTAACATCGTCGTAATAGGTTCTATTGGGTAAATTACGAACTACTTGAACAACTGGGGAAGATAATAAGTCCCTGCTACCTACTTCGTTACGAGATAGGGTCCAAAAGTTCGGGGACTTGGCGTATGGTTCCTTACCTTTAATACACCGATGTACAACCACCTTCAAAATAACCCTTTTGGTCGACGATGCGCTTTTGCCAGCGCTCGTAAAGCTTCTGGAAGCATTGCGGAAAGCCGTGTTTTGCAACCCCTCGTAATGCCTCCTGCTTTGCTGTTTTTACATTTGTTGACACAAAACGACGTCCCTGCAGATTTTGTTTCATCAGTGGGAAGAGGTAAAAATCGCAAGGGGATAAGTCTGGTGAATAGGCGGGATGTGAAAGCACGTTAGTACGATTTCTGGCGAGAAACTCGTGACCAGTAGGGACTGATATGCAGGCGCGTTGCCATGGAAGAGGTACCATTGTCCACTTCGCCACATCTCCGGCCGTTTACGACTGATTTACTCCCGTAAGCGATGGAAAATGCCCAGATAACGTTCCTTGTTTAGTGTTGTGCTCTCAGGAACAAATTCGGAAAGCACAATGCCGTGAGAATTATGACGTGCCTGCCCCGCAGGACGCACACGACATAAAGGCAGGTAGCAAGGTAGCAACGAGACGAACGTCCGCGTAGCTTAGTTGGTATAGCGACTTGTTCCGGAATAAGTGGACTCGGGTTCGATTCCCGGAGTGGGCCAAAAATGACGGAGAAATTTACTTCGTTACAGAATCAAAAAAGGCCCCACAGCGTGACTTTCCCCTTGCTGCGATCCTGTCTGAATTTCTTTGATCGCGGTGAAGTTGATGATTCCCGTGTTGAAGAAGCACGCTTTGGGTGAATATCAAACAAGTGGCACCACTTTTCATCCCCTGTGATGATGTTATCCAAAAACGTAGGATCGTTATCGGCTTTGTTGATCAATTCGCCTGATATCCGCATCCGTTCATGCTTTTGTTCGAAGGTCAAAAGGCGAGAGACAATGTGCTGACACACGCGGTGCATGGTAAAATCCTTCGTCAAAATGCGCTGGTATGTGGCCAACGATAAGTTAGTTGCGTGAGCGATTTCCTCAATGATTCGGTGATCATCCTGATGAACACACTGCGCCACCATCGTAATGTTTTCCTCACTCCGTGCACTCACAGGTCGACCACAGCGCTCATTAACTGAGATGCAATCTCGGCCCTCTTTGAAACGCCAATACCACTCGTATACCTTCGATCTCGCAATCGTAGAGTGACCGTACACCTTCAAAAGTATTTCTAAGGTCTCTGCAGCTGTTTTACCCAAACGCTGACAAAATTTAATGTTACAAAGTTGCTCTTCAAAAGCCATGTTTCTGACATCGCAGAAGATAAACGACTAACCACAGCAGCAAACGTCTGTGCGCGCATTCCAATCACTTTCCACTGGCCAAACCATTCGGATTACGGAGGGAAGAGATGGCGGGATGTATTTCAGGAGCCGTAACTTTAACTACATGCTTGCGTTGTCACGGGTAGGCGCTGTCCTCGAACTTTTGGGTCCTACTCCGTATGAAGAGTTGTGATGTACCTACCTCAGAGTTGTGATGTACAAGTAAAAATACTCGACAAGCTGCAGCGATAAGCCTTATTTGATGTAGCTCAAGTGGTAGAATATCCGACTCCGGAGAAGAAAGGTGTGGGTCCGAATCCCATCACGGGCAAATGAGGCTTTATTTCCACATTGACTCGAGAAGGTAAAAATGAATCTCGTGATCCTGAGGTTTCGAGAAAACTGCGTAACGATTTTTCCACACATCGTCTGCAGTGAATAAAATTTTTTCTTCTGCAGCGGGATACTTCAAGTATGGTGCACTGGCTGACCCGAAAACCTACCACTTCGTCACAGCCGTTTCTTAAGATGAGGATATATGTGATGTGCCTACCTCAGAGGTGACGTACGTGTTAAAAAATGACAACTTGCAGCGATAAGCCTTCGCCGGTGCAGTTAAAGCAGTAGAACATCCGACTCCGGAGAGCGAAGGTGTGAGTTCAAATTCCATCACAGGCGAATTAGGGCTTTTACTTTAGGCAATACATAACCATTTATTTTCTTTGGGTTTGTTTCTGCGTTTAAAAACCATCGTGAGCAACTCTTGGGGCTATAAGCACTCGTCCGTCCTTAATTTAGAGCCACTGCTTCCAGAGAAAGCTATGAAGCCACCCTGTAGGTGTGACAAGCTGGTGCAGGTGGTGTGCTGCTCTGGGGAATGCTTTTCTAGTACCCTGATACCATTGTTGTCCTCTTTATTTAATGGAGTCTAATTCTGAAAGCTCATCGTATTCTTGTGTTTCATAAAAAGTTGAAGCTGGTAGAGAAGCTTTTTGAGTTTTGAGTCACTGATTGGTAGCTTAATCCACGTGACTTCTGCTAATTGTGTTTAAAAGGAGAATATGCGATGTGTATTTCCTCCCAATCCAACACTGGCTGGTGCCTTTTTATCGAAAAAGCTTTCTCTTTTCACTTCTTACCGCTTTCTTCATCTCCGTAAATAATCCCACTTTGTATCTCTGCACACAGTGATATCCAAACAACAAGCATCTCAGTTTACATAACCAAATGCATTCCCTGTGTCATGCAATAAAATTCGTTCCTACGAGTTCCTCTTTACAAAATAAAAATAATGCCCGTTTGAATGATAAACTTTCTTTGTATTTTCTAATTTCAATAAAATTTGAAAATATTAAGTGAAATTAATCGTACGGCGTCAGAAAAATGGGCTTAAAACAAATTATTTAAAAAAAACCATATGTTTATTTACGTTTAGAAACCACATAACGAAAACTTATATGTGAAGCTTAAGGCTTTTTCACATATTCTGTTGCCATGGCTAAGAAAAGAAACCTTTCATATCTTAAATCGTTTTAAATTTTTCATCGCTGCTTACTGTAAAATGTACTAATAATTTAAAGTTTGGTTATGGTTTGTGTTTCTCCTACAGACTCACAAGTGTACTATAATTAACTATTAAATCAGGTATTTTCAACTTTTTTTCGTTCAGAAGTTAGTATTTCTACTTAAATCAGTTTTAAGGTAAGTATAGCACATAAATTGAAAACAAAATCATTATAAAATCTTGTCTTTTTCGTTAAATTGATTAAAAATTGACAAAATAGTTTTTAAGTTTGTATGCATGTCATATACTATATTGACAAAAGTCACCGGACACCTAGAAGAGAAACACAACATAACATTTATTGACATACATTAGTACGGTGTCGGTTCACCTTTGGGCTGCATGCATGCACCGACACTTCGAGAAATGCTTTCGACAAGGTTTTGGAACACAGCGATAGGTATGCGCTTCAATTCAGTACATAATGCTGCAGCTAACTGTCACTTAGTAGTAGGCCTTGGTTCCAAACTTCTTATGCGGTGTTCTAATTCATCCCATAAGTGCTCTATGGGACTAAGATCAGGACTCTGTGCTAGCCAGTCCACACACGATACGGAATTATCGTCAAACCACGCCGTAACAGTCCTTGCTTTATGGCTCGGCGCATTATTCTTCTGATACCAACAAGGCTCGGTGCATTATCCTGCTGGTACCAACAAGTCTCGGTTTCATAGTATTGCCACAGAGTTGGTAGGGCATAATTGTTCAGAATACCGAGGTAGACGCGCTGGTTAATAGGTTTGTCCACGATAACTAAAGTGTCGGGACCATACCACGAAAAACACACCCACACGAGTACACTGCCAGCTCCAAACTTGACCGTAGGAAGAGTACACTGTGATAAATAGCGTTCTCCCGGCTGCTGCCATACCCTCACACGGCCACCAGACTGATGGATCGTTTATCTGGATTCATCAGGCCATAGGACCTGTTTCCATTGATCTACGGTCCACGATAAATGTTCTTTACACCATGCTGAACGACGAGTAACATTCCGAGTGGAAATGAAAGGCTTATGAGCAGCCGCACGACCACGATAACCCATGGAATGAAGTTCGCTGCGAATGCTACGTGTACATAACGAGGTTCCAGCATTTTTACTCACCTGTGCACTGAGGTCGTGTGCAGTACTCCGTCGATTAGCTGTAGCGATCCATCTGAGACTTCGACGTCCTCTGTGACTGATTTTCTTTGGTTTGCCGGTAGGATTTGCTGCTTCAGGCACGCCATGTGTCTTCCACTTATTCAGTACACCAAAAACAGTTGACTTGGGTATGTTTAAATGCCTCTCGGTTCTCCTTATGGACAACCCACTAATATAACACCCAACAATCTTTCCTTTCTCAAAGTCAGTTCTCTCCGTCTGCGACATTTTCACTCAATCTCACAGTGCGATATGATTGCGGTCAGCTGCAGGCTTATTTTTATACCGTTTGCAGCTGTACCACGCATCTTAACAACGCAGCGGATCCATGCATTTGCTTTTGAAGGGGTGTCCGGTGACTTTTGTCAATATAGTGTACATTGAGAACACAGAAATCATGGAAACCTACCTAGTAATATTAAGCCCACTTTTTGTCAAGGTAAGAAGAGTCAAGAGTGCACTAGATCAGGAAAACATCCCCCAAAGTACTAGTAACTTTACCTATTCTTGCTGCACCACCACTGTCCATAATTCTTTCTGACTCCTGCGTGGAGGATACAAATCTGAAACAGACCTTCTTACTACAACCTCCCAAAGATTTCCCACAGGACGTATATCCGGCTAAATGGGAAGCACATTCCAGGGTGAGAACTTCTAAAGAAGGATCTTCTAACCATGTTCTTGTCACCAAGACTATGTGAGGAGCTGAACTCTCCTGTTGGAAGAGTCCATTGCCTCGTGGGTGCAAGCTGACTATGAACGAATGCATATGGTCGGCAAAGATAGACAGGTAACTTGGACAGTTCAGAGATGCATCTAGATGTACCCGATGTCCAAGCGTGTGCCAGTGGAACATGCCCCAGATCATAACCGAGCCTCCACCAGCCTTATCATTTCTTCATTGACATGCCAGGTCAACCGGTTCTTGTGGTTTCCACCAGATCTGCAGCCTCCCATCTGTGCGAAATAAATGGGAGCTGGATTCATCGGACCAGAAGATCCGTCTCCAATCATCTAAGGTCCAGTGACGATATTTTTTCACCGTATTGATGCTTATCATCCGGTGATGTCGCGACAGCAATGGGACTCTGTTGGATCGGCGGCTCCCATAACGTATTGTGGCTAATGATCACCTCATGGTCTTGGTGGAGACATTTTTGGCACCACCTCGTTGAAATCGGTGGTGATTTGTATTACTGTCAGTCTTCGGTTGGTTGCAACAATGCGAGGCAGACGTCGCCGGCCATGTACATCCGCCACCCCACCCCCACCCCCACCCCCTACAGCGCTGTACGCGATACGATGTTATTCCGGAAATGATGCATTCCCGATACACTCTTGATAATGTCGAAAGGGGATACTGCAATTCCTGCATCCCCTCATTGATAGAGAGACCCCTGTGTCTGGGACCCGTTATTCTGTTACAAACTCTGTTAACTCCCGACGTTTATCCATACTGACATCGAATTACCACCCACGTGAATGCACTCTTTGATCAAGAATCGAAGATTTGAAATTTTGAAGAGCACAAGTCAATAATTTCGTCAGCATCTTCTGATTACTGGGTTCCTAAAAGGTTAAATCTACAGGATGCGAGCTCAACCGAGCCACGGAGGACGGGAAAAGGCCGCCCCGGTGGCGCAATGGTCTGAGCGATGGCGTCTTATTATTCGTCCAAAAAGGGTCCGGGTTCGAATCCCGGTGAAGCATGGATGTTCGTGTTTGTCTTACGGCACTGGCTTTCTCCCTTCCCTGGAACCAATGACCCTAAATTAGGGGCGGGCGACTACTTATAGCTCATTGAGCTGCTCACGGTGGTCGTTAAACCTACAATTAAAAAAAAAAAAAAGGACGGGAAAAGACGTGATGCCGTAGGTCAAACCGTCTTGAAAGGAGGGAGGAACGAAAATGTGCTCAGATAGGAAAGTCAAAGCCGTGAACAAAAATAGAGTTGTACAAAATATACACTGCCTTAGGCTAAGTACTAAGTATGATGAAAAATATGTTTCATACACTTGTGCATTAGCTATTCTGATAAATTAATTTACTTTAATTTATATTTTACGTTCATTAGGTTGGCGCGGACAAGGGGCTACTTACAAAGTATGATGCGCTTAATTTAATGCAATGAGGAGGGAGGAGATTTTATATTAATATATTATATACTGTTATTTGTAAATGATTGAAGTACCTCAATCCACGTGAATGCAGTGATGTTCTTCTATATATGTATCCTATGGGAAAAAGTCTCCTGACAACCCCTTTCGCAACAAAAATGGTACATTCCAATAGATAACGTGTGACAAATTTCCTTTATAACTGTAGGTAAGCTTCTCAGACGTCGTACATCATCCACTTGTGAGACATGGCCCCACGCGTTGAGCTTACTGACTTCCGACGAGGTGTTATCATAGAGTGCCATATCAACGATCTGTCCGTGTGTGCTATTGCAGAATAAGTACAAGACCCACGGCCAACCGTTTAAGATTCTATTAGGAAATCGAAACGTGAGGGACTTACGACTGCCAAGAATCGTTCAGGAAGGCAAAGTAAATTGACTGAAAGAGACAAGAGAACCCTGAAACGGGTTTTCTGTGGGTACCGTCATTCCCCTGCACAAATCATCACCAAAGAATTTCAGTATTCAACATGAGTGAGTGTGTGCAGTAAGGAAGTTCGTAAGGAACATCACAAGTTAAATTTGCATGGACGAGCTGCTGCATATAAGCCGCTAATAACTCGTACGAATGCAAGTAAGCGACTTGCTTGCTTGGTGCAAAGCACATCATCCATGGACCATAAACCATTGGAAACGAGTGCTATACAGTGAATAATTACGCTACACCGTTTTTAGATTCGACGGTCGAGTCTGAAAACGCTACACCGTTTTTAGATTCGACGGTGTCGTATATGCCAGGTGAATGGTATCTGCCAGAATGTGTCATCCCAGAAGTTAAATTTAGTATTGGCTCTGTGTCATGGTCTGGTGATGTTGATGTTTCTCCTGGTATGGACTCGGACTTTTGATGGTTGTGGATTGTGACGTACTACAGAGGTGGAAACATGTGTCAAAACGACAAGTCTGCAGCGGGACATTCTGTCTGCGTAGCTCAGTTGGGAGAGCGATTTATCCCGGAGTGAGGGAACACAGGTTCAAAGTCTGTCACGGACAAACTTGTGTTTTCGCAGGATTGAAACGTAAACACCACGAAGTACCGGGACAATGTAGAAAGCGCCGGTCTGTTTACACTTTATCAGCTTTAAAGCGACGGGTTGTTTCAGCAAGACAATGCGCCGAGCCATAAAGCACACTTCATTTCGACATGGTTTGAAGATATGAATGTACAGAAATTGTAGTTGCAAGCTCAAAGCTCCAACATCCATCCTATAGATGCCCTTTGGGATGAATTTGAACGTCAGATTCAAGCTCGAACGACAAGTCCAACTTCTGTGTATGAACTGGCCACTACTTTGCAGGAGGAATGGAACAACAAGTACTTGCGACTACTTACAAGAATCTCATTGAAAGTGTGCCAAGGAGAGTGCACAATGTACATAGGTTTTCCCGAAACAACTGAGAATGTTCTTATAAAAAATGTGCAATACGGATTTCGACGTAGGTACGAATCTCCAAAAAACGGTAGTCGGTGTAGTAACCATAGCAACCAGCCGCACCTGCTTATCACACCTGCGTCGGAAATAGTGTGCTGTTTAATAAGCGCTGTTCCGCGAATCCCTAACAAGTGTTTTCGTGCTGTGATATTTCGAAAAAAAAATGGATGTGAAAGAGGAACAAAGATGCGCACTTAAATTTAGCTGTCGACTTGAGAAGTCTGTCGGAGAGAATTTCCGTCTCATGCAAGATGTTTATAAAGATGAAATTCAACAATTTACGGATGGCATAAAGAATTTATGGATGGTCGTGAGTCGGCGGCTTTAATCGCGCATGGAGGAAGACTTTCAATGAGTGTTACCGAGGTAAGCATCAATACAATAGGTGTTATTATATACGGGAAGACAGACACCTATCTGTTACAGATATCAAAGATATGGTTGACATTTTAACTTCACATAATTTTAACCAAGCATTTGGGCATGAAACGAGTTTTTTTCCATTTGGGTTCTCGTTACGGGAACAGTAATTAAAGACTGATCAATAACTTATTACAGCTACGCAAGAGTTCAGAAGAAGAATTCCAGAAGACATTCATAAAGTGGGAGGAACGCTGGGATACCTGTATTCGACGTGAGAGACAGTATTTTGGAAAAGATGACAACCTCCTTGATAAATAAGGTACTTATATATTTTTTTATAAAACCATTCTCAGTTGTCTTGCGACAGACAACCCTTGTAACTGTGACCAAAGATGGGCCAACTTCTTATTGATTTTGCTGTAAATGCAGTATTGTATAAAAAGCACTGGTGTCCAGGTTCGTCCACTAGAGAGAGGGTGACAGCGTCGCTTTGCCGAGAAACCAGGTATCCCATGACTTTATACGCTACATAACTTTAAAAAAAATTACCGTTCAGATGAATGTGGAGTAGGTTTTTTCTGAGGGGATGGGGCCCGGTTTCGTGTCCCAGATGAGACATAGGTGGTCTCAATCATTTGCATTTTTTTTTTATTTTTTTTTTGATTGGATTTTTAACGACCACCGTGAGCAACTCAATGGGCTATAAGCAGTCGCCCGTCCCTAATTTAGGGTCACTGGTTCCAGGGAAGGGAGAGAGCCAGTGCCGTAACACAAACACAACATCCATGCCTCACCGAGATTCGAACCCGGACCCCGTTCGGACGAATGATCAGAGGACATCGCTTAGACCACTGCGCCACCGGGGTGGCTCATTTGTATTACTGCTTCACCGAGGGGAGCAAGCTATGTATCCTACGCCAGTCAGATTCACTACGTCAATGCATAAACGTTTGTGACAGAATATGTAAAGATGACACTCACTGTGTAGCGCATTTTCGATTCTGTAGTTTGACGTCAGCTTTCAATTTTTGAGGAAACAAAACCAGAACCACCGGCATATCGCAGTTGGTTAAGTCGCTGTGCACTGTGTGGGAGGTAGACGTTTCTGACGGGTGTTCGAACCAAGGTCATGCAGGCTATCTAGTCTTCGGTTTTTCCGAGGTTTTCTGCAGACTCCCCGTGTTTGGGGACGTGAATGCGTAGTTGGTATCCTCTGAAGTCGGCCCCGGACGCGCTTTCTCCTTTGATCCCTCATCCCTAGGATGCCTGGGTTTACCAGATGAGTGTCGATGCGGTGGTAGCAAAACAATGAAAGACGAATGAAATCTGTTGCTCTATGGTATCAGACACCTACATGATTATTACCCATGACTGATGATGATAGTAGTAGATAACAGGGCAGCCAATTCCCATAGCACGATATAATAATCTCCACAGGTAAAAGAAACACATATTACATTTTATTATGCTTCGTTAAATACTTCCAATACAATTTTAAAATATGAAGGTTTAAAAATCCATGAGACCTTTCATGTCCACCTTGGGCCCACCTTCAGATGAATGAAACAACAGTCCGGGTGAGAGTGCCATAAGTATACAAGAGTGGTAGACATGTGATGTGACATCTGTGCAAATGGGACTGCGCCGTACAATTCGCAGAGTGAAATGGCAAGTATGAGCAATCACAAAGGTTATTACTAACATAAGCTTTCAATAAGTAAAAGAAGTATACAGGGTGTTCGTAAACTGGTTTGACAAAAGAAGAGGGGTGATAGTACCCATCAAGACGAACAATATTTACAATGGAACCTAGGGTCGCATTCCACTCTGAGTGTCAGAAAAGAGTAACTTCGAAATACGTCCAACAAGCACAAGTCGTCATCTCAGACGTCATTTCTTTCGTGCCGGAGAAGTAGCACATCGCCAGAACATCACCGTCAAGCATTTACCGTATGCAAATTGCCAGAGAAAAGACGCCGCATAAACTGATTGGCTTATCAAGGTGCAGTAGACACTTCCTGAATGCCACATATCCCGCACGATGGATTGGACGTGGCGGACCTGTGGCATGGCCTCCACGCTCACCGGACTTAAACCCACTGGACTTATTCTTCTGCGGGCACATGAAATCATTGGTGTACGAGACGCGTGTGGACTCCGTGGCAGATCTCGTCGCGAGAATCGTTGTTTGCAGCGGACAGGATAAACACGACACCAGGAGTCTTCGAGAGGGTGCGCCAGTCTTTCATTTCTCCACTTGCTTCTTGTATGATGTCTACAGTAATTCCATCTTCTCCTGGAGCTTTTCCCCGCTTCATGTTCTTGATTGAATGTGCAACTTCTGCTAGGAGGACTGGAAGAACTCTGTTACCTTCCATGATGTCTGGAGTACATGCATCATCCCTTTCGTATAACTTGGAGTAGAAATCTGTCCCTCTTGTCAAAATTTCACCTCTATTTCTTGTTACAGAACCATCTGCTTTTCTCAGTGCCATAATCTGTTTTCTTCCCTCACTGAGATGTCCCTTTGCTATCTTTAGGCTTTGGTTGTTTTCAATTGCTTTCCTCACTAGTTCACAGTTGAATTTCCTTACGTTTTCAGTGATACTTTTTAGTACTGTCTTGCATAGCTCTATATATTCCAATTTGGAAGTCACATCTTCTTTAGTTGTCTTCATCTGTCTTCTTTTTTGCATCAACAATTTGGTTTTTCCTGATAATTTGTTCACATGCAACTTGTTCTACTGAAGGGTATATATTTTTATAAACAATATATATATATACTTCAATAAAAAACATATAAACTTCTATTTTAAAGAAGTATATGTAAGAAATATATGTTAAAGAAGTATATGTATATATATTTATATATACTTCTTTACCTTATTGAAAGCTTGCGTTAATATTGGGTTGGTGCGAATGAAATGTCCAGCGCAAACAAGCAGTGGAAACAGGCCCCCACCACGGCGGAATGAAACCACCCACAGGTGTTGCGGGTATAACGTCACAGAGTTACTATAAATGGCTTAGCGCGTGTGTGAAGAACAAGGTTCAGGCGTGGTTTGTTTGGACGTAACGTGGCTTGCAAAGGAAACATGCAGACGCCGGATTTGAGAGTCATCCTCCTGTATGAATTTACACTGGGCCATTCTGCAGGAATTGCCGCTCGAAACGTTAACAAAGCGTTTGGGGAGAATACAGCCAACGAACGAACCATTCGGCGATGGTTTGCGAAGTTTCAAAGCAGAGAAACGAAGCACGTGGTCACAGACTTTCTGCTGTTTCTGAAGAGGCTCTGTTACGTGTGGTTGAAGCGGAGACCCGAAAAACGTGTCGTGAGATAGCAGCAGAAGTAGGTGTCCACCACACGACAGTTGCTCGGCGTGTGGCTGCGCTGGGAAAGGTCAAAAAGCTGGACATGTGGCTGTCGCATGAGTTGACAACTGCCAACGAGCCTAGGCGTTTGGAAGTCTGCACGTCGCTGCTTGCCAGGAATAAACAGGAACCTCTACTGCATCGAATCGTCACCTGCGGTGAGAAGTCGGTCCCTTTATGATAATCGGAAATGAACTGCACAATGGTTAAGCAAGGCACAGCCTGCTGGACGGCATCCTGAGTCACCCCTACACACTAAGAAGATGATGCTCCTTGTCTGATGGCCCACAGCCGGGTTAATTAATCTGAGTTTCTCAGGCCGAACCATCACTTCAGAACGTTATTGGGCACAATTACACCAGATGCACCGGAAATTGCTGCAGAAACAACCGGATTTGGTCAACAGACATGGTGTTTTTCTGCTCCAGGACAACTTCCGCCCTCATCTCGCACAACAAACGAGGCTGACACTAAGTGCCTTGGACTATGAAGCACTGACTCATCCTGCTTATTCCCCGGACTTGTCTCCGACAAGCTATCTGTTTCGTCGTCTGGATCACTTCCTGTCCGGGAAACAGTTCACGACAGACAACGAGGTTCAACGTGTAGTTGATGACTTCTTCGGGTCCCAGCCACAAGATTTGTTTCGTTCCGGGATCATGGCCTTGCCGGACAGATGGCAACTATGTGTCGATGCCGAGGGGGATTATTTTGCCTAGGTAAGTTGTCCTACGTGTGCTGGTCCTTTGCCAGACATTTCACTCGCACCGATCGAATAATAACCTTTGTGAATGTTCACACTTGTGATATAAGGTTTAATCCATTGCTGGAATACTGAAAATTACATCGGTCAATCGCCATTTTACTTTGTGAATTATATGACGTAGTCCCATTTGCACAGATGTTGCCTGAATCTGTGCAAATGAGACTGCGCCGTAGAAAATCCTGTCTTTGTCTCACATGTCTACCACTCTTGTATACTTATTCTATTCTCACCCGTACTGTTGTTTCATTCATCTGAAGATGGGCCCAAGTTGGACATGAAAGGTTTCATGAATTTTTTAACCTTCATTTTTTAAAATTGCATTTAAAGTATTTAACGAAGCATAATAAAATGTAATATCTGTGTCTTTTACCAGTATAGATTATTATATAGTGCTATGGGAATTAGCTGCCCTGTTATCTACGACTTTCTGTCTGCACGAAAATGCGGTTATCGATGATGATGATGATCATGGAAAAACAGAAAAAAAATAATAATCTCTCCGAAAGCAAATACAGCAACTGTTACTGAGGAATTAATTTCCATCGAAGCTTGAAAGGCATGTTCATCCATGAAGCTTTGTATACAACGTAGAATTTTAAAATCACGGAGCGTTCTGATATGTTTTTGTTTTTGGCTCCATTTTTGTCCACTTGAGAATAGAACCCGACAGGTACTCAATATCGCTGCAGGGACAAAGAAGCGGAACTCTTTTGAAAGACAAGTGCCCATTCTGAAAAATAGATTAACTGCGTGTTTCTTGTGTAATCGTTGTCCAAAAATCCTGTCTTTGTCTCTTCGGATAAAGGACTTGATACTCCGTTTATTTCGAAATCTTTATATCATACAGATAAAAAGGAATCTGTGTTTTAACATCTTCTCTCATGAGGCTCAGTGAGGTCTACGAAAGCATTTTGAAAACCCAGAAATTCGAAAGATTTTCTTCTCAAATCCCATTGTATCTGCGTTGATAACTGTGAGACGTTATTAAAATCTGAGAGAAACGAAAAACCGAGTGGAGCTAGAAAAAAAATACTGGTAAAATATCAAATTCTGGTATGTCCACCAATTCGTGCGCGTGTGTGTGTTTCAGAATGAATATACGAAATTTTGAAGAATAAAATTTTTATGGAATTCTGCCTAAAATAACAATTGTTTTCAGCTCATACTTTACTTAAAAGTATGTCAGTAACGTACATCATTTTAAGTTGCGTCTTGTTTTGCTCAGGCATAATATTTCGAGTTCGATAAATTGTAAGGAAGACATTATTATTTAACAGGAGATAGAAGTTGATGAAATCGTGATCAAGGATTTCCATATCTATTCCAGCTTTTCTTTTCTTTTTTGTTTGGGGGTTTAACAACCACCGTGAGCAACTCAATGAGCAATAAGCAGTCGCCCATCCCTAATTCAGGGCCACTGGCTCCGGTGAAGGGAGAGAGCCAGTGCCGTAAGACAAACACAGCATCCATACCTCACCAGGACTCGAACCCTGACCCTATCACGGACGAATGATCAGAAGCTAGCACTTAGACTACTGCGCCACCGGTGCGGCTACAACCAGGCTGTTTCTTAAAACACACACACAAAAGACTGTGAACTCTCTAAAGGACGAATCTTAAAAGTTGGCCATATCTACTGACAACTACCCATTTTTCCTAATCCTTTACTGCCAAATGTTGGGGATCATTAGTGGCTGTAAACAGAGAATTCAGTTTATTAATGTACAGGTTATTCTATTTAGGTTATTAAATTCAATTTGGACTTGAATAACCTACGATTTGTTGATGACATTATTATTGCAAACAATATGGGAGATTTAAAAGAAATGATAGAAGATTTAATAATTAAATCAAAATTGGATTAAATATTAACTCTGAGAGAATCAAAATAATGACAAAACGAAAAGGAATCGATGAAAGGGACAATATTATTAAGCTAAAAAATCAAGAAATTGAAATAATAGATGAGTATGTATACTTAAGAAAATTCATAGCAATGAAGAAACAGAGAGTCATGGAAGAAGTGAAAAGAAGAATAGAAATGGGATGGCCAGTTTTCGAAAAATTGAAGAGAATTTTAAATACTAAAATAAAGCCTGAGAATTGAGCAAAAACTCTTCAACCAATGTGTGTTGCCTGTTATGATATGTGGAGCAGAAACCTGGCCAATGAAAAAAGAAATAATAGATAAAATGCAAATCACAGGAAGAAGAATGGAAAGATGTCTGCTAAACAAAGATATAATAAAAAAACTCAAAGATATAATCAAAAATGAAGAAATAAGAGCTAAAACAAAGTTTTTAGATATTGGAGAAAACATACTTTGAAAGGAATGGAAATGGGCTGTACACATTGCAAGGCTGCAGGACAATAGATGGACAAAAGTTACATTGCAGTGGAGGCTATATATGAAGGTAAAAAAAGATCAGCTGGAAGACCTGAAAGAAGATGGTCAGATGATATAAGGAAAGCAATTGGAATTATTTGGCTCTAACAAACTCAGGACACAAATAGATGGAAAGAATTGAGAGATACCTATAGTCAGAAGTGGCTATAAAAGGGTTAAAAGAAAGAAAGAAACAAGGAGAAAATGTATCAGCTTCGAAAGAACGTTGACTGGCCTCTAAGGAGAATTCTCCTGCTCCAGATGATTTTTGCCGATCTTTCACGCTGTTGTACTTCTGTTTAATAAACTGATTTTGAACTTCAGTTCTTGGTTACAACAGCGTGAAATAAATGCTTCTTCTTATACTTATACTTCGGAGTTAGTTATATCTAATCTAATCTATCTATCTATCTATCTATCTATCTATATCATCATCATCATCATTGTCAACCATTATCAATCCACTGCTGGACGAAGGTCTCCCCAAGTTTCCTCCACAACGGTCTGTCTTGTGCCAGTCTCCTCCATGTCACTCCCGCATACTTTCGAATTTCATCCACCCATCTCCCATGTGGTCTTCTTCTGGGTCTTTTCCTGTACCTGCGGATCCAATCTAAAATTTCGGCTGTCCATCGATGGTCTGTCCTTCTGGCAGTATGTCCAGCCCATTGCCATTTCAGGGATTTAACTCTGATCATGATGTCTTCCACTCTTGTCATTTTTCGGATCCACGAGTTCCTCTTCTTATCTCTCCTGGTTACACCAAGCATGCACCTCTCCATGCTGCTTTGAGTTGTCTGCAGCCTTTGTATGTCTCTTTTAGTTAAGGTCCACGTCTCTGCACCATACGTAGGCACTGGAAGGATGCATTGATCAAACACTTTTCTTTTAAGACATAACGGCATATTGCTCTTGAAAATTATGCTGTTGGTTATGCATCACCTGACCTTACGTCCCATCTATCAATCTATCTATATCTATATATATATATATCTAAACTTACTTAAGAGCAAAACTGAAGACTAAGGAAAAAATTTTAGAATTTAAAACGAAGGGTGCAAAATAACCTGAAAATCAAAACGCGCAACGCAGCAGTTTTGAAAATTCAGAATTCACATTCTATAAAGAAGATACCTAAGCAAAAAAATACATATATAATTTTGACTCACACCTAGTACAACATAGAAAAGGTTATGTATCTACCTGTGTGAGTAAAAGGAGAAAAGATAAAAAAATAAAATAAAACAAGATCTTCTTTATAGAATATCTAAACTTATTTATTTATGTACACTTTCAATGACTTCTGTTTTTAAGGGTTTTTTGATGCTATGCATCTTTCCCGACAGAAGTAAAGGAAATCAGATGGAAAAAATTTCGATGTAACAGAAATGGGTAACAGAAGTATTAAAACCATTATTGAAATCCAATTTTTGAATGCTGCTCTTTGCCACCCTGGTAGCGCAGTGGTCGAAGCGCTGGCATATGGCCCCTCGCCCGAGATGGGTCCAGCTTAGAATCTCGGTGAGGCATGGATTTTTTGTGTTTGCCTCTTACGGCACTAGCTCTTTCCCTTTTCCGGAAGCAGGGACCTTAAATAAGGGTCGGGCGACTGCTTGTACTCAACTGAGTTGCACACGGTGGTAGCCACCCCCCCCCCCCGCCAATGCTGTCGCATGAAGTGACGCAAACAATGTTTAATTTCGTTGTTACTCAACAATATATTTACTAAATTATCGCCGAACGTAATTTCATCAAGTTTTACATAAACGTAACAATACTTCATTGCAATCAGCGTAAATTACAAGAACCTGTTGCCAAATGTGATGAACCTCGGTGGCGCAGTGGTTTAAGCAATGGGCTCTGATCATTCGTACGAAAGGGGTCCGGGTTCGAATCCGATGAGTCTTGGATGTTGTGTTTGTCTTACGGCATTGGCTCTCTCCTTTCCCTGGAACCAGTGACCCTAAATTAGGGACAGGCCACTGCTTATAGCCTATTGAGTTGCTCACGGTGGTCGTTAAACCTAAAATAAAAAAATGTGATGAAATGATGTTCGGATAAAAGCCATCACAAAAATGAATTTTTGTAATGAAATGAAACGGTGCGTCATAGCGTAATTTGGCTTCGTCTCGACCCCCCCCCCGAGTGGTTACCTGCTATTGGCGTGAGCTTGAAAATGATGCATAACATGATGGGGTGTAACCTGTAGATAATCTAGACCAAAAGTTACCAATCCTCATCACACTTGCGACTCGTCTGTGCGATTGGAGGTTTAACGACCACCGTGAGCAACTCAATGGGCTACAAATAGTCGCCCGTCCCTAATTTAGAGGCATTGGTTTCAGAGAAGGGAGAGAGCCAGTGCCGTAAGACAAACACAACATCCATGCCTCACCGGGATTCGAACCCGCACCATCTCAGGAGATTGATCAGAAGCCATCGCTTAGACGGGGCGGCAATTTGCGATTCAGCTTTTTCTTTCTATCTTGAGATCAGACTTTAGCTGAAATTGAATGTCGCTTAGATGTCCTGCGGGACACAAATGGCGCCCATGTGGATGTGTACTGGCACTGTAAAAAAAAACTTTACTTATGCACCATTATTGTCGTTCAATCCCTTTCTTGTACTTGTAGTACATTTTTTTATATTAATTTCTGCAATGTGGGGAACGCTTTATGAGCACCCATTTTACTGCATAGCTCAAAACTATGTAGAAATGTACGTATTTCTTTCAAACGTTTAATTTTTAAAGGGCTTCACATTTTTGTTTAGTAATGTATGTATTCTTTTTATGGAACAGTTTTCTGATTCAGCAACGGTATCGCTAAAGGATATTTTGAGAGAAACAACGTCGGATACCGCAATTCGAACCAGGACCATGAAATAGCATTCTGAAATATCCCTGATAGCATAACATGTCAAATGAAATTTTTGATTTACTGTTAAACCACCTGCAACAAAACGTTTGGCATTTCATTTAATTTTTCACCGTTACCTTCTATAAAGTAGCGTAGGCAAGTCTTCTTACTGTACTGAAAATAGCTGACAGTTTTAGACAGAAGATATTTTTTTTTTTTTACTTGGAAAGAAAGAATGGTGAGTTTCTTTTGGCGAAGTTTGACAGCTCGGACAAGTTTTCGAAAAACTTGTCTTTAGTCGTATTCCTACTCGCGTAAACGACGAAGCTTTCTCCTCTCTCTCTCTCTCTCTGTTGTCATCATGTGAGTAAGGGTCACGAAAAAATTCTACTGACATGTTTTGACATACTTACGATGGTAGCGCTAAAACATCTTAAAGCACTTTTATCTGTCAAATATTTTAAAATACGACGCCGTTTTTCGACAAAAGCAAATGGTTTTGTTCTCGCATCAATATGCGCCCGATAACTTGATAGTTTCTTTGAAGAGCTAAGGAAATCACTCTGTGTAATGCTTTATTATAATCTTTTTTTGTGTTGCATAGATTTTAAGAACCGGTAGTCGCACAATGTAAAAAGTTCGTCGTCATATTTCCCTGGTTGGAGGGGTTTGTGATCGAACATTCGAGCACACGCATGCACACTAAGTGGACAGTTCATTTTTTTTTTTTTTGATTGGAGGTTTAACGACCACCGTGAGCAACTCAAATGGGCTATAAGCAGTCGCCCGTCCCTAATTTAGGGTCACTGGTTCCAGGGAAGGGAGAGAGCCAGTGCCGTAAGACAAACACAACATCTATGCCTGACCGGGATTCGAACCCGGACCCTTACGGACGAATGATCAGAGGCCAACGCCTTAGACTACTTGCCTAATAAGAGAGGTCTGCGTTTTTTGTTGAACTACTTGCCTAATAAGAGAGGTCTGCGTTTTTTGAAATTGATCTCCTGTTTCTTATTAGTTTCGATGCGCTGATTTAAAAAATCATGCCCAGTTTTGTGTATTACTATGGGAGCCGACTTCACTAATTTATTGGGGGGGGGGCAGGCGTGAAAAAATCAGACATGGGAGGGCCACGTGTTTCTCATTGTCAGGAGGAAAATTAAAAAAAGGGCAAAAGATAAACTACGATATTCGATGTATATTGTAAAAAGCAATTGCAATTGCTCATCAGCAAATGAAGAAGGAAACAAATATTCTTTTGCTGAATATTAATATTTTAAAAAATAAAATTCAGCCTGTGACTTTATAAGTCTCCAGAAAGATTCTATTTCCAAACGTTTGTAAGAAAATGAGAAATTAGCTGAGTTACTTAAACAAAGGACAGGAAGCGCAAAAAATAAATAAACAAAGGCGCTAGAGATTATAAGTTTCTGTATTTTCATTTATTTTACATTTGATAATTTTTATAAGCATTTATCAGATATCACGAGAACATGCCAAACACAATACGGGGCTGGTAATCAAGTTTCATATCAAATGAGCAATGATGAATAGCGGAAAAAGAAAGTTTTTACTTATTTTGTTACTTATTATTTTTCTAGAAATAATAGTTCATCTTATAAAGAATAATACATTTTTATAAAGGAAGGAAATGCATTTTTGCAATTAGCACAACACACGATAGCCTGAATAGCATGGGAAAACATTTTTTTTCTCTATGGAAAAATTTCATATTCAACTCACACATTTCAAAAATGATATTTCGAATAAACAAAATCTTATTTAATTAAACAGGACGAAAAATATTGGGTGGGCACTGCCCCCATAGTAAACTTATTGGAGTGGTAAGATTCACCTTGCCCTCCCCACCCCATAGTAGGCGCCTATGTCTGTCCCGGTGTCCAGAAAAAGTAATAAAAAATCCCGAATCTCATCCTGATTTAATCATTCACATATAAAGCGTGATCAAATGAAGCCCGTTCGAGTGGCTTTATTAAGACGATCGAAAAGGTACATGCGCAGGTGTGGGAGAATTAAAAAAGCAATATACACTGAGTGGCCACTTTATTATGACCACCCCCTCAGTACTTCGTTGGGCCACCATTTGCCTTTAATATTGCTTCGATTCTTCGTGGCATGGACTCCACGAGATGTTGGTAGGTGGTTTGTGGAATCTGAGACCATGCTTGATGAATAGCACTTTCCAGGAGTGTGAGATTGCAGGGTTGTGGATCCAGCTGTCTGATGGCTCGTTCAACTTCATTCCACAAATTCTCAATGGGGTTGAGATCTGGAGATTGTGGGGGCCACCTAAGCAAAGTAAACTCACCGGCATGTTCCTGAAACCAATCCTGTACAATACGAGCACTATGGCAGGACGCATTATCTTGTTGAAAGTAGCCATCGCCATTGGGATAAACCATCCACATGACAGGATGCACTTGGTCCGCAACGGTGTTCAGATATGATGTGCCAGTCAGACGTTGATCAACACTAATTAAAAGGCCCAAAGCATGCCAAGAAAACATCCCCAAACCATAACGTTGCCTCCACCAGCTTGAAGGGTTGGGGTCCATGCTTTCGTGCTGTTTCCGGCAAATTCTCACTCTGCCATCGGCATGGTGCAACTGAAAACGTGATTCATCGGACCACACAATTTGTTTCCAATTATCGACTGTCCAATCCTTGTGCTCCTGTGCGAACTGGAGACGTTTTCTCTTGTTAACTGCAGACAGCAAAGGTGTTCGAACAGGCCTTCAGCTGCCATATCCCATCCGATGCAGTGTACGGCGAACAGTGCGTGCAGAGATCATTTGAGGGGATCCTTGATTAAGATGGTCTGTAATTTGCTGCACTGTTGCCCTTCTGTTGTCTGTTACCAGTCTGGACACTCTCCGTTCCACCCGAGCAGTCACTAGTCGATGACGACCACACGTTGCACGTAGAGACCCAGTTTTTTGGCTGAAAGTCCAGTCTTTAAACACTTTAACAACAGCTGCTCTGGAACATTTCACGAATGCGGGGGGGGGTTCGGTGTTATTCGCTCCATGGCTCCGAGCTCCTACAATAATCCCAAGTTGAAAGTCCGTCAAGTCCCATTTTTTATCTTTCCCGTCACCCAAAAATCACTTCTACTACTATCGCAAGCACTGAGTTTTCCCTTTTTATACTAGCCTCGCCCTCCTGCGGCAACAGCGTGCAGTCATAGCTCATTTGCTTAAAACTGTCAGGTGGTCATAATAAAGTGTCCACTCATTGTATAAGGAAGCAATAATCATCCCTCGCTGATCGACCTTGGACGGATATTAATAACTTCTGGAGATCAGAGAAATCGTCATTGACGGTGGGATGTGTTAAAGCCTTGTTGGTCTGAACTGAATGAATCGGAATCTTGTGTAGAAATGTATGAACAAATAAAAAAAGGGCAAAGCGCTAATAAAGAAGTTGTCTTCGTCAGAGAAGTACTATTGGTACACACCGTCAACGCCGTCAACAACTTCAACAACAAACTTAGAATAAAATGGAATGAGTACTTTCAACAAACTGTAATGAAACTATTTTTTTTTTTGTAAGTAATCATTTTGATTCAAACTACCAACGATTATTATTTTTTATTGTTAATTTTAGAGGCAAACACATGAAGTAACGAAAGTCCAGCGTGCCGTATTTCAACCCCTACCCCAATAGGATAGGGAGAGGGGGTATTTTCAACCACCTGACATGACCCATTTATCTGTGCCGAATTCGGACCCAGGAAATATGGTCGCCGTAAGTATCACCTACAGTTTTTTCAAAATGAAAGTTTTAAATCATCGGATTAAAATAAAATGAAAGTTTTATAAGTAACTGATTCTGTTCGAACGACTAAAGAAAAAGTTTGCACCTCAAACATGTTCTGCAAGAGGTCTGGACATCAGTATAAGGTGTACACAAAAAAGTATCGAGACTGTTTGTATAAGTTCTTAATCGCGCGACGCAGCAGGAAGCGGTTTAGCAGAGGTTGACCTTGGGACCTACTACGCATGTGCCGTGAGTTAACGTTGTCCCTGCTCTTCCGTTTCTTCTTACAGTAGCGCTTTGTTTTTACGTGTGGGAAGCTGTTAGTCGCATTTATCATGTCGAAAAAAAAATCGATCAACGAATTTTCATCAGATTTTGTCAAAAATTTGCGAAACTTGCAAAGACACCAATTTACAGAAAATTTATGGTGATGATTGTATGAGTCGTGTACAAGTTAATGATAGGTATAAACGTTTTAAAGATGGTCGCGAAAATGTTGCCAGTGATGAACGATGTGGGAGGCCCCGAACCAGCAAAAGTGAAAACAATGTCGAACTTGTGCTCACAATTGTGCGGGAAAATAGCCAAACCACATAACTTCTAAGTTATCTGAAGACTTCAACATTAGTTCCTATTCAGTTCAGTCTCTGTTATTATGGACAATTTGAGAACGAGACGCGTCTCAACCAAATATGTGCCTAAACTGCTCTTAGCTGAGCAAAACCAGGCCTGTGTTTCAGCTTCTAGTGACTTGCTTGAGTGCGTCGTAAACGACAAAAACTTTTTAAAAACTATCATAACTAGTGATGAATCGTGGGTTTGTGAGTATGACCCGAAACTAAGGCCCAGTCTTTACAATAAAAGACCCCAAACTCTCCCAGACCCCCCCTCCTGAAAAAACGCACACACACGGCAATGTCAAGATGATGCTCACAGTTTTTAGCACGTCTTTTATAAAAACAGATCGTGCTGATGTTACCGGTTTGTCCGTCCGTCCGTCTGTACCCACGGTATCTCTGCAACTATTAGTCCGATTTGAAATTTTTTTTTTTGCATTCGGAAGCTTAAAATATGCGAATGATGATCCTTCATTTCGTTTTTCCTTACGATGTACAATTTTGCCGCTAGAGGGCGTAAATGCAGATGATGTCGAATTCAATATTACGTTTTAATTCACATATTTGCTTCTAAACATCTGATTGAAAAAAATCTTTTATCTTTCGATTCCATTTATGTCGAAGAGTGTTTTAGATATAGTTTCTTTTTCAAATTACGCATAGATTTTCCGCTAGGGGGCGTAAAAGTAAATTACATTTTTTCCGATAACTCTTCTCCTAAAACTCCGATTTGAAAAATATTTTTTTCAGCGGATACATCTCCTGGTGGAAAATCTTTTGCATATAATTTCAAGTTTCGGGTAAAGAATACTTTGGCCATCAGGGGGCGCAAGTGATAATTTTCGCTTCTGATATATTTGCCATGAAATCTGAGCTTCTAAAATATCGATTGAAAAAATTCTTTCGTGGACTGATGCCACTCATATCGATAAACCTTTTCGTAATATTTTCTTCCTAAAATATCCCACACTTTCTCCGCCAGGGGGCGTAGATGTATATCTTACTTTTGTCAATATCTCTACTTCTAGGAGTCCGATTTAAAAAATTCCTTCTTTGTGTGATAGTGTTTTTCGTGTGGCATGTTCTTCATATAAATTCAAAATTTTCAAGTAATTCATAGACTTTCCGCTAGGGGGCGTAATAGTAAATTGCGTTTCTACCTATATCTCTGCTTCTAAATCCTCGATTTGAAAAATTCTTTCTGCGCCGGATACAGCTCCTGATGGGAAATCGTTTGCACATAATTTATAATTTTTGCAAAAAAATTGTTTGGCCACCAGGAGGCGTAATTCTTAATTTCCGCTTCTTATGTATTTGCAGCAGAATATGAGCTTCTAAATTCTCGATTAAAAAAAACGTCGTTTGTAGACCGATACTAATCATGTCGACAAACCTTTTTGGAACATTTTCTTCTTAAAATAGTGCATGGTTTCTACACCAGGGGGCGTAGATGTATATCTTATTTTTGTCAATATCTCTACTTCTAGGGGTTCGATTTAAAAAAATTCTTTCTTTGTTGGATAGTGTTTCTAGTGTGACATGTTGTTCCAATAAATTCAAAATTTTCAAGTAATTCATAGACTTTCCGCTAGGGGGCGTAAAGGTAAATTGCGTTTCCCACTATTTCTCTGATTCTAAATTTCCGATTTGAAAAATTCTTTCTGCACCGGTTGCATCTTCTGGTGGGAAATCGTTTACACATAATTTCTAATTTTTGTAAAAAAATGGTATGGCCACCAGGTGGCGTAAGGCTTAATTTCCGCTTCTGATGTATTTGCAGCAAAATATGAGCTTCTAAAATCTCTATTGAAAAAAAAGCTTTTGTTGACCGATAATACTCATGTCGACAAACCTTTTAGGAACACTTTCTTCTTGAAATAATGCATGGTTTCTACGCCAAGGGGCGTAGATGTATAACTTATTTTTGTCAATATCTCTACTTCTAAAAGTAAAATTTGAAAAAATTCCATCGTTGTTGGATAGTGTTTCCGATGCGAAATGTTTTTCCTATAAATTCAAAATTTTCACGTAAATCATTTAAGACTTTCCGCTAGGACGCATAAAGGTCAATTGCGGTTTCTGCTCCTAAAACTCCGATTTGAAAATTTCTTCTTTTATCGCATGCAAGACCTGATAGAAAATATTTTTCACATAATTTCTAATGTTCTGTAAAGAATCTTTTGGCCACCGGGGGTCATAAGTGTTAATTTCTGCTTCTGATGTATTTGTAGCAAAATCTGGGCTCCTGAAAACTCGACTAAATTTTTTTTCTTGGACCGATACCGCTCATATGGATACACCTTTTGCGAATATTTTCTTCCTAAAATAATGCATGGTTTTCCCACCAGGTGACGTAAAGTCACATCTTATTTTTGTCGATAACTCTGTTTCTAAGAGTTCGTAAGCTCAAGATTCCGTTTACACCAATATCTGAGGGATTAAAAACCCGATTAAAAAACTTCTTTCTTCCGTCAGATACTATTGTTTTCCATACCAGTTCCATTGCCTTTGAATAGCTTTGATAAATTTAATTTGCGTCAGAACGGATTCAAAAGACGTGCTTATTACACCCGAAAATTCGGTGTCATCTTTCTTGTTTTTTAATCATGAGGAAATTGTACATTATGAATACGCTCCGTCAGGCTAGACAATCAACAAGAAGTACTACTGTCAAGTTTTGCGGCTTTGAGGGACGTCGGCTTTGTGGTGAGTGGCAACTCTACAATGACAACGCGCCTGCCCACGCATAGCAGCTTGGGCAGCACTTTCTTCCTAAGCACCGCGATGCACAGCTCCGACAGCAACCTTCTTTGCCAAATCTCGCTCCCAGCGACTTTTTGCTCTTCCAGAAAATCAGATACCACTTGAAAGGAAAAAGATTTCAAGATATTGAGGAGATACTACAGAATGCGACGAAGCAACTGTTCGCTATTTCAAAAGATGACTTCAAAAAATACTTCGAGCAGTGAAATAGCACTGGACTAAGTGTGTGGCTTCGGAAGGGGACTACTTCGAGCAGTGAATCAGCGCTGGACTAAATGTGTGGCTTCGGAAGGGGACTACTTCGAACGCGATTAAGTTTCACAACCTGTAAGTCTTGAACATTTTTTCAATAAATCCAGTCTCCATACTTTTTGATTAGACCTTGTATGATCACACTTTGCGAGGGAAATAAGCACCTCAAGAGTTATGGAAATAGCAGGGCACCAAAATATCTGAAAACAGGGTTGAAACACATCAGTAGTGTCAATATGGGGTTTCTGGCGCAGCATTTTCCCATAGATGTAATGGTAATTTTGGAGTGGCTCCTCTTTTGGTATTTCCCCATATCTATCCCCTTCATCTTCAAAGGTATTATACAAGTATATCTTTCTTTGACGGTCTTGTGTCTTGCGCTCTTTGGCCAAAGATAGCCCTTGCGCCATAAAAATTAACCAACTAACCAACCAATCTTCTTCAAAGGGGGCCAGATACGGATAAATAGCAGAAGAGGAGCCACTCAAAAATTGACATTACGTCTATGGGAAAATGATGCGCTAGAAACCCCTTATTGACACTACTCACGTCTGATCTTACACTTGAGGCCATCTCCACCTCTTCATACGGCTGAAAGCAGCCAGTTGAATTTTTGACTTTTGCACTGAACAGTTGTCTATATTGTATTTGTGTTTGGTGTTATTGTAGTGAATGGCCGGTTATTTTGTGACAATATGTCAACGCAAGGATATGTTACTTGGAGCCATCTCCACTTCTCCATATGGATGAAAACAGCCAATTCATTTTTTGTCTTTGCACTGAAGAGTTGTCTATTGTATTTATGTTTGGTGTTATTGTAGTGAATGGTGGTGGTGGTGGTGGTGGGGGGGTTGTGACAATATATCAAAGCTAGGGTCTGTTGACATACCGGACAGTTTCTGTTACATTGCGTAAGTGTAAAACTTTTCACTGTTTGCACACATGAAAAACAAAACTTTTTCAATTACACAAAGCTCCAGTTCCAGGTTTTAACGACCACCGTGAGCAACTCTATGGGTAGGGATACGTAATTTTCGTATTTATGAAATAAATGCGAATAAATGGGAAATTTGCCAATATAAGCGAATAAATACGAAAATTTGATTTTAACTACTTTTCCGCGACATCTTGACAATTAAAAAATTTTAAAGCAAAAATAGGACGTAATTTCGCGCAGCACGTGCACCATGCATGTTCTACTCAGCATGCGTTACACGGGAAATCCCAAGCCACGTCGCTTTCCCTCTCGGTGAGTCAGCCAGTGCTGCTCAGTCACACTGGCTGGCTAGCCTAGAAAGAATACGAATGTGCACATGTTTGTTTCTGCATTTCGATAGTAGACTACACACTATAACGCTCGCGATCCGTTTGATAGAGGTATATCAATATGGGCTGCCCTAAGAAGGAATTAGTTGATAGAGTGAAAGAGTTTGGCAACGAGGTACTTTGTATTTAAGCGATACAAATGTCGCGATGTGCAAATTTTGTAATGTTCGTCTAGAAGGGCAAATTGACACTCCACATGACATCCGACGCAACAAATGAAGCCTAGCAGCATATTGGCAGACTTTTTTGTCCATCTGTAGCCGCGGCCACACCAACATCATCTTTGAACACAAATTTCTTATTGGAAAGCTTCTCTAATACACCATTTTTTAAAGACATACCGCGGGATGAGCTCATCGATGGATACAATAATTTTCACAGACAGCTACTTACAGTGGTCCACCAAGAGACTGCTGTTGATGACATACAAATTTTAAAAGCAACGAAATGTAAACTAAACTAAGTAAAGAAAACTTTGAAAAAAATTATTTTGGGGTCTTCAGTTTTTGCGAATAAATGCGAAATTTTTTATTTTAAAATATTTTTGTTTTGCGAAATTTAGATTTTTTTTTTGGCGAAATTTACGTATCCCTATCTATTGGCTATAAGCAGTCATCCACCTCCAAGTTAGGACAACTGGTTCCAGGGAACGAAGAGAGCCAGTTCAGTACGACAAGACCCATGCCTCATTATTGACTCGAACCTGGACCTACACAGTGTGGTAATTAAGTAATGAGACTCATTTTTTTTAAATCCCGGTAAAACACATGGGTCCGGAAGGCATGGTTTTTTGATGTCATTTATTAGCTATGCGGTGGCAACAGCGGTCGGTAAGGCATAGTTTTTGATGTAATTTATCAGCTATGCGATGGCAACAGTGTTTGCGAGAGAATTGCGCAGATGATTATTTACGTTGTGCATGAATTAATCCCAGTAGAACAGCGGTCGGGAAGGCATAGTTTTTTTTTCAAATCGGATTTTAGAAGCAGAAATGTCTGGGAAAACACAATTTACTTTTACACCCCCTAGCGGAAAGTCTATGAATTACTTGAAAATTTTGGAATTGCATGAAAAACATTTCGCATCAGAAACTATATGCAACAAGAAATGAATTTTTCAATTCGCACTCTTAGAAGCAGATATATTGGCAAAATTACGATATACATCTACGCTCCCTGGCGAAAAAATTGTGCATTAATTTAAGAAGAAAACATTCCGAAAACATTTGTCGATTTTTCGACAAACCGTTCTTTACCAAAAATTAGAAATTATATGTAAAAGATTTTCCATCAGGAGCTGTATCCGCTGAAGAAAGAATTTCTCAAATCGGAGTTTTAGAATTACAGATATCGGGGAAAACAAATTTACTTTTACGCCCCCTAGCGTAAAATCTATGCGTAACTTGAAAAAGTTACTATTCCTGAAATACTTTTCGACATAAATGGAATCCAAAGGTAAAAGAATTTTTCAATCGGATGTTCAGAAGCAAAAATATGTATTAAAATGTGTTTCGAATTCAATATCATATGCTTTTACGCCCTCTAGCGGAGAAGTTGCACATCGTAAAAAAAAAAAAAAATAAAGAAATAAGGGATCATCATTCGCACATCTGAGGCTTCTCAATGCAAAAAAGGTTTTTTTTAAATCGGACTAATAGTTGCAAAGATATGGTGTCCACAGACGGACATACGGAAAAAATGATAACACAAATACGATCTTTTTTTTACAAAAGACTTTCTAAAAAATCGGATTTTGTGGTTATGCTTCAATTTTCTATTACGAAACAACCTTTCAGTGATACGCGAATGCTCAGTGCCTCGAGAAAGTGTAATGATCGGAAACAAGAATATTCAAAACAAATTTCAGCTTGCATACAGTTAGATTTTCCGTGATTAGAAAAATACAGACAGTACTGTTTATTCTAACATTAATTCAAGTCATTAGCTCGAATAAATGAAGTTCTTATAAAGGAAATGGCAAGAATAAATGAACTCCGTCCCTGGGCCTTTGCTCGTCTGTACTCTGCATTTAATTAGTCGGAGGTTCACACAAGACGCAGACTTCCTAGCATTATCACTCTTTTTGCAGGGAAGGAAACATTTCAGGTGTGTATCCCAGATGTAAATATATGGACGCCCCTTCTAACTTTATTTGCAAATATCTTCGCTATTAATCATCCGATTTGGGCGATATTTAAAATTTAGGAGATCTTCCATATGCTAAATAGGATGCGCATAAAATAGCATACCCCTTATATGGAAAAATTCGAAGACAGTGAGCTAAGTAACATGTTAATTAGCTTAATTAGCATTTTTCTTCACATCACGTAATATTTCCTTTCGAGTGCGTTCCAACGGTACCTTGTTTATCTGCGGCAAATAGTTCAAACGTTAAGGTAGGCGGCTCGTTTTTCTTTTTTTTTTTTTTTTTTTTTAGGTCTGTACATCATTATGGGAGATTTCAATGCGAAAATAGGGAAACGGCAACAGAATGAAACTTCAGTAGGTAAATTCGGTCACGGCAACAGAAACCAGCGGGGAAATACTCTCGTAGAGTTTGCAGAAGCAGAAGGGGTTTTCATCATGAACTCGTTTTTCAAGAAAAAGCCACAAAAAAAAAGGACATGGATTCATCCCAATGGATTGACAAGTGAAATTGATTTTATTATGTGTAACAAGAAATTTGTCATGGAAGACTGCAGTGTGCTAAACAAGTTCAACGCAGGTAGTGGGTATAGAATGGTAAGATGTAAGATGCACCTCAATGCTAAACACGAGCGTGTCAAGCTCATAAAACAAACAAAGTGTATTGACATGACCAACCTTAAAAAACCTCATAATACCTTTAAATTGGAACTGAGGCACAGATTCTCTGCTCTAGAAAGTCTAACGTCGGAAGAAGTAGACATCTCTGAAGGTAACAGAAAACTAACCACGGCTCTTATGGAAACAGCAACAAAAATACCTGGTCCTAAGAACAAGTTGCGTACGAACAAATTATCAGGAAAAACAAAAATTCTGATGGAAAAAAGAAGACAGATAAGGACAACAACTGAAGGAGATGTGACTTCCAAAGTGGAATATATAGAGCTATGCAAGACGGTACCAAAAAGTATCACTGAAGATGTAAGGAAATTCAACTGTGAACTAGTGTGGAAAGCAATTGAAAACAACCAAAGCCTGAAGAGAGCAAAGGGATATCTTAGTAAGGGAAAAAAACAGATTATAGCCCTGAGAAAAAAGATGGATCTGTTACAAGAAATAGAGGTGAAATTTTGACAAGAGTGAAAGATTTCTACTCCAAACTTTATGAAAGGGATAATACAGGGTGATCCATTTAAACCAGTACCCTGAAAAAACCTTACATTCTTGCAAGGGATCGCGGAAGGAAATTATGTTTTTCAATAGAAGCAGCAACTCCTGGAGAATGAAAACCGCCACCGTGAACAAGATTGTTAACCGTAACTGTAACTCAGCTCGTGATTTGTTTGTTGTTGCGTTGTCATTCACTTGCGTGCATTCGGAAACATGCAGTACTCTGTACCAGAGCGTGTTTTTTAGTGAAATCGTATTGGGTAACCAATTCTGTCAACAAAACGCAACGAGCATTTCGAAGAGAGTTTGGAGTTCGAAAAGTGCCAAGCAAGTCAACAATTCTGTCGATGGCAAAAAAAATGGAGCAAACCGGTTCTCTTCTCAGCGGTAGCGGTAGACATCACCCTCCGATGCCCCAAACGCGTGTGGATGATGTTCGGCAACGCTTACTTCAATCTCCGACAAAATCGTTGCGCAAATTAAGCCAAGAGAAAGGATATTCATACGGAACTTGTCAAAGGGCAGCAAAAAAAGCGAATATTCGACTATTTAAAGTGCACGTAATCCATCAGCTGCAGGAACCGGACAAGGGAAAGAGTAAGTTACTGCAAATGGTTTCAAAATTTTCTTAGTTTGCGATCTGATATTCTCTTCAACACATGGTTTACGGATGAAGCCTGGTTTCATCTGTCAGGCTACGTCAATTTGCAAAACAGCAGATACTGGGCTGCTGAAAACCCACACGTTATGTGTGAAACACCGATGCATTCACAAAAGGTTGGTGTATGGTGTGCGGTTTCGTCTACGAAAATTATTGGCCCAATTTTTTCCTCTGAGACTGTCAACACTAACGTTTATTGCCGCATATTCAATGAGATTGTGGAACAACTTGATGACATTGAATTGACAGAGGGCTACTTTCAGCAGGATGAAGCTACGTGTCACACATCGAAAGTCTCAAAAGAACTCATAACCAGTTTCTTTGATGACAGATTAATTTCAAAAAACATATGGCCTCCCCGATCTCCGGACTTAACTTCCCGTGACTTTTTTTATGGGGCTACTTAAAGGATAGAGTTTACAAAACCCATCCAAAAATATTGGATGCATTGCGTGAAATAGTCACAACTGAAATTGGCAATGTTACTACTCGTACTCTACATGAGACATCACTGAATAGGGTGCGGCGTGTTCAACTGTGTTTGCAAGAAAATGAAGGACAATTCCAACATTTGCTTTGATGATTCTCCAATACCACATGCATAATTCTCAACTTACTGTATGATTTTGTTGTTATTTATTAAAAAGTTATAAGTAAGTCACATGGTAGTGGTTTAAATGGATCACCCTGTACATGCACTCCAGACATTACGAAAGGTACCAGAGTTATTCCAGTCCTCCCAGCAGAAGTTGCACATGCAATAAGGAACATGAAACGTGGAAAAGCTCCAGGAGAAGATGGAATTACCGTAGACATCATATAGGAAGCAAGTGGAGAAATTGAAACAGTATTCGCCCAAGTTTTCACTCGATGGCTTAATGAAGGGAAGATTCCTGAGGATTGGAACAACGCTACAATGATCCTGCTGCATAAAAAAGGTGACACTGGGGATCTCAGGAACTACATACCTATCAGCCTCCTATCAGTGGTTTATAAAATCTTCATTAAAGTTCTTTCACACCGCTTGAAGGTGACACTGGAGATGGCTCAACCGAGAGAACAAGCTGGATTCAGGAGTGGCTACAGCACTATAGATCATATCCACGTACTGAGAAAACTAATTGAAAGAGCGAGGGAATATGAACTTCCATTGTGCATGAGTTTTATCGATTATGAAAAGGCCTTTGATTTGGTGAAACCAACAGTTGTTACAATGGCTTTGAAATCCTGTGGTATTGAAGATGCATACATTAATATTATTAATATTAATAAAATCTATGAAAATGCAAGTGCAAAGATTTGGCTATTTGAGAATACAGTGTCCATAAAAATTGGAAAGGGAGTGAGACAAGGTGACACCATATCTCCCAAACTCTTCAATGCCACGTTGGAAAATATCTTTCAATCACTGAGCTGGGAAAACAAAAGAGTAGAGATTAATGGAGATTATCTAACTCACCTTCTTTTTGCTGATGACGTAGTCATTTTTGCAACTACCCCATCAGAGCTGCAGAGTATGATCCAGGAACTTGCTGATAAGAGTAAAGAAGTGGGATTAAAAATGAACTTTCAGAACACAAAAGTGATGCACAATGCTTTTACAAGAAATGAAGATTTATCGATTGATGGGGAAAAGCTGGAGATAACCGATACCTACATTTATCTTGGACAGCAGATATCAAGTGAGGGTCACATTGATGAAGAAATTAATCGGCGTATTGAACTTGCCTGGAGAGCTTTTGGAAGAAACAGTATAATTTTCAAGAGCAATATGCCATTATGTCTTAAAAGAAAAGTGTTTGATCAATGCATCCTTCCAGTGCTTACATATGGTGCAGAGACGTGGACCTTAACTAAAAGAGATATACAAAGACTGCATAGAACTCAAAGAAGCATGGAGAGATGCATGATTGGTGTAGCCAGGAAAGATAAGAAGAGGAACTCGTGGATCCGAAAAATGACAAGACTGGAAGACATCATGATCAGAGTAAAATGCCTGAAATGGCAATGGGCTGGGCATATTGCCAGAAAGACAGACCATCGATAGACAGCTGAAATTTTAGACTGGATTCCAAGGGACAGGAAAAGACCCAGAAGAAGACCACATGGGAGATGGGTGGGTGAAATTCGGAAGTATGTGGGAGTAACATGGAGGAGACTGGCACAAGACATACCGTTGTGGAAGAAATTAGGGGAGGCCTTCGTCCAGCAGTGGATTGACAATGGTTGACAATGATGATGCTAATGATGACATCCTTACATATTAGATTCAGAGCTACATAGCAAAGTAAATTACACGAATAATTCGTCTTTGTATTTACGTCAGCTCTGACTGTCACATGTAACAGCACATTTCAGCGCATTTATTAGGAAATATTTCAGGCTAGCTGATATACCCAGGGAATTCGAATAAAAACACTGTAAACGAGTATCTGCGAATCCATTTTTTTTACTAAGAGAATCGTGTCTTCCTATCAACTATCATCAGCGAAATCGCTCGTTCGATCATTTCGTACGCGCTGTTTTCTCAGTCTGAGAGGGAAGATTTACTTCATTGTAAATAGCATAAAGAAAGATATTACTTTATGGTTAACAGTTTGGCTAACTTTCACGTTACAATTTAAGCAGGGCACACTCAGCATCCCTGTTTCAGCCAATAACGTTTCAGGAAATCTTTAAATGCCACGTGATTTGTAGATTTTTTTTTTCAAGCAGAACGATTCGTAGCGCAATTTTCCGCTACACAAACTACTTTATTTTGTAGAGTGCTACTTTTACAACTACATTTTTCTATTTGTAGCAATGCTACACGCCACGCTAATGTAAATGTAGCGCTACCGTAGCATCGCTACATGTAGTGATACTACTGCATAGAGCCACGACTCTTCGTAAGCTCTGGGTATTTTCAATTAAACTACGAATAACACATTCAGTTTTGAGTGAATAATTTTTAAAGAAAAAATTTTCAAACCCTCAGATAATTTTTGAAAGCAGAGGGGGAAAAATTCTTTGCAAAAACAGGAATATGATATGAATACTGTCCGATGCTTACTATGCGAAAATTCTTTTCACAACTCTTATTGAAAGAAAATACTTCTAGCGTGAAGAATCAAACTTTCATCTTACTTTGCTACAATAACAACAAATTAAATATTTTCTTTGTACAGGGTGAGACAAAAGTCGCAGGACACCCTTGTAGTATTTCAGAAACAGGAGATAAAATGAAATATTTAAATACTTCAGCAAAGAATTGGTCAGAAGACCTATCTTTTAGGCTATTTCAGGATCATGACCGCCATCTTGAATTCCGACGTATCAGATCAAGTCCAAATTTTTCAAATGGTAAGGGGGTCATGTTGCGTACCAAACAAGACCGGAATTGTCTCAGAAATTGATTGCCGCAATCAGACTTGACATATGTGTTGTGGTTCACGAGGTATCAACACAGAAAGTTGAAATAACAACCTCTAAATAGCCTGTGATGCACACCTATTTGATGTGTTCAATGTGTTGTCTCTGTTGCTGAACACAGAGCTTAAGGCTCTTGATCCAGTCGTTATTCACCTGCACGAGAATATCGGGAGAAATGTGGTTACAGGATGCGTTGCTGAAGGTGGTGTTTGTTACGGATTTTCTCAGCATACACCAGGTGTTTAAGATGACCCTACCGATAAAAGTCGAGTGGCGTTAGGTCGGGAGATCTGGGTGGCCATTCCACAGGACCAAGCCGACCAATCCAATGACCAGGGACTTGAACATCTGGCCATTGACGAACAATTGCACCTTAGTGTGGTGGATCCCCATCGTGTTGGAAATAACAAGGGGAAACTGCCATCTTCATTCAGAAGGGAAGAGAACACTGTTTCCTGTAGCATTTCCAGGTAGCTCTGAGCAATTTGGTTGTTGTCGATGAAAATGGGTCTGATTACACGGGCGCCCCATATTCCACACCGCACCATAACCTTTACATTACTAACGACGTTGAATGGTTCCGTCCAGTGAAGGTTCCTGTCACTCCAGTATCTGTGGTTCCGACGGTAAACCTCACCACTGACATAAAAATCGGCCTCGTTAATGAACAAAATGCCCTGTGCGAATGAGGGATCTCGTTGATGTTGGTCGAAAGCCCAAGTGCAAAACTTGACACGTCTATGGGGTCATCCTCTGATTGTTGCTGCTGCATCAGGATCTTGAACGGATGCCAGTGAGTGGTGTTATGAATCGGTATAATGGCTGACTGACTAATACCACATTCTGCTGCAAAACGTCGTGTGCTACGTTGTGGACTTTATGTAAAGGATGCTAAGACCATTGTTGAGGTTTCCTCGTCGGTAGAAGTTTTCGTCAGACCACTACGTGACTTATCGTCCATAGTTCCAGTTTCTCGGAATTTGGATATCAGGTACGCGACAGTGCTGTGTGAAATTGGTGGTCTTTCTGGGTGTCGGATGTTGACGTATGCGGCCATGATACGGTACCTGCGTTCCCCATACATTAAGACCACCTCAATCCTTTCCTTTTTCGTCAATGCCGTCTTCATTTAACTGCAACAAACAATGGTTATTTCAGATTCTGTGTAGGTAACTTGTGAATCACAACACATATGTCAAATCTGATTATGGCAATCAATTCCTGAGAAAATTCTTGTCTTGTTTGATATGCGACATGACCCCGTTACCTTTTGAAAAATTTGACCTTGATCCAATATGGCGGATTTCAAGATGGCGGCCATGTTCCCGAAATAGCTAAAAGATAGGCTTCCTCACCGATTCTTTGCTGTAATATTCAGATATTTCATTTTCCCTCCCGTTTCTGAAATACAAGGGCGTCCTGCGACTTTTGACTCACCTTGTATAATGGTAAAACTCTGAGCGAGGAAATGAATATCATACACTCACTCTGGCATAGAAGAAATTTTTTCTTCCAATAACACGCATTGATGAAAAGGCAGAATACATTATAGGTCTGCACGGGCCTTATTTAGTGGCCCCGGCCAAGCCCGGCCCGTCAATTGCAACTATTATTCAACACCTAGGCCCGGCCGGTGATGTACCGTTTCCTATTATATTGCCTTTCTATTGCATTTTTTTTAAATTGCGAAAATCAAATAATGAAAGGAGATATTATCAAAAACATTTAGTTGAATGTAAGCCTAAAAATATAGACTGAACTTTGGCATTTAGCGAAGAATAAAGCATTTAAAGAGAGGAAGAGAAAAGACTAAACGCGTCGAAAATCCCCTTTTCTCTGAACTAGCAAGAGGTAATAACCGATGTTGTCCTACTCTCTCATAAAAACGCACACACACACACCCCACTCCACTGCAGACACTCCACATCCCTCACTCCGCACAACACACACGCTCAATCGGGTTCGAATCTTTTTATTGTCAAAAAACCCCAAAGAGGTTTCACCATCTTAATACTTACATATGGTAAAGACACTGTGATTGTCTCTCCTTATCTATGTGATTACGTCCTGAGCTATGTCATGGAAGCAAGAAAAGCAGCCATTAAAACACTTAAACATACCAGGTAATCGGAAAACACGACTTGTTTTCTGTCTTTACCATTGCCATAAAACAAAATGGGTCGACGTGGCCCAGCTTAGCCGCAAGTGTCTGGGGGAAAGCCCAGGATATTGCTTTGTTCTCTAAACTAAAAAAAAAAAAAAAAAAGCCTGACCCGGCGCGTGCAGACCTTTAGAATACATCTCTCTCAAAACGTCCTTCTGAATATCTATTTTGCCACCCCAAAAGCACACTGTAATAGTTCTTTGGAATTGGGTAATCTAGATCTCATAACATCGAAACAGACATTTGCAAGTTTTGTAAAATTATTTTCTTTCCTTCTGAATCTTTGGTTATTTTTTTCAGGATAAAAAAATTATCAATAGCTTTCTTACTTTTAAAATAGTAAAACTATTCTAGTGATCCTATTTATTGGTGTAAGAATATAAATAAACTTTTCCAAGCTTTACCAGATGGCTTTTTCGAAGGTAGACAGAAAGTTTCTACTTTCCTTGAAAAAGCCATCTGGCTGATGTACGAAAGCTTGGAAACATTTATTTATTTGGTGTACAAATAAGTTTTAAAGCGTTTTAAGACAACGCAACATGTAATTCGAGAGAATGCAGCAATACCTTTACGAATCAAAATATGCGCCGTCATTATCTATCAACTTCTGCCATCGGTCGGGCAGCTAACGAATTCCAGCCACGAAGAATACTTCGTCGTGTGACGCGATGAAGTCGTCAACCCATTTTTGCACTTTGTCACATGTCCGGAATCGTACAGCAGACCATGTTGCATCGATCGGAACAATTGATAGTCTGAAGGGGCTATGTCGGGACTATACGCCGGGCGCTTCAAAACTTTCCAGCCAAGCGTCAATAACGTTTCCTTGACCGATTTCGCGACATGCAGCCTAGCGTTGTCATGTAGTAATTTCACGGGACTCAATCCTTTGCCTGTGAATAGACGTTTTCGACAGATTTTATGGCTCAATTGCCGCAATTGTTGCTTGTAGTGATCAGCAGTAACAGTTTGACCCTGTTCCAATCGTTCATAATAAAACACACCCTTCACATCCCACCAGATGCACAGCAGAACATTCTTGGAGTGAATATGGCGTTTCGGTGTCGAAGTCGTTGCTTCACCGGGGTCTACCCAGTGTTTTTTGCGTTTGGAATTGTCGTACCATATCCACTTTTCATCTCCCGTAACGATTTTTCACAGGAGACACTCTCTGTGTTGTTTATTCAACAGATTCAAACAGTACATGACACGCTCATCCTTGTTCCTCTGGCTCAGGTCATATGGCATCCATTTTCTTTCCTTCTGAATCTTTCCCATTGCGCGTAAATAATTGGAAATGGTTTGCTGAGTTATCCCAAGTTGTTCAGCTAGTTCGTTTTGCGTTTGAGACGAATCTTCATCCAGCAATGCTTGCAGTTCCTCATGTGCAACCTTCTGCGGGGCGTCGCTACTTCTCGATCGGTAACATCAAAATCACCTGCTTTAAACTGTCTAAACCAAAACTCACACGTGCTTTTCGATACAATATTCTCCCCAAGAACAGAACAGATCGATGCAGATGCTTTTGCAGAACTTTTGCTTTGATAAAATTTGTAAGGAATTTGTATCAAATAAATACAGTATCGCTTGCGATCTTTCACCTATCGATGTGCAAGTGCATTTGACTGTTGGGCAAACTTCTGTGTCACATTTTGTACTCTGGAGCCCTTACGGTCACATGACATCAACGCTGGGAAATGTCGGATATGTAAATTAGCGGTATACGTCACACGAAAAACGCTTTAAAACTTATTTGTACACTTAATATATTCTTTTGCCAATAAATCGAATTACTAGTACAGTTTTATTATTCAATGCAAAGTTGGTGTACAGTTCTTTGTTATTGATCTTCTTACGCTGTTAGATAGCATCTGTGCATCTAAGATAACTCTCCGGCTTGTGTTGCCTTTTACATTTCCGTAGAGCCATTTTATTTTATGACTTAATTTTATGGTCAAATATTTGGTTTCACAGACGTTTTGTTCGATTGTTACATAGCGCGACAGAGCATCCAGACATTTTCAAGATTTTTCTACTTTACACAGAAAACAAATGAAGGAAAAAATAATGAATAAATGATGCAAAGCATATCTTAAATTGACAAAAAAAAAATAGTTAATAGACGCTATAGCACAAGCTATTGAAGAGTCTTGACTTTGCTCCAGCGATCGCTTTTGGCTGCTGTGACGTTACACCTCAGCTCGTGGGGAGACGGCACTCCGGCAGCAAATAAACAAAGGTTAATGGACCTTTCTTGTGTATTTTAAATACCTTGTTTAAAACCCAGTAGTTGTTTAAATACCTCTTAGTGAAGGCTTGAAGAACCCACGCAAACGGGTAATAAAAGAAATCTCATGAAATGTGTTTCTGGGACGGAGTTCGAATCATTGATGAGATGTTTATACTGCCCCTTACATTTAGACTCTTGCTATTTCTAAATTATCATGCCGACGCTAATCTTCTTTCCCGAAAAAAAAATTGAGAGAGTGGTACTCTTTGTAGATAACTTATGCTATGTGTCTTTCGCATGCCAAGATTTTTGTGGGTATTTAATAAAACAAATGATTCGAGAGTGTAATTTTATTCACATGCAACACATTGCATTTATTCGCGTCATTCGGGAATACACCGAGTCACAGACCGATACATCTTGAATGGAATTAAATCATAACAACAAACAATAAGGTTTACTAATTCCTCAGTACTTAGGTAGGTGGATTAATGAATGCTATTTTAGTAAAACTAAGGAAAGAAGACATGTGCGTCATAAAAGTAAATATTTACTAAACTATGGCGGCGAAAATAGTAAGTATTTCGACTGTTTAGTTTTTCAAAAACAATATGTACTTTTTTTTATTAATATTCTTACTAGAGTTGTACCGAAAGTAATGCAAAAGTGAGCATAACGTTTTTAGAGGTCATTCAAATTGCACATGTTAGCAGAGTAACTCTTTTGCTATACAAAGGTACTACTCAACGTTGTCTCCATCAGAAGCCATGCATTTGCCACATCGTTGAACCCAACTCTTGAATCTTCTTTGAAAAAAGTCAGGTATGAACTGTTTGTACCCACTTCTTCACAGCCACTCCCACCTCGTCTGTGTCATCAAATCGTTATCCCCGGAGACTGTCCTTTATTGGACCAAACAAGTGGAAGTCGGAGGGCGCGAGATCTGGGCTCTACAGTGGATAGGGGACCACCGACCAGCCTAATTTGCTGATCACCTGATTTGTAGCAAAGAAGTATGTGGTCTCGCATTGTCATAGTGAATGTGGATCCTTTTCAGATTGTCGTTCGGTCTCTTCCTTTTATGGCTCCTCTAAGCTCCTTGAGTATCTCAATGTACTGCTCGCTGGTCACGGTACGACCACGTTTCGGAAAATCAAAGAGAATGGTACCCCTGTCATCCCAAAAAACAATCACCATGGATTTCTGAATGGTCGCTGGCTCCTGAACTTTTTAGGCCTTGGTAAAGAGGTGTGATGCCATTCCATGGATTGATTCTTCGTTTCCGGGTCGTAAAGTTACGCCCACGTTTCATCCCGTGTCTGATTTGTAGCAAAGAAGTATGTGGTCTCGCATTGTCATAGTGAATTTGGATCCTTTTCAGATTGTCGTTCGGTCTCTTCCTCTTATGGCTCCTCTAAGATCCTTGAGTGTCTCAATGTACTGCTCGCTGGTCACGGTACGACCACGTTTCGGAAAATCAAAGAGAATGGTACCCCTGTCATCCCCAAAAAACAATCACCATGGCTTTCTGAATAGTCGCTGGATCTTGAACTTCTTAGGCCTTGGTAAAGAGGTGTGATGCCATTCCATGGATTGATTCTTCGTTTCCGGGTCGTAAAGTTACGCCCACATTTCATCCCGTGTCTGATTTGTAGCAAAGAAGTATGTGGTCTCGCATTGTCATAGTGAATTTGGATCCTTTTCAGATTGTCGTTCGGTCTCTTCCTCTTATGGCTCCTCTAAGCTCCTTGAGTATCTCAATGTACTGCTCGCTGGTCACGGTACGACCACGTTTCGGAAAATCAAAGAGAATGGTACCCATGTCATCCCAAAAAACAATCACCATGGATTTCTGAATGGTCGCTGGCTCCTGAACTTTTTAGGCCTTGGTAAAGAGGTGTGATGCCATTCCATGGATTGATTCTTCGTTTCCGGGTCGTAAAGTTACGCCCACGTTTCATCCCGTGTCTGATTTGTAGCAAAGAAGTATGTGGTCTCGCATTGTCATAGTGAATTTGGATCCTTTTCAGATTGTCGTTCGGTCTCTTCCTCTTATGGCTCCTCTAAGATCCTTGAGTGTCTCAATGTACTGCTCGCTGGTCACGGTACGACCACGTTTCGGAAAATCAAAGAGAATGGTACCCCTGTCATCCCAAAAAACAATCACCATGGCTTTCTGAATAGTCGCTGGATCTTGAACTTCTTAGGCCTTGGTAAAGAGGTGTGATGCCATTCCATGGATTGATTCTTCGTTTCCGGGTCGTAAAGTTACGCCCACATTTCATCCCGTGTCTGATTTGTAGCAAAGAAGTATGTGGTCTCGCATTGTCATAGTGAATTTGGATCCTTTTCAGATTGTCGTTCGGTCTCTTCCTCTTATGGCTCCTCTAAGATCCTTGAGTGTCTCAATGTACTGCTCGCTGGTCACGGTACGACCACGTTTCGGAAAATCAAAGAGAATGGTACCCCTGTCATCCCAAAAAACAATCACCATGGCTTTCTGAATAGTCGCTGGATCTTGAACTTCTTAGGCCTTGGTAAAGAGGTGTGATGCCATTCCATGGTTTGATTCTTCGTTTCCGGGTCGTAAAGTTACGCCCACATTTCATCCCGTGTCTGATTTGTAGCAAAGAAGTATGTGGTCTCGCATTGTCATAGTGAATTTGGATCCTTTTCAGATTGTCGTTCGGTCTCTTCCTTTTATGGCTCCTCTAAGCTCCTTGAGTATCTCAATGTACTGCTCTCTGGTCACGGTACGACCACGTTTCGGAAAATCAAAGAGAATGGTACCCCTGTCATCCCAAAAAACAATCACCATGGATTTCTGAATGGTCGCTGGCTCCTGAACTTTCTTAGGCCTTGGTAAAGAGGTGTGATGCCATTCCATGGATTGATTCTTCGTTTCCGGGTCGTAAAGTTACGCCCACATTTCATCCCGTGTCTGATTTGTAGCAAAGAAGTATGTGGTCTCGCATTGTCATAGTGAATTTGGATCCTTTTCAGATTGTCGTTCGGTCTCTTCCTTTTATGGCTCCTCTAAGCTCCTTGAGTATCTCAATGTACTGCTCTCTGGTCACGGTACGACCACGTTTCGGAAAATCAAAGAGAATGGTACCCCTGTCATCCCAAAAAACAATCACCATGGATTTCTGAATGGTCGCTGGCTCCTGAACTTTTTAGGCCTTGGTAAAGAGGTGTGATGCCATTCCATGGATTGATTCTTCGTTTCCGGGTCGTAAAGTTACGCCCACATTTCATCCCGTGTCTGATTTGTAGCAAAGAAGTATGTGGTCTCGCATTGTCATAGTGAATTTGGATCCTTTTCAGATTGTCGTTCGGTCTCTTCCTCTTATGGCTCCTCTAAGCTCCTTGAGTGTCTCAATGTACTGCTCGCTGGTCACGGTACGACCACGTTTCGGAAAATCAAAGAGAATGGTACCCACTGTCATCCCAAAAAACAATCACCATGACTTTCTGAATGGTCGCTGGCTCTTGAACTTCTTAGGCCTTGGTAAAGAGGTGTGATGCCATTCCATGGTTTGATTCTTCGTTTTCGGGTCGTAAAGTTACGCCCACGTTTCATCCCGTGTCATGAGATCGCAAAAAAAAAAAAAAAATAATAAATAACGTTTCTTCATTGGCTTCAAACTCTTCCATCAGATCAGAGCAAACTTCCACTCTTCTCTTCTTCAAATCAGGTGTCATCTGCCCGGGTACCCACTTTGCACACATTTTCCGATACTCTAAGTCTTCCACCATCTTCTGTATGACATTATGGGCCCAGTCCAGTTGTGCAACAAGCTCACGGATTGTGACTTGTCTCTCCACGCGAATCAGCTCATCCACTAGCTGACGATTCGTGTCAGTGGTCGCAGATGATGGTCTCCCACCGGGTGGTTTGTCTTTAATGCTGGTTTCCCTTTCTTTAAACTTCTTCATCCATCTGTGCACATTGCTCTTGCCAACGATGTCCTCTCGGTAAACATTCTGTAGCCTTCTGTGGATGTCGGACAGCCTGCACCCTTCCTTTGTCAAGAACTTAATGACGGCACGTTGCTTCTGCTTGGAATCCATTATTTACCTGCAATGAAGAAGAAGGGTTACTATAGAGGAAGAGTTGCTCTACCAACATGTGCAATTTGAACGACCTCTGTCAGTTAATAAAAAAAGTTAAACCCACTTTTGTATTACTTTCTGTACAACCGTCGTATTCAGATTTAGACGAACGTAAGAAACGATGCACATACCGATGAAATGTGATGTAGCTACGGAAGTCTCATCAAGCTAAAATATGACCTCAAGATAGAAAGAAAAGATGAATTACAAGTGTGTTATTAAGGGGGTCGGTTACCTTTGGTCTATGATATCCACAGGTCACATCCTATCATGTTATACATCATTGTAAAGCTTTTGTCAATAGCAGGTAACAACCCCCACGGGGGAGTCGAGAAGAAGCTAAATTTCGTAACGATGCACCGTTGGCTTACCGACTGCTTCCGTTACCCATTTTCGTTATATCGAAATGTTTCACTTTTTATTTACTTGACTACTATCGGGAAAGATGCATAGCACCAGTAATGTGATCGACGTACACAAGCTATAAATGTTTCGCTGAAAGAAAATTTTTAAGTCTATTCAAACTGATTTACTCATTTCTTTGCTAAAAAATAAAATTTTTAATTTCGATGGGAGACAGACACTTTAAATGTACCAAACCATTTCGTTTTTTTTTTGTTTTTTTTTGCATCGGAAGTACCATTGGGAAAATAATTAAAATCAAAGATATGGGACGATATGCATCCTTATAAAGCTCAGATATACTGGCAGCAACAAATCTATGAACAGCTGTTCTCTCTCTCTCTCTCTTTCATGTTTCTTTAATCAATTGAGCAACCACAATTGATTCTGGCCCTTGACCTTACGTCATAAAATTCAAATTGTTCTTGTGAAAGTTTATCGTGTTATAAGTGGTTTTGTGCAAACTTGGGTGTGATGACGCCTCATAACTAGAATAAATTTACATTGATTAAAGAAACACAGGAGTCCGGTCTTTTGAAAGAGGTTTCACAAAATGGGAAAAGTGGAACGTGGTTTATTTTTATCAGAACTTCAGACACCAAGAACAAAAGTGATGTCTTTTTTTTTTTTTTTTATCTTGCATTTCAATTGCTAGCAAAGAATGGAAGAACAGAAAAGAATATGACCGACATGAAACTTGATGCTAGGGATACTCTCAAAACCAAATGGTAAATGACGGCAAAATTGTGTCAGACATTCTGAAGGAAGGACGTGAGGAGGATGGAAATGAAGTTGATGACGATAAGAACGGAAAATGATCATTAGCTAACCAGCTCTGAGAGACATTTTGAGCACTTGAGACAGCTGTTGCGCAGTTACAATTTCTAGACAGATTCCTGGATAGTTTTATTGCTTCTGTCTACGACGTGATTTTTCAGAAAAAGAAATAGTTCCTTCTTCAAACAGATGAATTTCGTCATTCCATTTCAACGGCTGCTTTTAAAGCCCATTATTGAAAATAGTCAACTAATTCCTCATTATCTAAAAGAATTTCGTGTAAAACAAAGGGAATGCAGTTCGATCAGAGTTAAATTGTTCGCATTTGAAGTTGAGTTAGGAAACTGTTACCAAGAATTTATATAGCAAACTCTTCGATACTGTTGTACACACTGTAACGTACCAGAAGATGTGACGTACCTGCCAGAAGGACGCACACGAGGGAGATGATGTAACGTACCAGGAGATGTGACGTACCTGCCAGAAGGACGCACACGACATAAAGGCAGATAGGAATCAGAATAAAATGTCCGCGTAGCTCAATTGGTAGAGCAACTTATTCCGGAATGAGGGGACCCGGGTTCGAATCCTGGCGCGGATAAAAATGACGGAGAAATTCACTTCGTTATAATGGCGCCCGAACTATCCGGATGACCCGACCGTTCAAAATCTCGCAATGGTGTGATGTTCTTTCCACACCGCGAGATAGGAAAATAAGAGAATCCCTTCTCCAGCACTTCGAAAAAAAAAAAAAAAAAATAAGGGGGAGATGATGTAACGTACCAGGAGATGTGACGTACCTGCCAGAAGGACGCACACGAGGGAGATGATGTAACGTACCAGGAGATGTGACGTACCTGCCAGAAGGACGCACACGACATAAAGGCAGATAGGAATCAGAATAAAATGTCCGCGTAGCTCAATTGGTAGAGCAACTTATTCCGGAATGAGTGGACCCGGGTTCGAATCCTGGCGCGGATAAAAACGACGTAGAAATTCACTTCGTTATAATGGCGCCCGAACTATCCGGATGACCCGACCGTTCAAAATCTCGCAATGGTGTGATGTTCTTTCCACACCGCGAGATAGGAAAAATAAGAGAATCCCTTCTCCAGCACTTCGAAAAAAAAAAAAAATAAGGGGAGATGATGTAACGTACCAGGAGATGTGACGTACCTGCCAGAAGGACGTACACGAGGGAGATGATGTAACGTACCAGGATATGTGACGTACCTGCCAGAAGGACGCACACGACATAAAGGCAGATAGGAATCAGAATAAAATGTCCGCGTAGCTCAATTGGTAGAGCGACTTATTCCGGAATGAGGGGACCGGGTTCGAATCCTGGCGCGGATAAAAATGACGGAGAAATTCACTTCGTTATAACACCAGTATTTAATGTGCTCAATTTTTTAACAGAACCGAATGACGAAAATAAACAAGAAATCTGCAGATATATGTAAACAAAGAGATTAGAGTAGCACAAACTGTCAAATGTTATTTTAGAGTGGTGTTCCTCGAACTTTGGTTGCTCATAGACCACTTTAAGGATTTCTTTACTTATCACGGACCACCAAGCGGGAAGATGAGGGAGGGGGGGGAGTCTGGGGAACTTCCCTATGAGAAATTTGAAATTGAAAAGTATATTGTCTGAAACTAAGGTTGTCAACCCTGGTTAATAATAATATTAGGACCTATCGAACACCCTCATCGGCCGGTGAGTTATTACTCCCACTCCTCGCTCCAAGGAAAACCACAACCGAAGTTTCCCCCCCCCGATTTATGTGATTTATAGGCCGGCTTATAGATACAAGCTCCAGTTCGTTTACTACCCCCCTAAAATGTAATTTTTATTTAATTTTAGCTTCTTTTGGTAAATTTTAAGCTTTTTTTCAGCTGTTTTTTACTTGAGAATAATACCGCCACATAATAAGGCTGGTAAGCAGTTGCCACCGACCTTAGGAAGAAAATCGTCAAAAATTCCGACCAGGTGCCTATAATACCGCTCGGTAACTTTTAGAGTACCTATATTTGATAAAGAAAGAAAGAGAGAGTTTAATGAGTTGTGATTTTATTTTGCCAGTTGTATAACAAAAAAGAGATCATTCGCTTAATTAAATAATCGGCAATGTAGTCACAGGACGGGCGTAGCCAGGGAGGGGTTTTGGGGGTTCAATCCCTCCTCAAATCGTCAAAAAGTAAGATTTATAACAGGTAATATTTATGGGAAATTACTTAAATCTTCTTCGAAAATCGTAACCCCCCCCCCCTCCCACCTAATTTCCAGCTACGTCCATGGACCATGGCAAAAAATTTCGAGTATCGTTCACTAGATCGAAATGTCACTTGACCGAAAATAATTTAGCCGAAAATCACTTGATCGAAAGGTGTATTTCACCAAAGGGTCACTTGACCGAAAAGTTCATTTCACCGAAACGTCACTTTACCTAAATATTCATTTTATCGAAAGGACATTTGATCGAAAGATAATTTCACCGAATTGTCAGTTTATCGAAAACTTAGAGTTTTGTTAGAGATCTGATGGAGTGCGGTGCGGGGTTTGGAAAAACTGGCCACCTAAACACTATCGGATTGTATAAAAAATACACTCTTAATTTCTATGAAACACCTCCCCATGAGTAGGTTTTTTGAAATATAACATTAATTACTGTATAAAGCCTAGATCTGTGCCATTTTGTCAAATTTTAATTCTCCAAGCTCATATTCATAAGAGTTACATAGCAAATAAAGTAAATAATGTTCCACTTTTACTCAACCACAAAACATTAATTTTTTTGACCTGAGACCTAGATACAGGCCATTTTAACAGATTTTAACCCTACTCATATTCATAAGCATTACATAAAATGTAAAGTAACTTTTCATGTAAACCTTATGAGCATGAGCACGCACTGTTAAAATTGGGTAAAAAGGCCTAAGCCAAGGCCTAGGGACCTAAAATTGATTCTTTTTGCCTGAAAAAATGAGCAACGTTATTAATTTCATTTTTTACGTAAACCTTATGAACATGAGCACTGAACGTGACTTTTATGTAAACCTTATAAACATGATTAAAATTTGCTAAAAAGGCCTAAGCCGAGGCCTATTGTCTTAAAAAAAAAAGATTTGTCTTAAACCTAAAACCTTTGCGATCTCTGTGACACGGAGAAATCAAAAGTGCAATTTGAATATAACTCCCTAACGTTTTGGTGGTCGGTCTGCCGAACTTGCATCATGCTTCATAAGATCCTGTAATGAAATCCAAAGTTTTCGATAAACTGAACTTTCGATGAAATGACCTTTAGACGAAATGAACTTTTAGGTGAAGAGACCTTTCGTTGAAATGAACTTTCCGATCAAGTGACCTTTCGACGAAACAATCTTTTCCGTGAGGTGATTTTTGGTTAAGTGGCCCTTCGGTGAAGTAAACGTCGGGCAAATGAACCAGACCCCAAAATTTCTCCATACAATTCAAGTTACATCATATACAAAATATTATATGAATAATTATACTTTGATGTTCTCTTTTGATTTTAATACTTTTCTGGAAGTCTACGTATAAAGATTTAGTAATTAATAACAAAAAATAATAACTACAATAATAATCATAGCATCTGTAAGAGGGATGCTGCTCTTTGCGATCTTTTACCAAGCTCTCTATATCTGGCTGTGTGAGCCATAGTTTGACTAGTAGAGTAGCTTCGACATCTAATAGATTTTTTTCTTGCCCTTAATTTCAACCGAATTCGCAAATCCAAACTCACAGTTGTAAGTCATCGGGAACGGAAGATGTTGGATGGCTCTATCTGATAGCACTGGATATTCATGTTGAGCATACACTCAAAATTCTCACATTATTCATTAATATTCATCAATAATTCTCACATTATTCATTAATATTCATCAATAATTCTCACATTATTCATTAATATTCATCAAGAATTCCCACATTATTCATTAATTTTTCTTCTGAAATTTCCTGCGGACCACCAGTGGTCCGTGGACCGCATTTTGAGAATCATTGTTCGTGAGGTTCTGAAACGAAGACCAATTGAACGTGCAGCGCCACCTATGAATGAGGGGGCGTTTGCAGTGAACAGACACCCACTGGAAAGCAATTTGATTCAATTCATAATGTACTACAGAAATTACGTAGAATGTTTGCGTACGACCTGAGAAGTTTCTGAATGACGTTGGAATTAGGAATTGATCATACCCGAGAAAAAATAAACAAGATTAGTAAGTAGGAAAATACGAGGCTATATCGCGGCGGCCAGATACGCAGAGCACAGAATTAAAAAGAAAGAAAGAAAGAAAACATTAAACATGAAAATCTCGCATCACATACACTTAAATCTTAAAGATTTAGATAGCGCAAACACGTCAAGACACTAGTTGCTTCCTACATTAGCGGCCTTCTATGTATGCAGGAAGTAGCATGCTCTTTGCTGGTCTGTTTCCTTCTAATGTTTTTGTATGCAGCACGTGTTTTCGCGAATCAATGTAGTATTGAATCAAACACCAATTTCTTCATTTCCATTGCGTTTGGATACTTGCCGTAATGTTGACTTCGTCTTTAATAACAAACTTGACTCATTTATCCTAAAATGTCTTCTTACCTTGCGCGAAATTATTGGGTAGAGACATGCACGGTAGTTTTTAAATATAATGTTTGTGTCAATCACTTCCTGAGGAAGAGATACACAACGTGACTTTCAAATTCATCATTTCTTGAAATACGCTTATGTGTCTCTCACTTGTTTGGAACATAGATCAAAAGCTGCTCATCTGGACAACTATCGATCACATTTACCAGGGTTAGTCAGTAGTTCGTCCTTTTTGCAGTTAAAAGGTTTAAAACTGCAAAAAGCCATACACGCTCACCTCATTTTGCTAAGTAAAGGCCGTTGTTTTCTATATTCCTTTGCAACGTTCCGCCAAAGCCACGATCCCACGGGAAAACCACTCGGCAGGTTTCGAGGACCGAAACTCTCTGATTGCAAGCATCCACCACTCAAGCAAAATATCGTCCTTGTTGGAAATGATTCATGAAGCAAAACAAGTGGTAGTCGGATGGAGCAAGGTCCGGACTGTATGAAGGAGTGGTAGGATCTCAACCCCTTCATATTTCTGTAGTTTTCGGAAGACCAATCTGGTGACGTGGCTTGAGGAATTATCCACTTGCAGCAACGTCCGCTTCCTCTTGATGACCTCTGGGTAGCGTTGACACAGAGAGTTGTGGGTCCGTGCAGTTGTTCGGTACATATCTTTCAGCCCACATCCTGGCCATTTGGCACGAGTTCCTATTGCAAAAGACCCTCACAATTCCACCTAATACACTGCATGACTTTCTCCTCGGACCGCCAGCTTTGCACCATTGGCTATGCTTCCCGCTGTGGCCTCAGCCAGTGGTTTTCAGTGGTAAGATAACGTAGGAATCTCTGCTGTTCATTACCGGTCCCGATACGACGCCAAAACCTTTTGTCATACAGAGATAACGACAATCTGCGACAGAGAGCGACATGTTGTTCCTCCTACTGGAATGTCAGTTCAAGTGTGTAATTCATGTGTGTCATTCATGGGAACCGCTGTTCCTCCTTCTGGAATGTCAATTCATGTTTTTCATACATGTGAACCGTTGTTCCTCCTACTGGAATATCATTCATGTTGTTCCTTCTACTGGAATGTCACTCATGTTGTTACTTCTACTGGAATGTCAATTCATGTGTGCCATTCATGTGAACTGTTGTTCCTCCTACTGGAATGTCAATTCATGTGTGTCATTCATGGGAACCGCTGTTCCTCCTTCTGGAATGTCAATTCATGTTTTTCATACATGTGAACCGTTGTTCCTCCTACTGGAATATCATTCATGTTGTTCCTTCTACTGGAATGTCACTCATGTTTTTACTTCTACTGGAATGTCAATTCATGTGTGCCATTCATGTGAACTGTTGTTCCTCCTACTGGAATGTCAATTCATGTGTGTCATTCATGTGAACCGTTGTTCCTCCTACTGGAATGTCATTCATGTTGTTCCTCCTACTGGAATGTCAATTCATGTGTGCCATTCATGTGAACCGTTGTTCCTCCTACTGGAATGTCAATTCATGTGAACCGTTGTTCCTCCTACAGGAATGTCAATTCATGTGTGTCATTCATGTGAATCGTTGTTACTCCTACTGGAATGTGATTCATGTTGTTCCACCTAATGGAATGTCATTCATGTTGTTCCTCCCACTGGAATGTCAATTCATGTGTGTCATTCATGTGAACCGTTGTTCCTCCTACTGGAATGTCAATTCATGTATGTCATTCATGTGAACCGTTGTTCCTCCTACTGGAATGTCATTCATGTTGTTCGTTCCTCCTACTGGAATGTCATTCATGTTGTTCCTCCTACTGGAATGTTATTCATGTTGTTCCTCCTATTAGAATGTCCTTCATGTTGTTCCTCCTACTGGAATGTTATTCATGTTGTTCTTCCTATTAGAATGTCATTCATGTTGTTCCTCCTACTGGAATGTTATTCATGTTGTTCCTCCTATTGAAATGTCATTCATGTTGTTCCTCCTACTGGAATGTTATTCATGTTGTTCCTCCTATTAGAATGTCATTCACGTTGTTCCTCCTACTGGAATGTTATTCATGTTGTTCCTCCTATTAGAATGTCATTCATGTTGTTCCTCCTACTGGAATGTTATTCATGTTGTTCCTCCTATTAGAATGTCAATTCATGTTTGTCATTCATGTGAACCGTTGTTCCTCCTACTGGAATGTCATTCATGTTGATGGCGTCTGGAGGAGAGACCAAGCTGGTACAGGTTACGAACGCTGGTGGATTTGGTAGGCTCTACCTCAGCTTCCGGTTGTCGTGTACTGGTACCGAGGTTCGTTGTCACAGCTTCGACGAGGTTGTCAGTGTTAGTTGCCGTTGGACGTCCTGACTTTGGCTTGTCTTCGAGACTGTTTCCCTATCATTGAAACGCCAGAGCCATTTTCTTGCACTGCTGCTATCCACTGCTCCCTTGCCTTCAGATTTTTGCGCTGCTGCTGCCGCGTTTAACCTTGTTTCAAATAAAGATGTAGAAGTACACGAACAACACGTTTATCGACCTCCATCGTGTTCTCACCTGATAACGCAATGTACCTCCATACCAAATGCACGTCATCATCCTCGTGTGTTTCACGTCATCGAGACGTCGCGGTGCGTTTCACACAAGAATGGAGTCAAAACGTTATGTGTAGCTCAAAATAGGACGAACTTTGGCTCATTCTGGAATCCTATCTTTGAGAAGGAGTCGTCATGCCTGCCTCCTTCAGGTTTAGAGATACATAAAAATCAACCTACCATTGCAAAAGAATCGATATGCGTGCCTCTTTTTCAGGAAGAGATAAATAACATGCAGTACCTCTTTGTGAAAGAAGAGTAATGTCTTTATCTTTCTGGGACAGACATATATCGTGCTTTTCTTCCTTTTCCCAGAGTGTTTTATGACCATCATGAGCAGCTATGAGACTATAAGCAGTCACCTTTCCCTCATTTAGGGCCACTGGTTTCAGGAAAGGAAGAGAGTCAGTGCCGTAAGACAAATATGTTAACTCTGTCTCACCTAGAACTCTAACATGCCCCTAGCTCTGACAACTTGCCAGAAACCGGTACCTCTGGTAACTCAACCACCTAGGGTGGTTGCAAAGTGTTAAGTCAGTTTTTGTGAAATCATCTACATTACTCCTTTTTTCTCGAACAGACGTGCAAACATTCAGCCAGCTAATCTCTAATCTGTGCTAAAGCATTGTTTGATATGCTTACCCCTTTCTGGGACAGAAATTCATAACATTCAGCTTGTCGGTGTGAAAATATCGCCATGTGCACCTCTTTCTCGGATAGAGATATGTCGTATTTAAGTTATATTTGCGAAAGGATCGACATGCCTTCCTGCTTGTCGTACATAGATGAAAAACTTTCAGCCTACTTTAGTGAAAGGATCGGCATGCCTTCCTCTTTGTCGGACAGGGATACCTTACTTCCAGCTTATCGTTGTAAAAGGATCGTCATGCTTTCCTCTGTGTCGTACAGAAATTAAAATGTTTCAGCATATCTCAGTGAAAGGATTGGCACGCTTTCCTCTTTGTCGGACAGGGACACGAATCTTTCAGCCATATTTGTTAAGGGATCAACATGTTTTCCTCTTTGTTGTTCAGAGATACAATACTTTCAGCCTACCTTAGCGAAATGATCGACATAACTTTCCCTTTGTTATAGAGTGATGTGCAACTTTCAGTCTGTCTTTGTGAAGGGATAGTTTCTCTTGTCATACAGGAATACGCAACTTTCAGTTTGTTTTTGTGAATGGATAGATTTCCTTTCCTCTTTGTCGTAAAGGGCGCTTAATTTTCAGCCTATCCTTGTGAAATGATTTGCAAGTCTTTCGCTTTGCCATAAAGGAGTTGTGACGTACCTGCCAGCAGGACGCACACGACATAAAGGCAGATAGTAGTCAAAACAAACGTCTGCGTAGCTCAGTTGGTAGAGCGACTTGTTCCGGAATAAGCGGACTCGGGTTCGAATCCCGGCGTAGACCAAAAATGACGGAGAAATTTACTTCGTTATAATGGCGCCCGAACTTTCCGGATGACTCGGCCGTTCAAAATCTCGCATTGGTGTGATGTTCTTTCCACACCGCGAGATAGGAAAAATCAGAGAATCCCTTCTCCAGCGCTTCGAAAAATAAAAATGTGTGATGTTGCATTCCACACACACTAGATAAACTGGGAGTTCTCGAGTGCACGTTCTACAGCGGATGGCTGCCTACAACGATTCATGGTCACGGCTGACCCGTGGGCCATGCCCCGGCCCTCTTTGGGGGGGAGATGTGACGTACCTGCCAGCAGGACGCACACGACATAAAGGCAGATAGTAGTCAGAACAAACGTCCGCGTAGCTCAATTGGTAGAGTGACTTATTCCGGAATGAGGGGATCCGGGTTCGGATCCTGGCGTGGACAGAAATGACGGAGAAATTTACTTCGTTATAGAGTATATAACTTTCAGCCTATATTTGTGAAAGATAAACAAGTCTTCTTCTATGTCATACAGGGATATCCAACTTTTAGGCTAGCTTATTAAGAAGATCGACATGTCTATCTCTTTCTGGGGCAAGAATGACATGTATAACATTCAGCTTAATTTTTTTGCATAGGATAGGAATCGAGTTGCCTACTTGTTTGTAGGACAGAGATACCTAATAACCACTTTATCTTTGTGAAAGAATCGACATGTTTGTCTGTATCTTGAACAGAGATGCATAACATCCAGCTCATCTTTATAAAGGAATTGCCATGCCTACCTTTATCTATTCATGCATGCATATTTCTGGAACTGAGACATAATATTCATCTTATCTCTACGAAAGAATCGCTCAGCCACGATGTTCAGGTTCCTGATAGCTGTCAGTGTTCGTCCCTACAGATATAATGGGAGCAACTGTTAGCCAAGAAGATATTGCTTGGACCACCACACTCCATCCAGCCGCCTGAATCCGTCCCACAGTGCATCCAATTGAGAAGGCTTCTTTAGATAAGCATCGCACACGAGCTCGTCCATCGACATAGTGTAACAGAAAAAGGGATGCATATGACCATGAGACCCTCTTCGAGTCTTCTATAGCCCAATATCGATGATTGCGTTCTCACTGCAAGCGTTGACCTCGGTGAACGGCTTGAGCATAGCCACACTAATGAGTCTGAAATTATGGGTAATGTCAGCCGCAGTAACCCTTCTGTTACTGCGGACAAGACATCTGGCATCAATGACGCGTGACCTGCACAAGCATTGTCGACGACTTGAAGTGTCACCTGTTTCGGATCATCTTGATAGGTACTAATTACTGCATAGCGCGAGCAAGCGATTCTGTTTTGCAGATGCTCTTGCCAAGTCTCTTGCCATAACTATCTGACCTTTGTCGAAATCAGATAAATCCTTTGATTTTCCAATGTTGAGACAAAACGAAATGCTGACTGAGAGAGCTCCGACTCAGGTATTATATACATATATCATTCGCGACCTTGGCACTTGACGCTGATTGCCTGCACGCGCGTTTATTTTATAACGCAGAGGTGGTCTTAATATTTTGGCTGATTGGTGTATTTCGCTGCTTCAGGTAGTTTGCATCAAGTTCAACTTGAATTTTTCAGTGTTCTTCATAGGAAGCTTATTGAATATCTATTGCGTCTGTGAGAGCACCTTTCCACAGATATTTTCAAATCATCCTTTATAAAGTAGCAGTTCAATTTAAATTTACGGATTTTTTCAACCGAAAGAGCATTGAATCAATGTCCATCCCCTAAAACATCAATCAATAAATAAATAAATAAATAAATAAATAAATAAATAAATATCATCATCATCATCATTGTCAACCATTATCAATCTACTGCTGGACGAAGGTCTCCCCAAGTTTCTTCCACAACGGCCTGTCTTGTGCCAGTCTCCTCCATGTTACTCCCGCATACTTTCGAATTTCATCCACCCATTTCCTATGTGGTCTTCTTCTGGGTCTTTTCCTGTCCCTTGGAATCCAATCTAAAATTTCGGCTGTCCATCGATGGTCTGTCCTTCTGGCAGTATGTCCAGCCCACGGATTTTACTCTGATCATGATGTCTTCCACTCTTGTCATTTTTCTGATCCACGAGTTCCTCATCTTACCTCTCCTGGTTACACCAAGCATGCATCTCTTCATGCTTCTTTGAGTTGTCTGCAGTCTTTGTCTGTCTCTTTTAGTTAAGGTCCACGTCTCTGCACCATATGTAAGCACTGGAAGGATGCATTGATGAAACACTTTTCTTTTAAGACATAATGGCATATTTCTCTTGAAAATTATACTGTTTCTTCCAAAAGCTCTCCAGGCAAGTTTTATACGCCGATTAAATATATTATATTGCCCCACCCACTTTTTCTTCTTAAATGTGTTATGAAGCGTTGATTCCTTTTTTTTGTGCTCACATTGTACTTGAACTTCAGATAATTAATTTCCAAAATAAAGTTTCGATTTTAGCTTTAAATAGCAATCTAATTAATTCATTGATAAATCATTCCAAATCGATCATGAAAAAATCGTTCATGCGCTTCTGAGACATAAAAATCTGTGTTTACAGCTCAGAAAAAACACGAAGAAAGAAAAAGCTCTTAAAAATTTTAAAACACTGTTAATCAATCAGCACCTTGTAACACTCACTCGTATTTTGTGGGTAGGGGGAAGTTTAAACGACCACCGTCAGCAACTCAGCGGCCGATACCGCATCCCTAATTTTGGGTTACTTGTTCCAGGGAAGGGAAACAGCCAGTGCTGTGAGACAAACACATCATCCGTGCCCCAGCCGAGAGACTTCGTCCCCGACCCATTTCGGACAATTGATTAAAAGGCAGCGCTACGCATCATTCGGTCACTGGGGCATCCGTATAACTTTTATAGCAGGTCAAGGACATTATATACCAAAAAGGATAACTGTTTCTAATTTGTTCACTTTTTACCAGCTTCTCATCGTAAGGCATTTATAACGAAGTAAATTTCTCCGTCATTTTTGGTCTACGCCGGGATTCGAACCCGAGTCCGCTTATTCCGGAACAAGTTGCTCTACCAACTGAGCTACGCAGACGTTTGTTCTGATTCCTATCTGCCTTTATGTCGTGTGCGTCCTGCTGACAGATACGTCACATCTCCTGGTATGTTACATCATTTCCCCTTATTTATCTTTTTTTTTTTTTTTTTTTCGAAGTGCTGGAGAAGGGATTCTCTTATTTTTCCTATCTCGCGGTGTGGAAATAACATCACACCAATGCGAGATTTTGAACGGTCGGGTCATCCGGATAGTTCGGGCGCCATTATAACGAAGTAAATTTCTTCGTCATTTTTGGTCTACGCCGGGATTCGAACCCGAGTCCGCTTATTCCGGAACAAGTTGCTCTACCAACTGAGCTACGCAGACGTTTGTTCTGATTCCTATCTGCCTTTATGTCATGTGCGTCCTGCTGACAGGTACGTCACATCTCCTGGTATGTTACACATTGTATTATTGGCTGGATGTACTTTCGTTTCCCTTTCATTAAGAACTTGATTTTTCAAATAAGTTTCATGGATGCGCTTCTGTTTGTGAGAACGTGCATTTCAATGCAAATATCTAATCGCAAAAAGACGAAGAAAAGATTTTAAAATCACATGTGAGGCACAGGAACTAGTTATTTTAAGGCCAATATATGCGAGAATAAACTTTTTTTTTTTTTCATTCGTGTTTTCAGAAACTTGGACTTCACATCGTCACGGAGCTTGAATCGGACCCGTATCTAAAGATTTCCGTCAACACGCTACTACATTCCCCTTCGTCATTGTTCTTAGTAGAGAGGCGCCTTGTCAAACACAGTATGAAAGTTTATTCAGCTTCCTATTTGGGTGAAAGTACAGTGTCCTGCTTTATGTAAAAGTAGCGTGTACGGGCGGAAATCGGGAGAAGCAGGATCTGTTCCCGTTCCAGAAAGATTTGCCTTTCAAGTTTTGGAGTTGGTTTAATGAATAAAAGTTAATTCTTGTCATAAAACAGCACATAAATATCTCATATTCGCGAGTGATCAAATGGGAGGAATGTATGACATTGTTGACGGGCTCGCAAAGTCTACAAATGATTTTTTTTTATTTGCTTAGCTTTTTCGTAAGGGCGACGTAAGGGTATATACCCAATTAGCTTTGCATCAGGAACACCCTCCGATTTACATATTCGGAGCGATAACGAAGTACCACGTGATATTAACGTCACGTGACTATCCTGCAGTGGCGTGACCATGTTTCAAACTCTGTGATGGGGGTGGGGTCCGATCACACATACACACATTATATGTATAAATATATATACAATATCACACTGAAGAGCAATTGAATTAGAGATACCTGTCTTGTAACATGTAGCACCACCTTTCGCCCTGATGACGAAGACGATTCGTCTCGGCATGGACTCGGCAAGACACCGGAAGCGTTGGGAAGCCATACGGATCCACGACCCCTGAATAAGCTCCTACAGTTCACGAAGATTTGATGGAGTGGGGGTCAGAGCCTCGAACATCTCTCTCGATGGCATCCCAGATGTGCTCGATGGGATTGAGGTCAGGTGACCTAGCTGGCCAAGGAAGCGAGGTCACGTCGGTTGAGTGTTCATCCAACCATTCGGATACAATTCGGGAGCAATAATGGCACGGTGCATTGTATTGTTGCAGGATGAGGTCCCCAGTGGGATCTTAAAGACGCACAAACGGGAGCAAATGGTCGTCCAGGATATCCCGGTAACGATGACAGTGAGTGACGATGTCACACGTACCAGGGGTTCTATTTCAGTCCACGTAAACAGTCCCCAGACGAGAATGCCACACCCCACCAGCTTGAAGAGTACCCTGCTGGCAAGAAGGATCCATGGGTTCATGTTGTTTGCGCCGTGCTCGTATCCTGCCATCCGCATGTACTAACGTGAATCTCGACTCATCAGTCCAGGCAACATTTTCCCACATGTCTCAGGTCCAGTGGCGATTTTCCCGCGCCCATGCTAATCTTTTCACCCTGTGATGTGCGGTCAGCAGCGGTACCCTCTTGGGACGATGGCTTCTGTACCCCATAGCGAGGAGATGGTTCTGGATGGTGTGGCTGCTTACACGTTTTTGTGCACCAGCGCTAAATTGCCGAGTGATTTCTTGCACTGTGTCCCGTATATCCGCTGTTACAATGCGAGCTAGCTGACGATGACCCCGCTCATCCACACACTGTTGTCCACGGCAGTTGGACCTTGCAGGGATGGTTTTACCGCATTCTATGTACTCACGGTGCACCCGTGACACAGTGGCTCGTGAAAATCCCAGTTCCGGCACGACTTTCGAGATGGAGTGATCCATTCGTCGGTCCCCAACAATTTGCCCAATATCAAATGCGCTTAGATCCTTCGTCTTACCCATACTGCGTCCGACTCTTACTGATTCCCGTCGCATCACTCCTTATATTGTCGGATCTCTGCATACGTCATGTCGTTTCCATTTACAAGGCCGCCCAGAGAGCCACATTTGCATAACGCCAGCTGTCTCTAATTCAATTACTCTTCAGCGTATATACATACTGTATAAGATATAGTTTGGGACTCCCTTCCCCAAACGCACACACACGCAGGAGCAAAGAAGTTGCTGATGCGGGATCTAACGGGCACGACATAGGCGCCCCTGTTGGCGAATTGTGGAACTTAGCGAACACAACTGCAAAACTATGATAGATAGGGCAGAAAATGTAAATTACGAAGTTGTTGAACTGACTTTACTATTTAGGAATAGATATCGCTCTTTTATTAAGTACACATTATACACGTGTTTGAATTCTACAAAAAATTACAGTCTTATATTATTAAATTTAGTCGGTTCACTTTACAACAAAGTATGCATTATATCATTATACTCCGGAAAAAAATTGGGGAAGGGGTCTTTTACATTGGGGATCCCCGACTCTGAAAATGTATGTAGTCCTGACGCTCCCCCCCCTTCCTTGAAACCCCCAGTGGTTACGCCTATATCTGTACGTAATCAGTAAACACGTTCTCTAGTAATTGGAAAACGTGGCGAAAGGCCAATTGTGGTCACAGAATTAGTGCCAAGAGGACAGGTGCCAGTATTCCGGAAACAGTCGCACTTGATGAGTGCTTCCGTACTACTGTATCAAGACTGGATTAGCAATACAGAGACATTCAGTAGAAAAACTCACATTGGCCAACCACGCGCGGTTGATCCTAGAGGTGAGCGTCAAGTGTCCCGACAGGCATTTCAGCAACGACGTGCAATTGTCACCCAGCTCACCCACCAGTAAAACAGCAGTGAAGCTCGACCTATTTCCACATGCACCATGCGCCGTAACTTGCTTCGCAAGGGGTTCCACAGCCGGAGACCAATGACGTTACCCATTATGACGGTCAGGCACACGTGGTCGATCCTAGAGGTGAGCGTCACCTGTCATGACTGGTATCTCAGCCACCAGTACAACAGCGGTGCAGCTCGACTTATTTCCACATGCACCATGCGCCGTAACTTGCTTCGCCAAAGGTTCCACAGCCGGAGACCAATGACGGTACCCATGATGAGGGTCAGCCACATGTGGTTGATCCTAGAGGTGAGCGTCAGGTGTCAGGACTGGTATCGCAGCTACGACGTACAACAGTCACCCAGCTCACCCACCAGTAAAACTGTGGTGCAGCTCGACCTATTTCCACATGCACCATGCGCCGTAACTTGCTTCACCAGGGATTCCACAGCCGGAGACCAATGACGGTACCCATGATGACGATCAGCCACATGTGGTCGATCCTAGAGGTGAGCGTCACCTGTCAGGACTGGTATCTCAGCAATAGTCATCCAGCTCACCCACCAGTACAACAGCGGTGCAGGGCCTATTTCCACATGCACCACGCGCCGTAACTTTCTTCGCCAGGGGTTCCACAGCTGGAGACCAATGACGATACCCATGATGACGGTCAGCCACATGTGGTCGATCCTAGAGGTGAGCGTCACATGTCATGACTGGTATCTCAGCCACCAGTACAACAGCGGTGCAACTCGACTTATTTCCACATGCACCATGCGCCGCAACTTGTTTCGCCAGGGGTTCAACAGCCGGAGACCAATGACGGTACCCATGATGAGGGTCAGCCACATGTGGTTGATCCTAGAGGTTAGCGTCAGGTGTCAGAACTGGTATCGCAGCAACGACGTACAGCAGTCACCCAGCTCACCCACCAGTAAAACTGCGTGCAACTCGACCTATTTCCACATGCACCATGAGCCGTAACTTGCTTCACCAGGGGTTTCACAGCCGGAGACCAATGACGGTACCCATGATGACGGTCAGCCACATGTGGTCGATCCCAGAGGTGAGCGTCACCTGTCATGACTGGTATCTCAGCCACCAGTACAACAGCGGTGCAGTTCGACTTATTTCCACATGCACCATGCGCCGTAACTTGCTTCGCCAGGGGTTCCACAGCCGGAGACCAATGACGGTACCCATGATGAGGGTCAGCCACATGTGGTTGATCCTAGAGGTGAGCGTCACCTGTCAGGACTGGTATCTCATCAATAGTCATCCAGCTCCCCCCCCCCAGTACAACAGCGGTGCATCTCGAACTATTTCCACAGCACCATGCGCCGTAACTTGCTTCGCCAGGGGTTCCACAGCCGGAGACCACCGAGGGTACCCATGATGACTGTCAGCCACATGTGGTTGATTCTGGAGGTGAGGGTTAGGTTTCAGGACGTGTAACAATCACCCAGTTCACCCACCAGTTCAACAGCAGTGCAGCTCGACCTATTTCCGCACCTAAACTATAAACTTTTTGACATTTTCAACTTGCTTCGCCTGGAGTTTCACAGACGGAAACCAACGAGGGTATCCATGATCACGGTCAGCCACACGTGTTGATTCTAGGGGTTAGCGTCAGGTGTCAGGACTGGTATCTCAGCAACGACGTGCAACAGTCACCCAGCTCATTCACCAGTACAACAGCGATGCAGTTCGACCTATTTTCACTTGCACCTCGCACCGTAACTTGCTTCGCCGAGATTGCACAAACGGAAACCAACCCAATGAGAGTACCCATGATGACGCCCATTCATCGCAGACAATGCCTCGCACGGGTCAAGGAATTTCGGCAATTCTTGGAGATCACCTTCACCCAATGTTGCAGGTATTGTTCTCCAATGACCGTCTTTGATTTCAAGCAGATAATGCACCCGAGAATTGGGTAAAACGTGTCAAGTTGCGGTTTGCAGAGAATGAGGGTGAATTACAGCACCTACTCTTGCCACGTCAATCATTGGACATTTGTCGGAACACGTGGAACGAAAGATCAGATCACACTTTTTACTTCCAACATCACTGGCAGAGCTGGGGCATATTTTATAGAAAGAATGGTTCCAAATTCCATTATGGTATAGGCATATAGGCATGCTTTGTACACTGAAGTGCCAAAAGTCATGGTATAGCAGTATGCACATTTTTAACTGTCGCTGCCATCGTACAGAGGCTTTGACGAACACCACGACTTTTTTTCAGTTGCGAGGTGTAATCTCGTGAGTCAGATTGAACAACCGCGAATAGGATTATGGCAAGCCGACGTGAATCATCGGAGTCTGAACGAAGCACGGAAGTGGGAGCCAAACGGATAGGGCATTACATTTCCGAAGATGCGCCAACATTCAACATTCCTCGATCCACAGTGTCACTTGTGTATCGAGAATACCTCATGGAAGGCATTACCACCCACCGTAGACAGCGCAGTGGCAGACCACGGGTGCTGCATGACAGTGACCAGCGGCGTCTGACCAGGATTGTCTATGGTAACAGACAAGCGACACTGGCTGAAATAACATACACATTCAATGTAGGAGGTACCAGAGGCATATTCATCAGGTCAGTGCAGCATAATTTAGCGTCCATGGGGTATGGGAGCAGAAGACCCACCTGAGTGCTTTTGTTAACACCACGACATCGGACACAGCGTATCACCTGGACTCGTGAACACGGTAATTGAACCCTGAAAGACTGGCAACATGTGGCGTGGTCCGATGAGTCTCGCTACCAGTTGTTACTAGAGGATGTATAATGAATTAGCTTTACTTTCTTTCCGCTAAGCTAATTAATATGAATGATTCTCTTCCTACCAGCTAGCTAATGATATACTTGTACTAAGCTTCAAAATAGTGAATTCAAAAGGGTGTTGTTACTAGTTAATTACGAACTTAAACAAAGTCTCAACGCTGGTTATTTATAGGAATCAATAAATGTTATAAACCTAACAGCCAGACAGAGGTCTGACAAAAACTATGAATTGAGAAAGACTGACTTACAGAAACTTCTTTATTTATACGACTCTTGGTCAACTAAGGCACACACACAACTTGTAGTACAATAATGAATAATCTCTCCTCGTATTATAAACGCTCTCTCTTAACAACCATAAGCTCTCCTCATAACAACACAAAAGCTCTCCCTAAGTCTCGATGAACGCGCCTATATACTAGCTACCACCACGTCATGACTTACACTCATTGCCAGATCTCATTCAGCGGGTGAAATAATATTTCGTTCAGTAAGAAGATAATTTACATAGTAAAATAAAATAACCAGAGATAGTAAAATCAAAAGGAAAGTGAATATAGAGTATACGTTACATCATCTCCCCCTTAATTTTTCTTTTTTTTTTCTTTTTTCTCTTTTTTTTTCTTTTTGTTTCCGAAAAACCTATCAATTTTGGAGTGTAAGTCTTACATTTCGTTGATTGACGTTTCTCGACCTCTTTTTTGTTTTGTGGTTTGGTGGTAGCCGTATTTACATTATCAAACTTGGCATGACAAAGTAAGAAATCTGTATTCGACTGTGAAACTTGTATTGTTGAACAAAACAAACCTGCATCGGCATACTTTCCTTTTATTCTGCCTAGCAGGAATCACTTTTTTAATTTCAAATGACGTTCTCATTATTCGGTGAATACATACCAACTGTATCAGCAGCGAAGATTGCCTGGAGCTGCCTAACAGTAACAATTTTATTATTTTACTTTCAAATCACGTTCGCATTATTCGTTGAATACATACCAACTGTATCAGCAGCGAAATTTACCTGGAGCTGCCTAACAGTAACAATTTTATTATTTTACCCCTAAGCACATAGATATACATAAAAAAAGTGGATTAGTAGATGGACATAGAAGAAATATAAAAAAAAAACACACATGTATACACAAAAAAGAATGCATAGGCCCACACGAAAAAAAGAAATTCTGACACGCCAACTGGTCGTGCAGGAAAAACAACAAACTGAGAAAAGAACCTGTCCACGAGAACTTACTTATCTCGAGGACGCATAAAAAACTCTAGTGCGATAACGTTTTCCAGGTCTAATCGGACTGGTAAAATCAGGTGGCTTCGATCTCTTCAGGGACTGTAATGGATCTGGAACATCGGTCTGCTGTCGGTCAAGAAATCCCGGCGGCTGACGGGAACGGTCAGGAATGGCGGAAATCCTTCGGTCCGAAACGGCTGAAGTCTGTGGGTCCAGAAATCCCTGCGGCTGAGAAGAACGGTCAGGAACGTCTGAAGTCTGGCGGTCCGGAAATCCCTGAGGCTGAGAAGAACGGTCAGGAACGTCAGAAGTCTGGCGGTCCGGAAATCCCTGCGGCTGAGAAGAACGGTCAGAAGTCTGGCGGTCCGGAAATCCCTGCGGCTGAGAAGAACGGTCAGGAACGTCTGAAGTCTGGCGGTCCGGAAATCCCTGCTGCGGCTGATAGGAACGGGCTCCCCCAGGCTTTTGATATGAAGTCCCTTTGTGCTGGGGCCCGTTGTGTCCTTCCAGTATTTTCTTGGACGGACGTGTCTCCGGCCACATCGTTTGCTTTCGCTTACGCCCACGTGGCATGAGAGTAGCATTAGGCATCGGCCCTGTGTGCCCTGAACGTAGGTTCCAGGGGCGAAACCCGGGCGGATGCAAAGATTTCTGCCGTCGTCACTGTTGCGGCGAAGCAGATTGGGGAGACAAGTCACGTTTGCGCCCAGCCTTTGGTAGTGCTGGACGGTTTGGAACATGAAATTTAGTATTCATAACTGATAAGTCAGAAATGTCCGAAGCCTCTGAGTCGCTGCTGTAATTCAGGGGTCGTGCAGGGCGATGTTTAGATTTGCCTATAGGAATACTTTCTGACGAGGTATTCAAAGAAGAAGTAGCCCGCGTTGGTGCAGAGTTATCCGGAAACGGCGCAGCAATAGTCTTGGCAATGGTTGGAGGGAAAGGAACGATACTAGTATTCGAAGAACTCGATTCGAGCCTTGGTCTCATGGGAGAATCAGGTTGCGTGTGTAGAAACCCGTCTGGAGGAAGGGAGGGTGAAGGAAAAATCACTGGAGATTCTTCAAAAATGTTTGTTGGTTCGTCCAAAATTTCTGGCGGTTGAACATGAGATATAGACTCTTGAGTCAGTGGAACAGAAGGTTGAGTAGGGTTGATTATGAAATCGATATTCCGTTCATGATACTTGCGACACTGATCAACGTGTACATATTGAAAATGGTTGTCAGGTTTCTCCAGAACAATATTATTTTCAAAGACATTTGCCACCCGATATGGACCTTCGTAGCTGGGTGCAAATTTCTTCACTAAAGTATGCGAAACAGAAGACTGGAAGTGCGTTTCCACGAGAGTGAGATCTCCAATGACAAGATCTGGTTCCCTACGCCTAGAATTATAATATCTTGCTTGAGCCGCTTGTGCTCCTAGCATTGCAACACGAGCTTTTTCTGCCATGATGCGTACTGATTGCGGAGTTGGTCGCTGGTGTAGTTCGTCGATAATCCCCGTTAAATTTTCAAAAGGGGTTTTAATTTTGCGACCCAGAAAAAGTTCTGCAGGAGTAATTTTAGTAGACTCGTGGACAGACGAGCGGAGGGCGAACGCAAAAAGCTCCAAATGGTCATCCCATCTTTCATGATGATCCATTACAAAAGTCGCAATCATTTTCACTAGCGTGCGGTTAACGCGTTCCGCCGGATTACTCTGGGGATGATATGGGGAAATGAATTTATGTTTAATGTGTAGTCTCGCACACATTCTTTCAAAAATGTCAGAAATAAATTGAGGACCATTATCCGAAACTACTTTATTAGGTGCACCATATCTAGAAAATACTTCATTAACTAAGACATTACAAATAACTTCTGCCGGTGCAGCTTTAATGGGAAAAACTTCAACCCATTTAGAAAAATTATCAGTTAGTACTAAAACGTAACGAGCTTTATTTTTAACAGATAATGGATAAGGTCCCAATAAATCTATTGAAATAATATCAAACACATGAGAACTTGAACTAGATTTCAAGTGACCGGCCGGTCTTACATTACGGTAATTATTAATCTGACACAAGTGACATGATTGAACGTATGCGAGCACACTTTGGTACATGCCAGGCCAATAGGCAACATCCCGCAATTTACCACGGGTCTTGCGAATACCTAAATGGCCTGCAAGAGGTTTGTCATGAAATTCATTTAAAAGGGCCATTCTAAGGGTTCCCGGAATACATGGGCGAAACTCTGCCCTAGTAGTCCTAGATTTTGTATAATAAAGAAGAATCTCTATTACTTCAAAATGTTGTGACCTTCCAGCCAGAGAAGAATCACTTGGTAGGGGCGAACCCGCAAGCAAAAAATTATAGATATCCCCAAAATCTGGATCATTTATAAATTCTGCCATTATCTGCTCTCTGGATGTTATATCAGCTATTAGAAGTAAAGGCTGACATCCAGGAGTAGTTTCGGTGGGGACCCCACTAATCGGAACGCGAGATAATGCGTCCGGTAATTGATTCTTATGACCTGGCTGATATGAAATTTTGATATTGCTCTCCTGTAACTTCAGAGCCCACTTCATAAGTCTTTGAGATAGGTGCTTAGCAGAATTCAAATACTGAAGGGCAGAATGATCCGTAATTATGTTAACTGTCAATTCGTTAAGATAACATTGAAATTTATTCAGTGCATACACAACAGCAAGACATTCACGTTCCGTAGCTGAATAATTGCGTTCAGCTTTGGCTAAAGTACGAGCCGCAAAAGCTATTGGATGCCCAGCTTGTGACAAAACGCAACCAAGACCAACTCCGGATGCATCAGTATAAATATCAAATTCCTTAGTATGATCCGGGAAAGCCAACACCGGAGGCTGAGTCAATGCAGACTTCAGTGTTTCGAATGCAGCGTTAGCCTCAGGTGTCCAAATAAACTTCTTGTATTTACGTTTTAAAGCATACAATGGCTCACATATTGTAGCATAAGCGGGGACGAACTTCTGATACCATCCGGTCATTCCCAGAAAGCGTGATAGTTCTTTTGCTGTTTTAGGGCGAGGAAAGTCAACAATAGGCCTAATTTTTTCATTATCAGTAAATAAGCCGTGGGGAGTGATTTTCAACCCCAGATATACAATCTCGTCCCTCGCTATCTGGCATTTACTAGGTTTTAACGTCAAGCCAGCATTGTATATGAGTTGGAACACCTGTTTGAGCAGAGAAAGGTGCTCGTCAAAAGACTCTGATGTGATAATAATGTCATCCAAATAGACATGCACATGGGGACCCAGGACAGGTCTGAAAACCGTATCCATAAGCTTTTGGAAAGTAGCAGGTGCAGAAGCTAGTCCAAAAGGCATACGTAAATATTCATAGGCCCCAAAAGGAGTCACAAAGCCAGTTTTATCGACAGAGTCCGGATGTACTGCCACCTGCCAATATCCACTCACCAAATCCAAGGTTGACATCCATTTGGTTGACGACAAGTCATTTAGAATATGTGACATGACAGGTAGTGGATAATTGATCGTTTTTGTGACTTGGTTGAGCTTGCGGAAATCTGTCACGAAACGAAATTCATTGGGTTGTTTCTTTGGAACCAAAAAGGCAGGAGCAGCCCAGGCGCTTGTTGATTCCCTGATTATGCCCTGCTTAATCATTTCAGCACTTTGACGTCGCATTTCCTGTTTCTTATGTGGGGCACAAGGGTAAGGTTTCGTCGCAATTGGTTTCGAACCATCAGTGTCAATAACATGATAAACCACCTGTGTGAAACCAGGTTGATCCGAAAATAAACCAGGGCTTTCCTGTAAAAGGGGAGAAAGCTGGTCTTGTTGCCCCTCATTCAATTGGTTACTCAATAATAAACTCGTGATATCTACAGGAACCGTAGGAATCATTTCGACAGGTTCCGGAAAGGAAATCACATGTTGTACGAAATTCAAAGTTATTTGAAACTTGTGTATAAAGTCCATTCCCATTAGACATTTCACGGGTAGCTCGTCTATAAGCAGGAAAGAATGTGTAAAACGAGCTTTTCCCAGCCCTAAAGATAATGTGACAGTTCCTGAGATACTGAAGATTTCATTATTTGCACCTCGCAAATACTGCGTTGCAGGCTGAACGTGTATTGCCGGAAAAGTGTCAGTGCAAAACTTTGTATTTAGGGCTGATATTTCAGACCCAGTGTCGAACTTTGTCTCGACAATAATGTCTTCAAGTGTCAAGAATACATCAGGCAACTGAGGAGTTTGAACAGTCACTAATACTGTTTTAGGGTCAGAATGTTTGGTATCAGGAAGCAGGACCGACCCTTCGTCTACTTCCTGTGGAAGTTTAAAGGAATCCTGGTGGGGTTATCATGTGGTCGGAAACCTCGACCCCGCCGGGTATCGGGAAAATTTTCACGATGAGGAAAACTGCGTGAAACCTGCGTCGGGAACTCCGCGTGTCTGTTGACATTTTCATATCCGTTACGTCGGCCCTCAGCACGGGCAGAAAAATTATCATTGCCCTGAGCATGATAACGTTCCGAATGCTGCTGAGTGAAACGGGGTCGAGCATACTGTGCAGATGTACGATATCCTGAAGCTTGTTCAGAAACTCGCTGTTGGTTTGCCACTCTTCTGTGTGGTGGAACATATGAAGCTTGGGTGTGCACTTGTGTATGCTCGCGCTGAAAGTTATGTCTATTATGCCGCTGAGGGTTTTCGTAATAAGCCTCGCGGGGTGCCCGAGCATGGTGAGTCGAACCATGTTTGCCATGTCGCTCTTCATACGTGCGTATGAGGCGAAGGCATTCATGAATTGTAGCAGGGTGTCGAACCTCAAGAAAATCTTGTAAGAATGGGTCGAGCTGCTGCACGAGGGTATCCAACATGTCAACATGACTGGCATGTGGATCCCATAGGTTATATAAGCGTGTAGTTTCCAACGCAAATGCAACAGGGCTATCATTGGGACCTTGCTGACGCGAGAAAAGCTGTTGAGCAAGGCTAGCTCGACTGAGGCCGAAAGGAAAGACCTCCAAGAATTCTGCACGGAAATTCTCATAATGAGAATCCGGGTTCGACACTCTCCACTGCCGATACCAGGTCTTAGCGGTATCCCTCAAGCAAGTGCCGGCGATTTGGACTTTGCAGTCTTCAGGAATATTATATAGATCAAAATGATCTTCCAGATCTTCGAGGAACTTTAAGGACCCCTCCAAACCATTGAAATGAATTGTTCCTGCATGCGGCACGAAATGGGCCAGCATTCTGCTTCGCTGAGAGGATTGCACTCTCTCAGGTACGACCCGCGACTCAGAGTAATAGGAAGCCGGTGCAATATGAAATTGTGAAGAATGCCTTGGTGCGTGTAGATCATTCATATCAAAGTCAGAGCCACAGGCTTCGTGCAAATTGTCCAAAAACACACCATTACCCTCGAGACTTGCCGGAGGGTGGAAATTTGAAGTTGTCTCAGGTAACGAAGACATGGGTAATAATCGTCAAGATCTCGTGTTCGAGAAAAGTTCGGGCGCCAATTATAATGAATTAGCTTTACTTTCTTTCCGCTAAGCTAATTAATATGAATGATTCTCTTCCTACCAGCTAGCTAATGATATACTTGTACTAAGCTTCAAAATAGTGAATTCAAAAGGGTGTTGTTACTAGTTAACTACGAACTTAAACAAAGTCTCAACGCTGGTTATTTATAGGAATCAATAAATGTTATAAACCTAACAGCCAGACAGAGGTCTGACAAAAACTATGAATTGAGAAAGACTGACTTACAGAAACTTCTTTATTTATACGACTCTTGGTCAACTAAGGCACACACACAACTTGTCGTACAATAATGAATAATCTCTCCTCGTATTATAAACGCTCTCTCTTAACAACCACAAGCTCTCCTCATAACAACACAAAAGCTCTCCCTAAGTCTCGATGAACGCGCCTATATACTAGCTACCACCACGTCATGACTTACACTCATTGCCAGATCTCATTCAGCGGGTGAAATAATATTTCGTTCAGTAAGAAGATAATTTACATAGTAAAATAAAATAACCAGAGATAGTAAAATCAAAAGGAAAGTGAATATAGAGTATACGTTACAGATGGTAAAGTTAGGATGCGGCGCAGACCTCATGAAGCCATGGACCCAAGCTTTCAACAAGGCACTGTGCAAGCTGGTGGTTGTTCCATACATGTGTGAGGTGTCTTTACAAGGCACGGTTTGGGACCTCTGATCTTCGTAAACTCGTCATTAACCGGTAATCGCTTTGTTGCTCTGCTTGGTGACTATTTGCCGCCCTTCATGGACTTCATATACCCTAACAACGATGGGATTTTTCAGGCGGACAATGCACCATGTCATCGGGCACAAGTTGTCCAAAATTGGTTTGAGGAGAATTCTCGACAGTTCCGGCGGATGGTGTAGCCACTAAGTTCGTCCGACATGAACCCAATAGAGCACTTATGAGACGTGGTGGAAAGATCCATTCGCATCCAAGATCCTGCACCTACAAATATCATGGAACTAAGGGCAGCTGTTCAGAGGGCACGAATCTCTCCAGACGTCTTCCAGCCTCTTATGGAATCGTTGCCCGTCGGGTTGCTGCACTTCGCCGGGCTAGAGGAGGTCCTACACGATACTGGGTACGTATCCTATAACTTTTGGCACTTCAAAGTCTATTATTCCAAGTCGAATTGTTTCTGTTCTGAAAACCCTAGGTGGGTCTACAGCTTATTAATTAAAAATTCTTCACAAGCAGTAAGTGTTTCCCTTTTTTTGACAAACTAGTATACATTGTTTTAAAACAACCTTACACTTCAGAGTATGCCAAGTATAAAGAATTTCAATATTACTTGCAGTTGAAAAATTTTTACAAACAATTACTTCCAAAGTTTACTTAATGGAAAAGCTTGAAGGAATAAAAGTTCCACTTCTTCTTAATGGGGTTTCAGTAATGAGCAAAAAAAAAAAAAGACTGAGTGACGGTAAAAAGTATTAATGAGAAAAGTGCAGATGCAAACGAGTGACACTTAAAAACTTGTAGTTTGTAATATTCTTAATTGTGTGGGGAAAAAATGTAAGTGTGGGATGATTTTTAAAACAGAAAATGTGAAAGTGCAGAAAAAGAGTAAAAAAAAATATTTTGGTGAAAGAAAAAAATGTTACAACCGCTGTGATGAAACATCTTTGTGTCAAATAATTAAATTTTCAAAGCAAGTGCTGAACAAAAATCTGCATGAAGAAGAAATCGAGGAAAATGGATTGTCGCGTGGAAAATTAAGTGGCAAAGCCGCAATTTCTCATTACTGTTTATTAACGGCCTTTATCTGGTTATGCAAATCATGAAGAAGAAAAGTTAATTTTTAGTTGCGAGTCATATCCCTGACGAAGAATACTAAGGGTGTTATTAGCAGTTAATACGCGCATTGGCTAAAAAATACGAACCGTTATTTATTATAGAGAAGGTCAACACCAAATGGTATGCCACGCGACATGAATTCCTTTAGGTGTGTGTGACGTACCTGCCAGCAGGACGCACACGACATAAAGGCACATAGCAATCAGTACAAATGTCTGCGTAGCTCCGTTGGTAGAGCGACTTGTTCCGGAATAAGCGGCCTCGGGTTCGCATCCCGGCGTAGACCGAAAATGACGGAGAAATTTACTTCGTTATAATGGGGAGAGCGTTGTTGTTTACGGAGAGATTTTGTTGTTATGAGGAGAGATTTTGTTGTATGTGATTAGTGATTCTTCATTATTGTAAAACAAGTTGTGTGTGTGCTTTGGATGATCAAGCGTACCGAATAAAAAAGCTTGCCGTAAGTTCGTCTTTCTCAATTCATAGTTTTTGTCAGACCTCTGTCTGGCTGTTAGGTTTATATCATTAGTTTATTACCATTAACAACCAGCGTTAAGACTTTATTCATGTTCTTAATTAACTAGTAACAACAACCATTTGAATTCACTATTTGAAGCTTAGTACAAGTATATCATTCAGTAGCATGAAGCATTATACTTAAGCTCAGTAGGAAAGCTTCATTATTATCATTAGCTAGCTGGTAGGAAGAGCTTATTCATTATAATTAGCTTAGCGGAAAGCAAAATAAAGCTAATTCATTATATGTGTTTGAGTTCAATTTGACACAATGGTACACTGTGTGGACAAAAGTGATTGGACACTGTAAGTTGTGACGAATACTCTAATTAAACTTTCATTTTTAGTTTCTTTTTCTATGCAAATTTGAGTTCATTCTTCTTTAGCGTTTTTCAGACTTAACGTTATAACTTCTCACTCGCGAGATGAGGTTGGCAGCATTTTTGGATTCAGAGGATATGACGTATGTATGTGTCCGATAAGAACTGGAACAGATGAAATGTTGGAGCAGCAGCAAGAAGTGGAGATCGTGGTATGATATCACAGTGGAAGCGGCGTTGTTTAATTAAAGTTGCATCTATTTAAAGGCTGCGTATTGAGTTGTTATATAAAAGTGTATTTTTCAGCATTAAGTGTTCTGCCTACTAACGTTGTTATTTAGTTCTGAAGTATATTACTAATATGATACGCACTATATTGACAACAAAAGTCACCGGACACCCCTTCAAAAGCAAATGAACGGATCTGCTGCGTTGTTAAGATGCGCGGTACAGCTGCAAATGGTATAAAAACAAGCCTGCAGCTGACCGCGATCATATTGCACTGTGAAGTTAAGTGAAAATGTCGCGGCGGGAGAGAACTGACTTTGAGAAAGGAAAGATTGTTGGGTGTTATATTAGTGGGTTGTCCATAAGAGAAATCGAGAGGCGTTTAAACATACCCAAGTCAACTGTTTTGGATGTACTAAATAAGTGGAAGACACATGTCGTGCTCGAAGCAGCAAAACGTACCGGCAGATCAAAGAAAATCAGTGAGAAAGGACGTCGAAGCTTCAGGAGAGTCGTTACAGCTAATCGACGGAGTGCTGCACAAGATTTCAGTGTACAGGTGAGTTAAAATTCTGGAACCTCGGTATGTACACGTACCATTCGCAGAGAAATTCATTCCATGGGTTACGGTGGTCGTGTGGCTGCTCATAAGCCTTTCATCTCCACTCGGAATGCCACTTGTCGTTTAGCATGGTGTAAAGAACATTTATCGTGGACCGTAGATCAATGGAAACGGGTCCTATGGACTGATGAATCCATTAAAGTAAAACACAAGGCAGCTTATCTTGGTGCACGATACGTCAATAAAATCAATCCATGGTTTAAAACCTGAGTTGATGAACCATAACTTTAGTTATGCTCAAGATACAAGTTAAAACCTGATGATAATTAAAAACACTTCATGAGAACTTTCGGGTCTAAACTGGATCCCGTCTTCAGATGAGAATTACAAATGCAAACATAAGACAGAGTAACACATTAATTTATAGATCTCGACAATGACGTATGTGTAGTGGTCCCCTAGCGGCCACCAGGATATCTATATCGTTAACTGATATCAAAGTGAGACAAATAGGTTGACAGGGAAGTGGGTATGTAGGAAAGGTAGAAAAAGTTCGAAAAACAGTTAAAAGGTGCCTGGAGAAACAAAGGGGTGTATGTGGGGGGAAAGGGGTGATAGAGATGGAATAGGTTACCGGAAAAGAGGCTCCAAAAAGGTTGGGAACGTAACGAACATAGGGAAAATGTACCAATCATATCAATATACATGTAGTAAACAGATGTAGTGTATACCCTTATCATATGTACAACACATATATCAATATCAACAGATGTAGTCTATAAAAAAAATCAAGTCACAAAAGATGCTTACGGTAATGTCGACAAATAATGTTTCCAGGCGGTCGAAATAAATTGAGGCAAGTCCTCATTATGGCATCCGGTTCCTGTCTGGAATATAGCAAGCCTTTCCGCAAATATTAGTGTAGATTGGTGTATCAGGGAAGACATAACATGAACTTACTCCCAGATCGGAGAGTAGGTACTAGAATTAACCAGTCTAGAGAGTGCGGTTGTCGGTAGTCCATTTTTTATGTCGTGTCGTGTTTATGTTCTTTAAATCTTATTCCCAAGGTACGGCGTGTTGATCCGATGTATACTAATTGGGATCCCGTGTACCGCTACTGGTTAACGGGATGGAGTAGACACCTCCTCTGTTCAACATCGGGACTTTGTCTCGATCGTTTTTGACCAAAGAGAGAATATTGCAAGTCTTTGACCCAAAGTCCATATCAAATCTCCTGCAGATGTTTTTTTAAGGCCGGAGGGATGATAGGGTGGAATGCCATAGAACCTACGTATCTAGGTTTACTCTTTACACTTTGTAAGGTGATAGTGGGATCATTGTAGAGCTCTCTTAAAACCGACTTCGCAATATGGTCTGGAAAACCATGTTGCCTGGTTATCTGAAACACTTTATTAATTTTTTTGTGTCGCCGAATTTCATCCGAGGAATGGGTAAAAGCTCTACGTAATAAAAATCTAATGGCAGCAAATTTGTAAGAATGTGGATGATTCGAGTTATAGGGAATGATGGATGAACTTGAATTGGGCTTACGATACACAGAATAATTTAAAGTATTTTTCACAGTATCCCTTTCAAGCATAAAGTCCAGAAAAGGCAGCTTACCTTCCACCTTAAGTTCGATGGTAAACTTAATGATACCAAACTCAGACGAAAAAGTCATTGAAAAGTTCTGAAGTTCGCTCAAGGAGTGTGGCCAGAGCAGTAATTTGCCGTCTACACACCGGATGAAAAGTTTAGGCTTATGCTGACATTCCTGTGGAACATCATTCAATACGATCCATCAGTCTGATGGCTGTGTATGGGTATGGCGACAGCCGAGGGAACGCTATTTACCACAGTGTACTATTCTTACGATTAAGTTTGGAGCTGGTAGTGTACTAGTGTGGGGGTGTTTTTCTTTTTATGGTCTCGGCCCATTGATTATCGTGGACAAACCTGTTAACCAGCTCGTCTACCGCGATATTCTGGACAATTATGCCCTACCAACTCTGTGGCAATACTATGGAACCGAGTCTTGTTCATACTAACATGATAATACACCGAGCCATAAAGAAATTACTATTACGGCGTGGGTTGATGATAATTCCGTATCGTGTGTGAACTGGCCAGCACAGAGCCCTGATCTTAATCCTATAGGGCACCTATGGGACGAATTAGAGCGCCGCATAAGAAGTTTGGAACCAAGACCTACTACTAAGCAACAGTTAGCGGCAGCATTATGTACTGAATGGAAGTGCATACCTATCGGTGTGTTCCAAAACCTTGTGGAAAGCATGTCTCGCAGGGTCAGTGCATGCATTAAGGCCAAAGGTGGACCGACACCGTACTAATGTATGTCAATAAATGCTATGTTGTGTTTGTCTTTTAGGTATCCGGTGACTTTTGTCAATATAGTGTAGATTTGATGTTGAGGTTAAAGTGTTCTTTTGGAATATTACTGTTCGGCATGAACGATACGTAAGATGTGGTAAGAGAATAAAGGAAACAATCTGTAAGTAACTCTTTATTTGGAACTTTTATTCGAGTGAATCCTGTTTTGTGGTGTTCAGTAAGCCATATACACTGAAGAGCAATTGAATTAGAGACAGCTGGCGTTAAGCAAATGTGGCGCTGTGGGCGGTCCTGTAAATGGAAACGACAAGACGTATGTAGCGATCCGAAAATATAAGGAGTGATGCGACAGGAATCAGTAAGCGTCGGACGCAGTATGGGTAAGACGAAGGATCTAAGCGCATTTAATTGCGGGCAAATTGTCGGGGCCCGAAGAATGAGTCACTCCATCTTGGAAGTCGTGAAGGCACTGGGATTTTCACGAGCCACTGTGTTCACGGGTGCACCGTGAGTACATCGATCCGGTAAAATTATCCCTGCAAGGGCCAACTGTCGTGGACAACAGCGTGTGAACGAGCGGAGTCATCGTCGGCTAGCTCGCTTTGTAACAGCGGATAGACTGGCAACAGTGCAAGAAATCACTTTTAACGCTGGCGCACAAAAACGTGTAAGCAGCCACACTATCCAGAACCATCTCCTCGCTATGGGGTTCAGAAGACATCGTCCCACAAGGGTACCGCTGCTGACCGCACATAACAGGGTACAAAGATTAGCATGCGCGCGGGAACATCGCTACTGGACCCTAGACATGTGGGAAAATGTTACCTGGACTGATGAGTCGAGATTTACGTTGGTACATGCGGATGGCAGGATACGAGTACGGCGCAAACCACATGAAGCGATGGATCCTTCTTGCCAGCAGGGTACTCTTCAAGCTAGTGGGGGTGGCATTATCGACTGGGGACTATTTACGAGGACTGAAATGGGACCCCTGGTACGTGTAACATCGTCCCTCACAGGTCAACGTTACCGGGATATCCTGGACGACCATTTGCTCCCGTTTGTGCGTCTTCAACATCCAACTGGGGACCTCATCCTGCAACAAGACAATGCAGCTCCCGAATTGTATCCGAATGGTTGGATGAACACTCCACCGACGTGACCTTGCCTTCTTGGCCAGCTAGGTCTTCCGACGTCGTTCCTATCGAGCACATCTGGGATGCCATTGAGAGCAATGTACCCATCCATCAAATTCTTTGTGAACTGTGGGAGCTTGTTCAGGGGTCGTGGATCTGTATGGCTTCCCAACGCTTCCGGTGTCTTGTCGAATCCATGCCGAGACGAATCGCCGCCGTCATCAGGGCGAAAGGTGGTGCTACACGTTGCTAGACAGGTAACTCTAATTCAATTGCTCTTCAGTGTATACACGAACATTAGAATGTAAATAGAAAAACAGTACTGTATTTACATCAGTAGCGGATAGGTCCTCTATTTGCAGAGATTACAGTAGCCACCAGTCGAGATAAACTGTCCACAAGTCCATGGAGTACGAAGTGCGTGATGTTATTCCATTCCGCCTTGAGTACATCCACCAACTCTGTCAGTGAAAAGGTCGTGTTCGTCTAGACCTCAGCCATCGTTCAAGTTCGTCCCATAGGTGTCCAATGGGATTTAGGATCGGGCTCTGAGCAGGCTATTCCATCCACGAGACCTTATTTTCCTGATACCACTCCATTGCAGCCCTGGAAACATGACAAGTGTCATTGTCGTCCTGGGAGAAACAATCGTCGTGTCCGTAGAACTGCCACAACTTTGGGTGGATTCAATTATCCAGGGTGTCTCTATACAGCACAGAGTTCATGTTGCATTGAATAACAACCAGTGAATCCACACCGTACCAGCTGTAACAGCCCCACACCATTACTTCACCACCTCCGTGCTTCACAGTCGGCATTGTACACTCCAGAAGCACACGTTCTCCGGGTAACCGCCAAATCCAGACACGTCCATCCGTTCGGAATAATGTGAAGCGGGATTCGTCGCTCCACAGCACCTGCCGCCATTTCTCCGGTGTCAAATTTTTATGCTGTTGGCACCATCGTAGCCATGTGGCTCTATTGGTCTTTGTGATGAGAGGTTTAAGGGCGGCCGTTTGGCCATGATATCCGAGTGCATGGGCCTCTCTTCGAAGTGTCTTGGTGGAGACCATAACAGCTGTTCCCATCTGGATCTCATCTGCTATGGCGTGCATTTGTAGAAACCTGGTTTTCCGGATCTCCCCCTGCATCATCCTCCAGTCCCTGGGTTGCAGTTTCGTGGGTCTTTCAGGGTGAAGTGAATTCCTGCAATGTCCCATCTTCAGTTTGGTGGGTCTTTCCAGGGTGAGGTGAATTCCTGCAATGTCCCATCTTCAGTTTCATGGGTCTTCCAGGGCGAGGTGAATTCCTGCAATGTCACATCTTCAGTTTCGTGGGTCTTCCAGGGCGAGGTGAATTCCTGCATTATCCCATCTTAAGTTTCTTGGGGTCTTCCAGGGCGAGGTAAATTCCTGCATTGTTCCATCTTCAATTTCGTGGAGTCTTCCAGGGTGAGGTGAATTTCTGCATTGTTCCATCTTCAGTTTCGTGGGTCTTCCAGGGCGAGGTGAATTCCAGCAATGTCCCATCTTCAGTTTCGTGGGTCTTCTAGGGCGAGGTGAATTCTTGCAATGTCCCATCTTCAGTTTCGTGGGTCTTCCAGGGCGACGTGAATTCTTGCAATGTCCCGTCTTCTTCCACTTGTTGATGACAAAGGCCACAGATCATTTACGACCTGTGTGACATCAACAATGCTTCTTATGCTCATATCTCCAACTGAGCAACCTGTTATAACGCCCTTTTCAAACTCGGAGAGCTGTCTCCTGCTTTTATACCTTATCCAACACGTGTCTGCTGCGATAGCACACTACTGCGTCTGCGTTGGGATGCAGTAGTGTGCTTCCGCGAACAGAGGTCTAAGGCAGTGACCTTCATGAGTCATTGTGCCGAGTGGCGTCGTTCTTTGAACATCGGGAGCTGTGCTACACGATATTTGGTGACCACGTGCAAAACAAAGCCGTGATTTCGGTATGGACTGCAAACTAGAGCAACGAGAGACATCAAATTCTGCGTCAAACTCTGCAAATTGGGAACGAAGACGCACGAAATGTTGCACCAGGCTTATGGCAATGAAGCAATTACTCGTGCGAGGTGTTTTGAGTGGCGCTCTTTTTTCAAAAGCGGCAGAACGGCACTGGAAGGCGACGAGAGGTCAGGGCCACCGTCTACGAGCAGACCCCCAAAAATATAGACAAAATTAGGGAACTGGTGCATGAGGATCGTCAGAGCACCATTCAAGGCATTGCTTGGCCATGATATCCATCATCAATGTGTCATACAGAACTGTGCAAAATATTCTGACGTCGGTTTTGAACATGCACCCCATTGCTGCAAAGTTTGTGACAAAGATTCTGAACCCCGAACAGAGGGCGCTCAGTGTCGAACTCTGTTAAGATCTTCGTCAGCAGGTGGTGAATGAACCAACGTTCCTGTCGATGGTCATCACTGGGGACGAGACCTGGGTCTACGGTTACGACCCGGAGACCAAATAACAGTCGTCGCAGTGGAAGAGCCCGGCATCTCCACGACCGAAGAAGGCCCGACAGGTCCGGAGCGCAAGCAAAACCATGCTCATCGTGTTCTTCGACATTCGTGGGGTTGTGTATCGTGAATTCGTCCCACCAGGTCCAGACCGTCACCACCCTTTTTTACTGCGATGTTCGCCGCAAACGACCCGAAATGTGGCGCAGGGGCGATTTCCTGCTCCATCAGGACAAGGCAGCAGCTCACAGAGCGTTAGCAATACGCCAGTTTTGCAGCCGCAACAACATGACTACCCTTTCTCACCCGCCTTACGTGCCGGATTTGGCCCCCTATGACTTCTTCCTGTTCCTGAAGATGAAGCTAAAGCTCAAGGGTCGCCGTTTGGAAACCATGGACAAGATCGAGCGCGAAACGCAGACGGTGCTTCGAACAGGACTTGAAGGGAGGGTTCCAACAGTGGCAAAAACGCTGGCAGCGGTGTATCGCTGCCCAAGGAGATTATTTTGAGGGAGACCATAGCCAGACTTAAGTAACGTAATTACTTTGCTGTATATTGGCCTAGTCTCGGAACCTTTTGATCGGACCTTATGTGCATGATTTGCAACGTTGGCACGTGACTCTGACTGGCTGCACGCGCTCTTATTTCCATAACGCTGAGGTGGTTTTAATGTTCTGACTGATTGGTGTATATCATCATCATCAACCATTATCAATTCACTGCTGGATGAAAGCCTTGTTGGCTGCTCCCGTGCGACTGTGTCAAGGGTGTACCAGGATTGGATTAGCCATGCACAGACATCCAACGGGAAGGCTCATATTGGTCAGCCATGCGCTGTTGATCCGAGATGTGAACGTCGGGTGTCACTACTAGTATCTCAGCAACGACGGGAAGCAGTCACTCATCTCACCCACAAGTACAAGAGCTCTGTAGTTCGATCTATTCCCATAAGCACTATGCGCCGTGCCTTGCTTCACCTGGGGTTCTACAGTCGGAGGCCAACGAGGGTATCTATGATGATACCCAATCATCGCAAACAGCGTATCGCATGGGCTAAGGAACATTGGCAATAGACCCTCGACAGATTGAAGAATGTCGTCTGGAGTGATGAGTTACGTTTCCTACTACAACATGCAGCTGGCCAGCCTCACATATGGCGTAAACAGCTTGAAGTCCTATCTCCTGGTATCACAGTTGGGGTTCAACAGGCCGGTCGAGGTGGTGCTCTGGTGTGGGGAGCTTTTCCCTGGAAAGCCCTAAGTCAGTTGTTTATTATCCCACAAACACTGAATGGTGGACACTACAGGGGCATGTTAGCCAATCATCTGCATCCGTATCTGCAGGAGGTTTAATCGGACCACAGTGCCATTTTTCAACAGGACAAAGCACTACGTCATCGGATTCGTATAACTACTGATTGGCTGTAGGAACACCACAACGAATTCGCCACATTGACTTGGCTCCTGAACTCCCCTGACTGTAACCCAACTGAACATTTGTGGGATATGCTAGAAAGGGGTGTGAGAACAGCTGATCCTCCTCCACAGAATCAGCGTGAACTGACCGAGCTGCTGCAGCTGGTATGGGTCAAGTTACGCGTGGAGGGTGCTCGACACCTTGTAGAATCTCTGTTCCTACGCTTCTGCGAGCCATGATTGCACAAAAAGGTGCGCAACGCGTTATTAGGTAGGTGTTCTTAATGCAAAGCTTACTCAGTGTAAGAGGTGTAAAACCATATGTTTACGCCACCTAGAGAAGAAGAACATAACGAAAATCTGGAATAACGAGAGGCAAATATTGGTCTTTCTTATCTTATTAAAAAACAAAAAATACAGGTAGGCTCAGTTCTGATTGAGCCGTCAGTTTGGAACGTAGGACTACGACTTGCAGATCGGAGAGTTAAAATGAGCTAGTCGAATGTTGTTTCAATCGGCTGCTCTTGCTCTGAAGTCGTTTCTGTCAATTTATACTTCTTTGAGCGAGTTCGAGATGGGCCGAATACGGTTTCGATCGGTGTGTTGGATTTTTGTTTGGCGGCTGCTGCTTTCAGGCGTTCTCGATACTCTCCAATTTGTTGGTCTGCAGTCTTCGAGGGCATCTTACACTCCTCGTCACCTGGTCTTGCCTCTCATTTTGATTTTCTCCACTTTTCCTTGCTTTCATTCTGCGAATTCCGCGGTAATGTCAAAAATGTTAAACCGTTCACGAGAAAACAATTTTTTTAATTTTAGTTTAAACCACTGCGATATGTTCCTTATATATTTGAATACATCTCGTCCAGAGCTTTAAAACGATACCACGCACAGTCGTTTTGCACTCACGGTTGTCCAGATAAACCGAGATATTTTCAAAACTGTTCACCGGTTTACAAGAAAATAATTTTTCAAATGTTCAGTTAAAACCACTGTGAAATGTTTCTCGTATATTTGAATAGATCTCGGCGAGAGCTTTAAAACTATACGACGCACAGTCGTTTTGCGCTAAGGGTTGCCGAGATAAACTGAATCAAACGCACCGGCACACCCAGAATCATCGCCTCCCCCGCGTACAGTGAGCGAGGGGAGCATTACCCGCACGATGTACTGCGCATTACGCGAATTGGACCCCATGCTGTTTACGAATATGCTAACGCGATTAGTGTGCGACACGTATTTCTAACGCTATAATGATTTCAATTGGGATCTATTTTTGTCACAGGCGGTCCCGACCGTAAGTCGCCTCATACTATCCGCGGAGTTAGATGTACCTCTACGTCAAAACAACTGCTTTGCAGGAGGTTGCTATACGAAACGTAGATATTCGAACAAACGCAACTAAAGATACACAGACGGAAAAAAAATTCCCAACACCAAGAAGGGGTTGTGTTAGATAAACGACAGTTGGTAGGCGGTGAGAGTACATCTGTAAGTTGACGTCTATGTAAATTTCGCGCTCGGCGCATACGTGTGGCGCTTGTAGCGCCCCTCGGAACATGCAAAGCAGGTTTACTGCAAATACGCGCTGTAACGTTCGTGAGCGTTAGTTATCGTTGAGATTCGACGTAGTGTGTTGATGTTAGTCAAGAATGCCTTTAAGAAGACGAAGAAGCCATTATCAACAGCTCACGGAGTTTGAACGAGGTCGTGTAATAGGGCTACGAGAAGGTGGATCTTCTTTCCGCAATATTGCAGAACGACTTGGCAGGAATGTAGCCACTGTGCATGATTGTTGGCAGCGGTGGTCAAGGGAAGGTGCTGCCTCAAGAATACCGGGTTCCGGCCGGCCACGTGGCACTACTGAGAGGGAAGACCACCGTGTACGGCGTATGGCCGTGGCGCATCGTACCGCGTCTGCGGCAGCAATTCGAGCTGCAGTTGCCACCACAGTGACACAACGAACTATTACAAATCGGTTACTTGAAGGACAGCTCCGAGCCAGACGCCCTGTAGCGTGCATTCCACTTACTCCAAACCACTGCCGTTTGCGTCGTCAGTGGTGTCAAGCTAGAGCTCATTGGAGGACGGAGTGGAGATCTGTTGTGTTTTATGATGAAAGCCGGTTCTGCCTGGGTGCCAGTGATGGCCATGTGTTGGTTAGAAGAAGGCCAGGTGAGCGCCTGCAACCAACCTGTCTGCGGCCGAGACACACTGGACCTACATCTGGAGTTATGGTTTGGGGAGCAATTTCCTATGACAGCAGGAGCACTCTCGTGGTTATCCCACGCATCCTGACGGCACAGTTGTACGTCGGTCTGGTGATTCAACCTGTTGTGCTGCCATTCATGAACATCATTCCAGGGGGTGTTTTCCAACAGGATAACGCTCGCCCGCATACCGCTGTTGTAACCCAACATGTTCTACAGAGCGTCGACATGTTGCCGTGGCCTGCTAGATCCCCAGATCTTTCACCAATCGAGCACGTTTGGGACATCATTGGACGACAACTCCAGCGTCACCCCCAACCAGCATTAACCGTCCCTGTATTGACCGACCAAGTGCAACAGGCATGGAACTCCATCCCACAAACTGACACCAGCACCTGTACGACACAATGCATGAACGTTTGCGTGCTTGCATTCAACATTCTGTCGGTTACACCGGTTATTAATGTACCAGCATTTCACATTTAAAATGGCTCTTCTCGCGCTTACAATGATCTTGAAACCTTAATCGATTAAACGTGTTACCTATACAAATGTATTACTGCCATTTCATTCCTCTACAACTATTTTTTCATGGTGTTGGGATTTTTTTCCGTCAGTGTATTTAGGCATGGGGGGTGTGGGGGGGGGGGTGAGTGTTTAACGACCACCGTGAGCAACTCAATGGGCTATAAGCAGTCGTCCGTCCCTAATTTAGGGCCGCTGGTTCCAGGGAAGGGAGAGAGACAGTGCCGTAAGACAAACACAACATCCATGCCTCACCGGGATTCGAACCCGGACACATTTCCTACGTATGATCAAAAGCCATCGCTTAGACCACTCCGCCACCGGGGCGGCGATTTAGGCTTCATAAGCTTAAAACGAATAATATCATTAAGAATTAGGATGCCGAATCACTTTTTCAAATTTTTCTGTACTTACGATTGAGAAATACAAAAGAGAAAAACTCACTGCACGAGATTCGGAAATGGAAATGGCAAAAAGGAGAACGTGTCAAAACTAAATTACGAAACACGTATAAGATTGTGAGAAAAGTTCTGAAATATTCATGTTGAGTAAAATAAAACGAGAGGAAGTTTGCAGCGAAATTATCGAAAGTGGAAAAATAATGTATGCGCGCTGTTGGTACAAAACGCGCAGTCATTACATTACGTGCGTTACGATCCATTCAGCACTAACACGAGGTTCATTGTGATGCAGTAAATGCAAGCAATTACGCGGAAAACTCGTTTAGCCTTTTCTCGATTCGTTTTAATGAAGTCCAATGCCTGCTCACCTCTTGTGCAGTCCAGAGAGAACGAGAGAGAGAGAGAGAGAAATGTTCGCGATCGAACGAGCCATTGAAGAGGCCCGCCTTCCCAATAAAGCATTCTGGCAGATGTTATGAAAGGAAAGGTTTGACAGCTTTATGACCATTCGAAGCTGAGGAACGTTTTGAAGACATGCAGTCTGCCGACTTCGAGGAACCGAACGGAAGCCATTTGCCTACTTTCTGTTTCTTGCGAAATTTTTAATATTCTTTTCACTTGCGGAATTCTTCCAGTAATGAATGCCAAAAAAATCTTTCCGAAATTATGGTGCATGATTCTTAGTGGGCAGGTAATGTGTTCTAGACATGACTGAGGCTGAATAAGGACGTAAAAAAAAAAGGTGTTATTACTTTGAGTATAGTCTTATCTTTCAGAAGACGACAGGAGAGAGGCTGGCATATTTAAGGGATTAAATTATAGCTTAAGGAAGACATCGAAACTTTAGATGTAAAAAAATATTAAAGTGTTCAGGTTCACCGCGATGCTGCAATTCCCTAATCAATGGATTAACAGATCCTGTGCTAAAGAACGCAATTATACTGAAAGAAAACTAAAAAAAAAAAAAATCAGAACAAAACTTCATTCCGCAAGTGAAAAAAGAACTTTTTATTCAAGAAAGTTTTCCGCAGAATTTTTGATGCGTGAGCATTCTTAGCGGGGTAACAAACACTTCTGTAAAAGAACTAGATCTATTTTCCTAAAGTGCTACAAGCTCTACAATTAATACTGTTAAATATGTATGCAAGTACTCAAATTGGAACATATGAACCAAGTATGAATTTCTAATTCTAAGTAAAAAGCATAAATTGAAACTTTATCGTAATAAAATTGTATGTATCCATAGAGAAAGCATATAAGTATGAACATGAAATTTTATAAATATATGAAATCTACGTGCATAGAAAAATTAAATTTAAATTTAAATTCTAAAAATTTGCTTAACAATTAATTTCATTTCCGTTTCATGTTTTCTTAAAATGCTTTAGATTATGCACTATTGTTGTGAGTAATATGTATTTCTCTTGTTATGCATTTTGCCTTAGCCTACTCTATTAAAGATTTTCATATTTAGTAGTATTTTTGTACAGGGCTCTTCGTTAGTTTGTTAGTCTTATTATGTACGGTAATTAAACAGTTCCGAAGTTTTAGCTGTATTTTCCTCCGCTGATGAAAAGAATGAACTAGTGGCTAAAGGAAAACTCGTTTTTCTGCAGTAGTGCTCTTTATTCAATCCAGTATAGGAGAAAGATCACGGGTTTGGTTGTCCTTATTTCTATATTGCTCTTTTTATTGCTTACACATTAATAAGTTCCCGCTTCCAACTTAATTATGATATTGATGTCCCATTTCGAACATTAAAAAAATCGTCCCCTTTTTTCTCGAAGAGTAGAAAACTCCCTCATTCATATGAAGATTCACCGAAGCGGCCAACTTCTCTTTCAAGCGCTAGATCAAGACTTTCCTGAAAAAAAGCGCGGGTTTGCCTCCTAGTTTACTTTACGTGTTGTGACGTATATTCTAAATTAACTTTCCTGTTTTAGTTTCTTTCCCTATATAAATCTTGAGTTTATTCTTAGTTATACTTCACTCTTAACGTAATATCTTTTCTCTCAAACGAATACTGTTGGCAACGTAATTGAGGTTGAATGAACGTGACGTATGCCTGATATTAGATAAGAACGAGAGATAAAAACGACGACAAAACTGATGCTTGGCGAGCGTTGTAGAGCGAGCGTTGTTAAAAAGAGTGTTGCTTGGAGAGCGTTGTGTTGTAGAGCGTTGTGGAACTGTGTGGTGTGTGGAGCGTTTAATGCAATAAGTTATGTGATGTTATGATTTGTTATGGAAGTGCTACATCCTGAATAAAGCATCTTTTCCGTAAGTTTGACTTCTGTTGTTTACATGTTTCGTCTGGCCGTTAAGGTTTGATTTAGGAACTATTTCATCTTATGGTTATGTTTTTAAAATAACGTAGAAGTACGAAAAGACTTCTACGTCATAGTGTCCTCCCTTGCGGCCATCAGGTCATCTCCATGTCACTTTCTCTCCTCTCATTCACCTTTGTTAGCAACTTACTTTTCACGTGTGTATCACCAGACTTCGCTTTCCTCTTACGTATGAACCACTGTTCGTTCTACAACCTTCTGAGAAAAGGGATGAAACCTCAGAACTCCAAACAAAGTTGTAAACCACTTCCAGAGCAATAAAGCAACTCGAAACGGAACTTCATGAACAGCCATTGAAGGGAAACGGAAAGTACTGTATTTTTCGGCGTACAAGACGAGACTTTGTTATTAGAAGTAATACATTTCGCACGTCTGGAAGTCGTCACTTTCTTGCATGCCAGATGGATTATTTCGTATTCCTCGTTTCAATATTGCTCTCATTTTTTACGCCTCGATCTGTTCTGGCTTATCCTATCAGGCGTCTTCCTAGGTAGTTCCCGTTTCCAACTTAATTTTTACCTCGATATTTCATTTCGGCATTACAACAACTCTTTTTCTTGAGGAGCACAAACATTTTACCTCGATATTTCACTTGGGGATTCTACAACTCTTTGTCATGGGGAGCATAAAATTCTCCCTGTCTTGCGGATAATCAAAAAGTTCCCTTTGCATCCCTGTCAAATGCCAGATAAAACTATTTCTGTTTTTCCTTCTCTCCTGGAAAAAAGCGTGGTATGTCCCGTAGCCCACTTTGAGCGTCCCCTCCTGCGATCATCAAGTCTCGTCCACGTCATTTTTATCCTTCTCACACCTCTTCATTCGCAACTTACTTTGCACGTGTGCCTTTGTCTAAGATATGTGCCATTGTTCATTACACATACACAATATTGACAAAAGTCACCGGACACCCCTTAGAAAGCAAATGAACGGATCCGATGCGTTGTTAAGATGCGCGGTACAGCTGCAAACGGCATAAAACAAGCTTGCAGCTGACCGCGATCATATCGTACTGTGAGGTTGAATGAAAATGTCGCGGCGGGAGTGAACTGACATTGAGAAAGGAAAGATTGTTGGGTGTTATGCTAGTGGGTTGTCCGTAAGATAAATCGAGAAGCGTTTAAACATACCCAAGTCAACTTTTTTGGATGCACTGAATGAATGGAAGACACATGGCGTGCTTGAAGCAGCAAAACGTACCGGCAGACCAAAAGAAAATCAGTGATACAGGACGTCGAAGCCTCAGGAGAATCATTACAGCTAATCGATGGAGTACTGCACAAGACCTCAGTGTACAGGTGAGTAAAAATGCTGTACAGATTCCATTCGCAGAGAACTTCATTCCACGTGGTACCGTGGTCGTGCGGCTGCTCATAAGCCTTTCTTCTCCACTCGGAATGCTACTCATCCTTTATCATGGAGTAAAGAACATTTATCGTGGACCGTAGATCAATGGAAACGAGTCCTATGGACTGATGAATCCAGATACACGATCCATCAGTCTGATGGCTGTGTGTGGGTATGGCGGCAGCCGGGTGAACGTTATTTACCACAGTGTACTGTTCCTACGGTCAAGTTTGGAGCTGGCAGTGTACTCGTGTGGGAGTGTTTTTCCCGGTATGGTCCCGGTTCATTGGTTATCGAGGACAAACCTGTTAACCAGCACGTTTACCTCGATATTCTGGACAATTATGCCCTACCAACTCTGTGGCAATACTATGGAACCGAGCCATGTTGGTAACAGTAGAATAATGCACCGAGCCATAAAACAACGACTGTTACGGCGTATTTTGACGATAATTCCGTATCGTGTGTGAACTGGCCAGCACAGAGTCCTGATCTTATCCCATAGAGCACCTATGGGATGAACTAGAGCGCCGCATAAGAAGTTTGGAAACAAGGCCTACTACTAAGCAACAGTTAGCGGCAGCATTATGTAGTGAATGGAAGCGCATACCTATCGCTGTGTTCCAAAACATTATCGAAAGCATGTCTCGAAGGGTCAGTGCGTGCATTAAAGGCCAAAGGTGGACCGACATCATACTAATGTATGTCAATAGATGCTACGTTGTGTTTCCCTCTCGTCCGGTAACTTTCGTCAATATAGTGTAGTTCTTGAAGAATGGGAAGAATCCTGATAACTGCAAACGATAAAGTAATTCCAAACAGAACTGCATTAACACCAATATGAACACCGATGCAGGGAATCGTTCAATTAAATATTGTTTTCTCAAAAAAAAAAAAAAAAAAAAAAAAGGAAGGAAGCATAGCAGGGAGTGAGAATGTATCTCCCGTCTCTCATTAACGACTGATTGAAAACTATAAAGGGAACATCACAGTGCCTTCCCAAGAACTAACAGAAAAGAGAAATGTTGGGTAGATGCATATAAGTTCATGCCGTTTTTTTCACCGCACTACAGGAATGTATTACATCAGAAGGGAAAACGGAATCAATCAACTATGTATTCCACCCCATTGTTTACGATGGTGTCCCAACGTCTTGATAGGTCTGCAGTGCCATTCTTGAAAAAAGTGCAGGTTTTGCTGCGAAAAAATCATCAAGGAAATTCTGGAGATCAACATCGACACAGATGGGAACATGTGATAGTCTGAAGGGGTAACATCTGGGGAATAGGCCGGATGTGGAAGAATCTCCCATTTCTTGTCTTCAATTGCCATTTTGATCCCATTTGTACTGTGAGGGCGTGCCTTATCATATTGGAGAAGGACATCATGGCGTCGATGTGGCCGTTCGTGCTGAATTGATCCCACCACATGGAGGAGTCGATGGTCCGATTCCTCGGCAGCATTTTCCAGTGAATGTCACACCAGACTCACAACATGATCTTCGCAGGATGAAAGTCATGTTTTGGACGTAGTGTGGACGTCTTGTTTCGGCTTAACCTTTGCCTCCGATGCCTGAAATTCACATACAGGCACACCTTTCATCTCCAGTAACAATACGTGACAGAAAGGGTTTGTTTTGCTGAGAAAATTCGCGGTAGCCGGCGACAAAGGAACCACATATGGCAACGCGCTTATTCTTGTTGTGCTCCGTGAGAGTGTGAGTCATCCATGACCCCAATTTCTGGACCTATCCCATACGTTCTAGGTGTCGCACCACTGTGGCCTGATCACAGTCAATCTCATTGGCCCATTCGAGTGTAGTTTGACGAGGATCTAAGTGGATGAGTTGGTTCAAACGATCCTCATCAAAGTGAGATGGGCGACCTGAGCGTGGAGAGTCGTTGAGTTCGGAATTGCCCCCTCGGAACGGCTCAAACTATTTGCGGGCTGTCCTCGAAGCAATAGCGTCTTTCCCATACACTGCATAAAATTGCCGAGTAGCCTCGGCGGCTGTGGATCCCTTGTTAAACTCGTAGAGGAGCAGATGTTGGAAATGTTCATTCCTCTCTACTTGACACTCCATATTTCCGGACATGAAAACCAAAAAAAAAAAAAAAACCATTAGCCACAATCACACAACGCAACATGATTAAGATACACAATATTACTGGCTACATTTTGGTATTCATACAACTGACCATCTGCACCGGCACTACTGACCTGGGAAACACTCGTGAAATAAAACGGTATCAACTTATGCATCAACCCAATAATGTATGATTTTAATTTATAAGATGACGTAACGGAAAATTATTAATACTAACTTACTTTGTAACGTACTAGGAGATGTGACGTACCTGCCAGAAGGACGCACACGACATAAAGGCAGATAGGAATCAGAATAAAACGTCCGCGTAGCTCAATTGGTAAAGTGATTTATTCCGGAATGAGGGGACCCGAGTTCGAATCCTGGCGCGGATAAAAATGACGGAGAAATTTACTTCGTTATAATGGCGCCCGAACTATCTGGATGACCCGACCGTTCAAAATCTCGCATTGGTGTGATGTAATTTCCACACCGCGAGATAGGAAAAATAAGAGAATCCCTTCTTCAGCACTTCGAAAAAAAAAAAAAAAATGAAGGGGAGATGATGTAACGTACTAGGAGATGTGACGTACCTGCCAGAAGAACGCACACGACATAAAGGCAGATAGGAATCAGAATAAAACGTCCGCGTAGCTCAATTGGTAGAGTGACTTATTCCGGAATGAGGGGACCCGAGTTCGAATCCTGGCGCGGATAAAAATGACGGAGAAATTTACTTCGTTATAATGGCGCCCGAACTATCCGGATGACCCGACCTTTCAAAATCTCGCATTGGTGTGATGTAATTTCCACACCGCGAGATAGGAAAAATAAGAGAATCCCTTCTTCAGCACTTCGAAAAAAATAAAAAATAAATAAAAAAAAAATGAAGGGGAGATGATGTAACGTACTAGGAGATGTGACGTACCTGCCAGAAGAACGCACACGACATAAAGGCAGATAGGAATCAGAATAAAACGTCCGCGTAGCTCAATTGGTAGAGTGACTTATTCCGGAATGAGGGGACCCGAGTTCGAATCCTGGCGCGGATAAAGATGACGGAGAAATTTACTTCGTTATAACTTTGAAATTTATGAGTGTAGGGTAACAGCTCTACAATGCAGGAATTGAGTTCAAGTTATTAGTCCAAATGTCACAGAGCGTTTTTTTTATTGGAGGTTTAAACACTACCGGCCGCCCCGATGGCGCAGTGGTCTAAGGCGCTAGCCTCTGATCATTCGTCCGTAAAGGGTCCGGGTTCGAATCCCGGTCAGGCATGGATGTTGTGTTTGTCTTACGCCACTGGCTCTCTCCCTTCCCTGGAACCAGTGACCCTAAATTAGGGACGGGCGACTGCTTATAACCCATTGAGTTGCTCACGGTGGTCGTTAAACCTCCAATCAAAAAAAAAAAAAAAAAAAAAAAAAACCACCACCGTGAGCTGCTCAGTGGGTTATAAGCTGTCGCCAGTTCCTAATTTAGGGCCACTGGATTCAGCGAAGGGAGAGAACGAGCGGCGTAAGACAAACACAACATCCATGCCTCACCGGGATTCGAACCCGGACCCATCTCGGACAAATTATCAGTAGCCATCGCTTAGACCATTGCGCCACCGGGGCGGGGCGGCAACTGAGCATTTGCAAAAATGACAAACTTGTGCGCAGGCAGCTACCATTGTGAGTTAGGGAGTACAACCTTCCGAGATAGTTCTAATGCTGACAAGTATTTCAACTGCATTTTCCAAGTTCGTCAAAAAGGTGTGCTAGGAGTGCGTGATTCTCCAATTCTCCTCAGCATGGGTCCAAGAGCCCAGTCCGTGAATTTACGCGACCACCCGCTGCGTTATTTCGGTCTTAATCTCCATATAACATTAGTACATTTGATTCTGGCTAGGGTTAGAACACCTGTCTAGGGTTTTCCGCAGAATCTCGTGGCGTAAGGTGGCTAGGGCGTCGTTGGTTCACTGTAATACACTTCTTCCTAGTTCCTCCCAGTCTAGAGCCAGTCACCCGAACTGGATATACACTGGCCTTGATAAATCTGTCGCCGCTTGCTTCAGTGGAGCCGGTAATGGCTACGAATCGGTCCAGAATGCTATTGACGTTAAGTATGTAACATTTTTGACGCATTAAAAAGGTTTGAAATATCGCATGAGGTAAGATTAGTAATGCGCCATCCAACCACCATTCCACGTTGACAAGTTCCGTCGTACGAGTAATATTCATTTCCAATGCACTGCTCCTTCTCCAGCAGATCCAAGCTTCTAATGCCGAACTCCCACAAGCACAACGCAAGTGAAGGCGAACAGCTTTTTAACATGTTACTAACGTGATACCCAAACACCAGTCCACATCGAAAGTCTGTAAGCTCCGTTGTACGAGTCATATTGACTTCCAATGCGCTGGTACTTCTCCAGCAGATCCAAGCTTTCAATGCTGAACTCCTACTGGTACAACTCACACAAGCACAACGCAAGTGTACCGGAAAAGCTTACTAAAAGGTTACTAATGTGGCAACCAAACACCATTCCATGTTGAAAGTCTATCGTACGAGTTATGTTGACTTCCAACGCTCTGGTACTTATCTAGCAGATTCAAGCTTTTAATGTCGAATATCCACAGGCACAATGCAAGTGCATGCACATGAATAGCTTACTAAAATTTTACTAATTTCGCATCCAACCACCATCCCACTTTGAAAGTCTGTAAGTTCCGTCGTAAGGTCATACCGACTTCCAATGCACTGTCCCGCCCCGGTGGCGCAGTGGTCTAAGCGATGGCCTCTGATCATTCGTCCGAAAGGGGTCCGGGTTCGAATCCTGGTGAGGCATGGATGTTGTGTTTGTCTTCCGGCACTCGCTCTCTCCCTTCCCTGGAACCAGTGACCCTAAATTAGGGACGTGCAACTGCCTATAGCTCATTAAGTTGCTCACGGTGGTCGTTAAACCTCGATAAAAAAAATGCACTGCCTTCTTCAATAGATACAGCTTTTATGTAGGAGTTCCACAGCCTCAATGCGAAAACATGTGAAAAGGGATCAGTCTAGTGTCAATGGATCCGTCTAGTATCGAAATACTAGTCTGATCTATGGGTCCGTCTAGGGTAAAAATACTAGACTGATCAATGGATTAATGGATCAGTCTAGTATGGAAGTACTAGATTGATCAATGGATGAATGGATCAGTCTAGTATCGAAATACTAGACTGATTAATAGATAAATGGATGAGTCCAGTATCGAAATACTAGACTGATCAATGAATTACTCTAGCATCAAAATGCTGAATTGATCACTTGATCAGTCTAAAATTAAAATACTTGACTGATTAATGGATCAGTCTAGTATCGAAATATTAGACTGATCAAGGGATGAATGGATGAGTCTAGTATCGAAATACTAGACTGATCAATGAATCACTCTAGCATCAAAATGCTTAACTGATCAATGAATGTCTAGAATAAAAATACTTGACTGATTAATGGATTAATGGATCAGTCTAGTACCGAAATATTAGACTGATCAATGGATGAATGGATCAGTCTAGTATCGAAATACTAGACTGATCAATAGATAAGTGGATGAGTCTAGTATCGAAGTACTAGACTGATCAATGAATCACTCTAGCATCAAAATGCTGAACTGATCAATGGATCAGTCTAGAATCAAAATACTTGACTGATTAATGGATTAATGTATCAGTCTAGTATCGAAATATTAGACTGATCAGTGAATCAGTCTAATATCGAACTACTCTGGGCAAGAAAGTGTACGTAGGGGCAGATAGAAAAAACAGCCTTCCAAGTACACCTATGGACACTTTTCATAATTACTTCATAATAGTGTCTATTAAATTTTCTTTGTTTCACATGCCAAAGCATGTACATAGTCTGTTTGCAGAAAATTGGGAATCCAGTTCGACATCGGGGTAAAACGATTAAAATATTTCGCTATTCACTCTAATGGTTTTCGCCAGCGTTATGCCGGAAATGGTGAAAGTGTGTCCGGATCCTTAAGACATTCTGTAGAATATGTCTCTTGCCGTTACAGTGTCAAGGCAAAGTTGTTTGTTGATGACGAACTAGTTTTGTACTATGTCAAGAGATCATTGACATCCAAGGCATGACACGAGCTTGTGAAGAGACGCGGAGTTGCGTTAGAACAAATAATAGTTTTCTTCTGTGAAGGCTTCTTAAACTCGGGGCATTCGGAAGTCGGGAGTGGAGGGTCGTCATTGAGTTTGGCTGATAGCGGGATTGAGCTCCAGGAGGCAACGGATAGTTGCCAAGGTCCCCGGATGGCGTTTATTTTCTTCGGTACAGGAGCCCGCATCTCAGACCAAGAGGGTTTTCGGAGCAAATCTCCAGGTTTGGGAAATGTGAAGTTTCGCGAAGAGCAGCAGGCGGATTTCTAATGAGACTGAATGATTGCGCGATACATTAATTATCACTTGATATAATGTTGTGATAAACTCTGTTGTTATCCCACGTATAGTACATCGGCTTATTCAATTGCATGAATTCTTATGAATCACCTCGACATCATATGAAAAAGACGACGTGATAGAGTTCTTACTGCGCATCGAAAGAACCTCAAGGAAAGCATTGGGACTGTACTACGCATATTTGTAGTATTTTGAGTAAGAGCTCTCTAGCGTCCTACAGTGTACGTATGTTTGTCTTTGATACTTCGCATTAAAAAAAGGCCAGATGTCTGTCATCAAAAGAAGCTATGGTCTTGGGCAGTCTTGGCCTTTTTTTTTAGGTTGATTATCCGCATCTTGAAATTGTAGCCGCATCCTAGAATGAGGACACATTCAGCAACCTGAATGAGGACTTAAGACTCTTCTGATTGGTCAGCCTCCCTTTTTCTAATGGAAAGTACGAGTCCTCCGAATGATGTCTTTAAAATATTTTTTAAAGAACTGGCATCTCCCATTTGTATTTCTGCGATAAATCCATATGGTCAACCTAAAGGACTCCTCTGCGGCTGAAAGCCACGTTTAGAGCTTGGTACGAATATAATGATTTTATATCATCATCATCATCATCATCATTGTCAACCATTATCAATCCACTGCTGGACGAAGGTCTCCCCAAGTTTCCTCCACAACGGTCTGTCTTGTGCCAGTCTCCTCCATGTCACTCCCGCATATTTACGAATTTCATCCACCCATCTCCCATGTGGTCTTTTTCTGGGTCTTTTCCTGTCCCTTGGAATCCAATCTAAAATTTCGGCTGTCCATCTATGGTCTGTCCTTCTGGCAGTATGTCCAGCCCATTGCCATTTCAGGGATTTAACCCTGATCATGATGTCTTCCACTCTCGTCATTTTTCGGATCCACGAGTTTCTCTTCTTATCTCTCCTGGTTATACCAAGCATGCACCTCTCCATGCTTCTTTGAGTTGTCTGCAGCCTCTGTATGTCTCTTTTAGTTAAGGTCCACGTCTCTGCACCATACGTAAGCACTGGAAGGATGCATTGATCAAACACTTTTCTTTTAAGACATAATGGCATATTGCTCTTGAAAATTATGCTGTTTCTTCCAAACGCTCTCCAGGCAAGTTTTGTACGCCGATTAATTTCTTCATCAATGTGACCCTCACTTGATATCTGCTGTCCAAGATAAACATACGTATCTGTTATCTCCAGTTTTTCTCCATCAATCGATAAATCTTCATTTCTTGTAAAAGCATTGAACATCACTTTTGTCTTCTGAAAGTTCATTTTTAATCCCACTTCTTTACTCTTGTCAGCAAGTTCCTGGATCATACTCTGCAGCTCTGATGGGCTAGTTGCAAAAATGACTACGTCATCAGCAAAACGAAGGTGGGTTAGATAATCTCCATTAATCTTTATCCCCTTGTTTTCCCAGCTCAGTGACTGAAAAACACCCTCCAGTGTGGCATTAAAGAGCTTCGGAGATATGGTGTCACCTTGTCTCACTCCCTTTCCAATTTTTATGTGTGTTGTATTTTCAAACAGCCGAATCTTTGCACTTGCATTTTCATAGATGTTATTAATAATATTAATGTATGCATCTTCAATACCGCAGGATTTCAGAGCCGTGGTAACTGCTGATGGTTTCACCGAATCAAAGGCTTTTTCATAATCGATAAAAGCCATGCACAATGGAAGTTCATATTCCCTCGCTCTTTCAATTAGTTCTCTCAGTACGTGGATATGATCTATAGTGCTGTAGCCACTCCTGAATCCAGCTTGTTCCCTCGGTTGAGCCATGTCCAGTGTTACCTTCAAGCGGTGTGAAAGAACTTTAGTGAAGATTTTATAAACCACTGATAGGAGGCTGATAGGTCTGTAGTTCCTGAGATCCTCAATGTCCCCTTTTTTATGTAGCAGGATCATTGTAGCATTGTTCCAATCCTCAGGAATCTTCCCTTCATTAAGGCATCGAGTGAAAATTTGGGCCAGTACTGTTTCAATTTCTCCACTTGCTTCTTGTATGATGTCTACAGTAATTCCATCTTCTCCTGGAGCTTTCCCCGCTTCATGTTCTTGATTGCATGAGCAACTTCTGCTGGAAGAACTCTGGTACCTTTCATGATGTCTACAGTAATTCCATCTTCTCCTGGAGCTTTCCCCCGCTTCATGTTCTTGATTGCATGAGCAACTTCTGCTGGAAGAACTCTGGTACCTTTCATGATGTCTACAGTAATTCCATCTTCTCCTGGAGCTTTCCCCCGCTTCATGTTGTTGATTGCATGAGCAACTTCTGCTGGGAGGACTGGAAGAACTCTGGTACCTTTCATGATGTCTGGAGTACATGTATCATCCCTTTCATATAATTTGGAGTAGAAATCTTTCACTCTTGTCAAAATTTCGCCTCTATTTCTTGTTATAGAACCATCTTCTTTTCTCAGAGCCATAATCTGTTTTCTTCCCTTACTGAGATGTCCCTTTGCTATCTTAAGGCTTTGGTTGTTTTCAATTGCTTTCCTCACTAGCTCACAGTTGAATTTCCTTACGTCTTCAGTGATACTTTTTCGTGTTGTCTTGCATAGCTCTATATATTCCACTTTGGAAGTCACATCTTCTTTAGTTGTCCTCATCTCTCTTCTTTTTTGCATCAACATTTTGGTTTTTCCTGATAATTTGTTCACATGCAACTTGTTCTTAGACCCAGCTAATTTTGTTGCTGTTTCCATTAGAGCTTTGGTTACTTTTTCTGTTAACTTCCGAAATATCCACTTCTTCCGATGTTAGGCCTTCTAAAGCAGAGAATCTGTTCTTCAGTTCCAACTTGAAAGTATTATGGTGTTTTTTTAAGGTTGGTTATGTCAATACATTTTGTTTTTCTTATGAGCTTGCCACGTTCCAGTTTAGTGTTGAGGTGCATCTTACATCTCACCAATCTATGGTCACTACCTGTGTTGAACTTGTTCAGCACACTGCAGTCTTCGATGACGAACTTTTTGTTACACATAATAAAATCAATTTCACTTGTCGTTCCAATTGGATGTCTCCATGTCCATTTCCTGTGTGGCTTTTTCTTGAAAAAGGAGTTCAAGATGAAAAATCCTTCTGCCTCTGCAAACTCAACAGTATTTCCACGCTGGTTTCTGTTGCCGTGACCGAATTTACCTACTGAAGTTTCATTCTGTTGCCGTTGCCCTATTTTTGCATTGAAATCTCCCATAATTATCTTCAAGTGCTGCTTACCTTTATTATTTAGATCACGAATTTCCTCATAAAATTCTTCAATTTCTTCTTCAGGATGACTTGTGGTGGGTGCATAAGTTTGAATAATCTGAGCCTGGTATCTTCTCGATAGTTGGATAACGAGTCGTGCAGCTCTGTCAGAGGAACTTTCAACTTCTACCACTTTATCCTTCAGTTTCTTGTTTATTATAAATCCAACACCACTAGTTCTGCCAGTATCTGTCCCACGATAATAGAAGAGATGTCCACTTTTCAGTTCAATGAGATCTTCTCCTTTTCTCCTTACCTCACTTAGCCCGACGATGTCCCACTTGATCCTTTGTAGTTCCTCTTCCAATTCAAGAAGCCTTGAATCAGAAGATAGGGAGCGTCCGTTATAGGTAGCCAAGGTCAGCATCAAATGGCAGCCTAGTCCGGTCCTACGGGGATTCTTAGCACCCTCTGCCTTCATGTCGCACTGGCCGCTGCCTTGGCCAGGTACATTCCAGCTGCCGGAGACTGAGGCCCATGATTTTATATACGACTTATTTATCCGATATGTGAAGTCTGGCAATTAATTACATATTTTTAAAATAATACGATTCGCGCTTGAACTACCTACAGCGATGAGCCATTACATTATGACCACCAACCTAATAAGCTGTAGGATCCCATTTAGCCGGCAAAACAGCGGCCACTCGGCGAGGCACCTATTCGACGAGGTAGAAAAAGGTATCCTGTGGTGTCTGGTATCATAATGTCAACAGCAGGTTCTCCAGTTCTCGTACATTTTGGGGTGGTGGTGACTTAGCGCGAGCCCTCTTTTCCAAGTCGAACCACAAATGTTCGATTGGGTTTATGTCAGGTGAATTTGGAGGTCAGGGCATTAACAGAAAGTCCCCAGCATGTTCCTCGAAACACTCTTTGACGATTCTGGCAGTGTTGCATGGCACATTATCCTGTTATTAATGGACATCATCGGCAGGGAACAAAGTTTCCATGAACGGGTGAACTTGGTCCGCAACGATGTTCAGATACCTGACAACTGTCAGGAATGGTGCTATTGCGAAAATGGGGCCTCTCCCAAGAAAACATCGCCCCCAGCACAACACCGCCACCGCCGGCCTGTTTTGGTACAACAGTGCATCCAGGTGCCATAACTTCCGTTGGTAATCGGCGTATCCGCGCTCTGCCGTCTCCGTGATGCACCAGGAATTTTGATTCGTCAGACCAGGCCACTTTCTTCCAATCATCCACAGTCCAATATCGATGGCCGCCCTGGTGGCGCAGTGGTCTAAGCGATGGCTTCTGATCATTCGTCCGAAAGGGGTCCGGGTTCGATTCCCTGTGAGGCATGGATGTTGTGTTTGTCTTACGTTGTGCTGGCTCTCTCCCTTTCCTGGAGCCAGGGACGAGAGACTGCTTATACCCCATTGAGTTGCTCACGGTAGTCGATGATCTGAGTCCCATTTCATCAAAAATCTCGATGATCTGAGTCCCATTTCATGCGTTGTTAGCGATGACGTGCAGTGAGCATGGGTACTCGGCTGGGTCTTCGGTTACGCAGGGACATGCGCAGAAGGCTGCGATAAACTGCGTGCTGTGACACATTGCCCTGATCACCACTGTTGTAGTTGCTCGTGATTTGTCGCACTGTGGCCCTGCGTCGCCGCGAACAATGCGCGACAGTCTCCGCTCCTCTGTGGCATCACTGAACTGATGACGACACACGGCTAGACGACAGTTAGTCCTTTGGCAATCTGTGCACCACTTTTGATACGTACTCATTACAGATGCACGTGAACAAACCACAAACCGCGTCGTTTTCATGATCGTAGTTCCGAGGCTCCGTGACATAACATTTTGTCATTTATCAAACTCCGATAAATCGGCAGCTTTTCCCACTCTGACTCCGAACACTCTACGAACCGAAAGCCGGTCATCGGGTTGTATATATACTGCTCTGTGAACTTCATGCCCGCCACCGTTCGGTCTCCAGGCGCGCTCATTTCTCTAGGCTGGGGGTGGTCATAATGTGATAGTTCATCGGTGGCTTAAGCGCGAATCGATGTTAATGGGGAAAACGTTTCATTTCTATTAAGAAAAAAAAGAAACACCTTTAGTCATTAATTTTATAAAACAGAAAATACAGACACGAAAGTACCGCCTTTCAGTGGGAAAACACTTTTCTACAGTATGTGGTTTCCAGTCTTTTGTAATTCGAAAGAAATTACGCTTGAACTACATGTCTCATTTTAATGCTTCTCTTTTAGTCAGCTAACAGCTATTACGTCTTCCACATAAATGAGCTTGAATTTTTCTTTGTGTAAGTATATAAAACATTCAGCTTCCAAATGATTTAGTAAGTTAAAAGAAGATTAAATATTTAAAATATATTCTATATATAGTTCGGATTTGATCATTAATCCCGGAAAAGCCAAATGTTCTTGAGTACTTTGAGCATAATGTGGCAAAAAATAAAGTTCCCAACTGAGGAGAGATAAAATTTAATGAGTTCCAGTTTCTTTCAACAAGCAATAAATATTGATACTATATTTTTTTCTTTCAACATTTTAGCTGCTTTCTCGACGATGGCATTTAAAATTCGAAAATCAATGAGCAAGAAGTGGAGGATGAGGCTTTGATCTCATACAGACTTGACAGAAACTGAAATATTTGAGGAGAAAATCAATTTCTGAAACCCCAGATGTAAAAATCCGTTTCCCAGTGTAGTAAGAGAAAGAATTTTTCAAAAAAAAGATGTCGCTTTAAGCAGCGCAGTGTTTAATATCGCGCGAGAAATCAATGAAAATGACAGATCACGCATCTGGCAATAGCGTAGTAAATAAAGAGGGGAATGGCATTAACTGCTTGACGTTTCGTTAAGCAAATCTATCATATTTTCGTGATATATGTAGCACGTACAGATCGGAGGCAAACCCATTATTTAAAGAGCACCTCATCTTTCGAAAATAATACCCACTTTTTTTTTTTTTTAGTTAAGAAGGATGTGTTTTGCACCTCAAAATAAATCGTGAAGTAGCGTGGAATAGGAAAAAGATATAACTTATTTTGAGTGTTTTTACCGTTAAAATCTCTTGCTCAAAATTTACCACAAAAAGAGAGGGGAGGGCAGAATATGCAGGAGGCGATAAAAAAAAAATTATAAATCCGAAGATGACGCACACAACGGATGGATGTTAAAAGTCTTTCATTCCGTTAGTTTGGCATACTAAAATGTTTCAAAAACAGATCTTCGTTAAAGGGAACTTTACCGATTTCCCTTTAATGCACTTGAAAATTTTGGCTATTCTTCCACAAACGAGCGCATTCCTCATTTCTCACAGCAAAGACAGCGGAGCGCTAGAACAACTCCGCCGCGAATAATCTACTGTTTTCCATCTCGCAACGCATCTGTTGTTTACATTCGAATGCAGACATTATGGGAATTGACAAAGTGGTTATCTTTGCATTCTGTTCTTATTTTTTTATTCATCATGATGACTAACGTTGGTTTCATCAAAAAAAATATTTCATGTACTAAATGAAAACAATAACTGAGATGTTGAAAAATAACTAAAAAAAATAACTATCTTATCACTATATACATTGGCAGACTGATAAACATTATACATTCGTATTTACAGTAAGTATTTTAATTAGTACTGAGAAATATATAGCAAAAGACAATTTAAGAAGAAAAGCATCGATATTTGTTGCCATTCGTGATTCCTTATTATTTCAAGGGTGAGTAGCAAACCATATCTCCATGATATGCATGGTTTTCTATCTCGTACGACAACGTTAACGAGACGATACAAATTCCATTGAGGCAATATAAAATACAACAGACGAATTCAACGACAACTTCATGTAATTTTAATACTATTGAAGGTTAATTTGGATAACTTAATATTTACTGAGCGTTGCCTGATCGAAAACAGTAGATTGCTCGCGGAGTTGTTCTAGCGCTCCGCTGTCTTAGCTGTGAGGAATGAAGAGTGCGCCCGTTTCTGGAAGAATAGCTAATTTTTTTTGTTTTAAGGTAATACGCGAACAAATATTTTTCATTACATTAAAATTTCATGAAATCCTGTCTTAGAAGCAAATTCAGAAGAGATACTGCATTATTGATTCAAAAAAATATTTTGTCTGACTAATTTAGCCAAATCTCATGCTTTTTAATTAATAACACGGAACTATACACCAACAATACTAAAAATAGTATAACTATACCAGAAATCCGAATTTCATGGCGTAGAGTAGATATCAAAGTTTCCAAGCTTTCGCACATCAACCAGATGGCTTTTCAAGGAAGTCTGCTAACGGCAAACTGGATAATAGAACACTTCAACAATTTGAACGCGGTGACTTGACTAGACAATAAATGAATAGGCGCAAATGTGATCATTCATTCGAAGAAACGAGGTCACGGTTGTCGGGCATGCGGTACCGTGGTAGAAAAAGCAGTATTATTTGATGAATTGATTCCAAGTGCGTGGCAACTCTAGAAAGACGCTATCATTGCAAGCCTCGCTGCTGGTCAAGATTTTCAAGGTTTCGCGAATGGCTGTAGATTTGGGTACGGAGTATGAAGCTAATTTCTTTATATCACTCCGCATATGATCAGCGGACTTAAACTTGACTTCTCTTGATAGGGCAGTAGTTACTTTTCCGTCTTTTATATCATATTTATGTTCGTTGATTCTAATTCCAAACGAACATTTGGTCATTCCAATATAGTATTGCCTGGAGCCGTCCGCATATTGTAGTGAGATGGCATAAATAGCTGCCTAATTTTACTCATGCTTTTTTTTTTTGTATGATTTAACTCCTAACACGCGTATTCCTTTACCCGAGTGTTTTCAAATCGGAAAAAAAGGTATGTCTTCGTCTTCATCATCGTCAACCATTATCAGTTCTCTGCTAAACGAAAGCCTCCCTAAGTTTATTTTACAACTTTCTGTCTTGAGCCAGAATCCTCCACGTCACTGCTTTCGAATTTCATTCACTCTTCTCCCACATGGTCATCTTCTAGATCTTTTCCAGTCTGGGAATCCAGTCTAGTATTTCAATTGTCCAATGGTGGTAAATTCTTTTATCAATAAGACTATCCCTTTGCCATTTCAGGAATTTTACCTTGAGCATGATGTCATCAACTCACGTCATTTTCCTAATCCAGGAGTTCCTCTTCTTATCTTTGCTGGTTACACCAAAAGCATGCATTTCTCCATGCTTCCTTTGGTGGTCTGCAGCCTTTGTACGTCTTTTTTCGTTAAGATCCATACCGCTGCCCCGTACGTAAGAACTAGAAGGATGCATTGATTAAGCAATTTTCTTTTAAAACATGCCGGCCTACACATGTATTGCTCTTTAAAATTGTGCTTTTTCTTCCCAATGGTCCCCAACCAAGTTTCAAGTGTCGATTAATTTCTTCATCAAAATATCGCTTGATATCTGTTGCCCAAGGTGCAGTAAATGTAGGTATCGATAACCTACAGAATTTCGTCATCAACCGATAAATCTTTACACACACACTTCTTGTAAAATAATTTTTCTTCCTATCCTTTCTAGTTATACCAAGAATGCACCTCTCCATGCTTCTTTCAAAAATTTGCATCACATTTAATGTCTTTTTTAGTTACCGGTCAAGTTTCCGATCCATAAGGAAGAACTGGAAGGATGCATTGATTAAATAGCTTCCTTTTAAGACATAATGGTAACCTGCTCTTGAAAATTACACTCATCGTCAAAAAAATAGTTGCACTCAGAAGGACGTGTCGGATTGCATTGCTATTCGGGTGGAAGGTAAATGTTACCAGGAACCATAAATGATTAAACATTAAGACTGATATGGGCAATATTTATTGAGCTACACGCCAATAAGCAGTGTCTCTCAGTATGGCGTCGGGCTGCCATGTTTGCTCACACAGCATGGCAGACGTCTCGGCATGGAGTTGTACAGGTTTCTAATGGTGTCCTGCGATAAGCCATTCCATGCAACTTGAATCTCCTCACCCAGTTCCTGCAGATTGTATGGTAGGCGTGTAGTGTGGATAGCGCGTCCAATAGCATCCCACACCATTTTCAACCGGCGATAGGTCTGGCGATGCGAATGGCCATGGCAGAGTGTCAGTGCCTTGAAGGCAAGCTCTCGAGACAGCAGAAGTATGCGGACGAACTTTGTCCTGTTGAAAAATCGCACCGGAGTGAGCGGTCAGGAAAGGTAGGGCCACTGGTTGCAGGACCTTATTAACGTAACGTTGGGCTGTCAAAGTGCCTGTAATGAACATCAAAGGGGATCTGGCATCGTAGGCAATTGCACCCCACACCATGACACCAGGCCTTCTGGACGTGAGACGCTCGACAACAAAACGTTCATCTTGGCGCACAGATTCGGTGGTCGTCTCCTCCAAGACAAAAATGGGACTTGTCACTGAAGATCACCAGCTGCCATTCTGAATGGCTCCATGACAGTATGGTATGACACCATTGCAGTCTTTGGCGACGATGCAATGGTGTTAAGGGCAGTCGTCGTAACGGTCTAAGTGCATGTAGTCCTACGTCGTACAGCCGTCTGCCAATGGTGCTGGAACATATCTTACAATGCATGGAGGGCACCATTACTCAGCTGAATATCAGTAATCGTGGCTGTTGGGTCACTCCGCGCATGTCGCACAACCCGTCGGTCCTCTCTCTCCGTGGTTCGCCTAGGTCGCCCAGACCCTTCCTGTCGCTGCTGCGTGCCTTGTTCTATCCACTGCTGCCAACAGCGTGATATGGTGATATCTGCACGATCGGTATGGCGCGCAATACGGCGATAAGATCATCCCGCTTCCCGGAGCCCGACGATGCGGCCCACCTTGAACTCCCCCAACTGCTCGAATTGCTTTCGAACTTTTCTCCGAGTCATACTTGACTTGCAAAGGATGCAACCAACACAACAGCATAAGTCAGAATGGCAAGTACACGCAACGGTACAACCTTATATAGCCGATCAGGCACAGCGCTACGACACATCCTTGCTTGCGTCACATGCTCGGCAGAGTGTGATACTTGAATCATTTGCATGTCTCACGGTCAGACCTACCCACCAAGTTTTATACCTGTCGGTTGTTTCCTTCTGAATTCCATTACTTTTTTGGAGATTAGTGTATACTGTTTCATACAAGTGTTCTCCAACCAGTTTCAGTTTATCTTCAATGTGGCGTTATCTTTATATCTGTTATACCAAGCATCGGCTAGTTCCAAGTTTGCACCATTAACCGATGAATCTGCAATTCTTGTAAAATAATCGTATGGCAATTTTATATTCTGTAACTTCATCTTTATTCCCACTCTTTTACTTCTGTCAGCAAGTTCCTGGACCACGCTCTCAAGCTCTGACGGGATGTTCACAAAAAATCTCCATTAACTTTTATCCCCTTGTATTCCAAGTTCAATGATTGAAAAACATTCTGCAGTGTGGCTTTGAATAGCTTGGGGAATGTGATGCCTCTTTATCTCACTCCCTTTCTAACTTATGCAAGTTCTGTGTCCTCGAGCAGTCGAAACTTTGCACTTGGGTTTTCATAGACGTTATTCATCATCATCATCATTGTCAACCATTATCAATCCACTGCTGGACGAAGGTCTCCCCAAGTTTCCTCCACAACGGTCTGTCTTGTGCCAGTCTCCTCCATGTCACTCCCGCATATTTACGAATTTCATCCACCCATCTCCCATGTGGTCTTTTTCTGGGTCTTTTCCTGTCCCTTGGAATCCAATCTAAAATTTCGGCTGTCCATCTATGGTCTGTCCTTCTGGCAGTATGTCCAGCCCATTGCCATTTCAGGGATTTAACTCTGATCATGATGTCTTCCACTCTCGTCATTTTTCGGATCCACGAGTTCCTCTTCTTATCTCTCCTGGTTATACCAAGCATGCACCTCTCCATGCTGCTTTGAGTTGTCTGCAGCTTTTGTATGTCTCTTTTAGTTAAGGTCCACGTCTCTGCACCATACGTAAGCACTGGAAGGATGCATTGATCAAACACTTTTCTTTTAAGACATAATGGCATATTGCTCTTGAAAATTATGCTGTTTCTTCCAAAAGCTCTCCAGGCAAGTTTTGTACGCCGATTAATTTCTTCATCAATGTGACCCTCACTTGATATCTGCTGTCCAAGATAAACATACGTATCTGTTATCTCCAGTTTTTCTCCATCAATCGATAAATCTTCATTTCTTGTAAAAGCATTGAACATCACTTTTGTCTTCTGAAAGTTCATTTTTAATCCCACTTCTTTACTCTTGTCAGCAAGTTCCTGGATCATACTCTGCAGCTCTGATGGGGTAGTTGCAAAAATGACTACGTCATCAGCAAAACGAAGGTGGGTTAGATAATCTCCATTAATCTTTATCCCTTTGTTTTCCCAGTTCAGTGATTGAAAGACATTTTCCAATGTGGCATTAAAGAGCTTCGGAGATATGGTGTCACCTTGTCTCCCTCCCTTTCCAATTTTTATGTGTGTTGTATTTTCAAACAGCCGAATCTTTGCACTTGCATTTTCATAGATGTTATTAATAATATTAATGTATGCATCTTCAATACCGCAGAATTTCAGAGCCGTGGTAACTGCTGATGGTTTCACCGAATCAAAGGCTTTTTCATAATCGATAAAAGCCATGCACAATGGAAGTTCATATTCCCTCGCTCTTTCAATCAGTTCTCTCAGTACGTGGATATGATCTATTGTGCTGTAGCCACTCCTGAATCCAGCTTGTTCTCTCATTTGAGCCATGTCCAGTGTTACCTTCAAGCGGTGTGAAAGAACTTTAGTGAAGATTTTATAAACCACTGATAGGAGGCTGATAGGTCTGTAGTTCCTAAGATCCTCAATGTCACCTTTTTTATGTAGCAGGATCATTGTAGCGGTGTTCCAATCCTCAGGAATCTTCCCTTCATTAAGGCATCGAGTGAAAATTTGGGCGAGTACTGTTTCAATTTCTCCACTTGCTTCTTGTATGATGTCTATAGTAATTCCATCTTCTCCTGGAGCTTTCCCTCGCTTCATGTTCTTGATTGCATGAGCAACTTCTGCTGGGAGGACTGGAAGAACTCTGGTACCTTTCATGATGTCTGGAGTACATGTATCATCCCTTTCATATAATTTGGAGTAGAAATCTTTCACTCTTGTCAAAATTTCGCCTCTATTTCTTGTTATAGAACCATCTTCTTTTCTCAGAGCCATAATCTGTTTTCTTCCCTTACTGAGATGTCCCTTTGCTATCTTAAGGCTTTGGTTGTTTTCAATTGCTTTCCTCACTAGCTCACAGTTGAATTTCCTTACGTCTTCAGTGATACGTTTTCGTGTTGCCTTGCATAGCTCTATATATTCCACTTTGGAAGTCACATCTACTTTAGTTGTCCTCATCTCTCTTCTTTTTTGCATCAACATTTTGGTTTTTCCTGATAATTTGTTCACATGCAACTTGTTCTTAGACCCAGCTAATTTTGTTGCTGTTTCCATTAGAGCTTTGGTTACTTTTCTGTTAACTTCAGAAATATCCACTTCTTCCGATGTTAGGCCTTCTAAAGCAGAGAATCTGTTCTTCAGTTCCAACTTGAAAGTATTATTGTGTTTTTTAAGGTTGGTTATGTCAATACATTTTGTTTGTCTTATGAGCTTGCCACGTTCCAGTTTAGTGTTGAGGTGCATCTTACATCTCACCAATCTATGGTCACTACCTGTGTTGAACTTGTTCAGCACACTGCAGTCTTCGATGACGAATTTTTTGTTACACATAATAAAATCAATTTCACTTGTCGTCCCAATTGGATGTCTCCATGTCCATTTCCTGTGTGGCTTTTTCTTGAAAAAGGAGTTCAAGATGAAAAATTCTTCTGCCTCTGCAAACTCAACGAGAGTATTTCCACGCTGGTTTCTGTTGCCGTGACCGAATTTACCTACTGAAGTTTCATTCTGTTGCCGTTGCCCTATTTTTGCATTGAAATCTCCCATAATTATCTTCAAGTGCTGCTTACCTTTATTATTTAGATGACGAATTTCCTCATAAAATTCTTCAATTTCTTCTTCAGGATGACTTGTGGTGGGTGCATAAGTTTGAATAATCTGAGCCTGGTATCTTCTCGAGAGTTGGATAACGAGTCGTGCAGCTCTGTCAGAGGAACTTTCAACTTCTACCACTTTATCCTTCAGTTTCTTGTTTATTATAAATCCAACACCACTAGTTCTGCCAGTATCTGTCCCACGATAATAGAAGAGATGTCCACTTTTCAGTTCAATGAGATCTTCTCCTTTTCTCCTTACCTCACTTAGCCCGACGATGTCCCACTTGATCCTTTGTAGTTCCTCTTCCAATTCAAGAAGCCTTGAATCAGAAGATAGGGAGCGTCCGTTATAGGTAGCCAAGGTCAGCATCAAATGGCAGCCTAGTCCGGTCCTCTGGGGATTCTTAGCACCCTCTGCCTTCATGTCGCACTGGCCGCTGCCTTGGCCAGGTACATTCCAGCTGCCGGAGACTGAGGGCCAAGATTTAAGTTGTAGAGTCATTTTGGAGGTGTTTGGCCATAACTCACCACGCTGGCCAAGCGGGTTGGTGAGTGTGGGATAGCATTTCCTCTGATCCCGATGGTATAGTTATACCGCTATTGGCGGTCGTCAGAGCCCCTTTAGTGGGAACAGGATGCACCACGAGAAGGCGGGGTTGACATTTGTCAAGGAGAGGCTGTGATGTTACGCATCACCTGACCTTACATCCCTAGACGTTATTAATGATATTAATATCCCAGGGTTGTACCAAAAGTAATGTAAAAGTGGGAATAACGTTTTTATTAACTGATAGCGGTCGTTCAAATTTCACATGTTGGTAGAGTATCTCTTTCTCTATACAAAGGTACTACTCAACATAGTTTCCATCAAAAACAAAAACGATGCATTTGCTCCTTCGTTGAAACCAACGCTCGAATCCTCTTTGAAAAGATTCAGGTGTGGACTGTTTTATCCATTTCTTCACAGCCACTTTCACCTCATCTGCGTCATCAAATCGTTGTCCCCGGAGACTAACCTTCATTGGACCAAACAAGTGGAAGTCGGAGGACGCCAGATCTGGGCTGTACGGTGAACGGGGGACCACCGACCAGCCTGATTCGTTGCCAAAGATGTGTGTGATCTTGCATTGTCATGGTGAATGTGGATCCTTTTCAGATTCTTGTTCGGTCTCTTTCTCCTTATGGCTTCTGTAAGCTCCTTGAGTGTCTCAATGTACCGCTCACTGGTCAAGGTGCAGCCACGTTCCAGAAAATCAAGGAGAATAACGCCACTGTCATCCCAATAAACAGTCACCATGACTTTCTGTGCTGATCGCTGGCTCTTGAACTTCTTATGCCTTGGTAAAGAGGTGTGACATCATTCCATGGATTGATTCTTCGTTTCTGGATCGTAAAGATACGCCCACGTTTCATCCCCGTTACCAGATCAAAAAAAAAAAAAAAGCTTGTTTTGATTGACTTCAAACGCTTCCAGCAAATCAGATCAGACTTCCATCCTTCTCTCCTTCAAATCGGATGTCAACTGCCGAGACATCCACTTTGCACACACTTTCTGATACCCTAAGACTTCCACCATCTTCTGTATGGCATTGTGACCATAGTCCAGTTCTGCAACAAGCTCACTGTTTGTGAGTCGTATCTTCGCGCTATTCAATTCATCCATTCGCTGACGATTCGTGTCAGTGGTCATAGATGATGGTCTACCTATGCGTGGTTTGTTTGTAATGGTGGTTTCCCCTTCTTTAAACTTCTTAATCTATCTGTGCACATTGCTATTGTCAATGGTGTCATCTCCATAAATATTCTGTATCCTCCTGTGGATGTCGGACAGTCTACACCCCTCCTTCGTCAAGAACTCAATGACGGCACGTTGCTTCTGCTTGGAATTCGTTATTTACCTGCAATGAAGAAGGGTTTCTATAGAGGAAGAGTTACTCTACCAACATGTGCAATTTGAACGACCACTATCTGTTAATAAAAAAGTTATGCTCACTTTTGCATTACTTTCGGTACAACCCTCGTATGCATCTTCAATACCACAGGATTTCAGACATTAAAGCTGTTGATGATTTAAAGTCTTTTCATAACCAATGAAAGCCATACCTAATGGAAGTTCATATTCATTCGCTTTTTCAATTAGTTCTTTCAGTACATGGATATGATACACACGGTCTAGTCACATTACTGTGACCACCAGATAATATCAAGTGTAACCGCCGTGTGCAGAACAGACAGCAGCTAGACGGGCTGGGAGTGAATAAGGTGCTGGAAGGTGTTCACAGGTATGTAGAGCCATGCTTAAGGCAGTGCATCTGAGAGCTGCTAGACGATGCGTGGTGAAGGATCCATAGAGCGAACAACACGATCGAGGTGGTCCCATAGATGCTCAATTGGGTTTAAGTCTGGTGAATTAGGAGGCCAGGGAAGTAATTTGAAGTCTTCATCGTGCTCTTCCAACCACTCTCGGAAATTTCTAGCTGTGTGACACGTCGCATTGTCGTGTTGGAATATCCCATTTTTCCCAGGAAAGACAATCAGCATGTATGGGTGTACGTGGTCTGAAAGGATGGATTCATAACAATTTCGGTCCATAGTTCCTTCCACAGGTATGAGTTGACCCAGAGAATGCCACGGAAACATTCCTCAGACCATAATGCTGCCCTCACCAGCTTGAGTTATTCCAGAAATGGTTCAATAGTGTTTGTTCTCCGATGTTTCTCGCCGCATACGCCAACGTCCATCCGTTCGATGAAGCAGAAAACGTGACTCATCGGAGAAGGCAATCCTTTGCCAATCAGCGGAGGTCCAATTCCAATATCACCATGCAAATGTAAGCCCTTTCTGCTGATGAACCTTCGTTAGCATAGGTGCAGTGACCATCTGTCTGCATCGGAGTCACACACGCAGAACTGTCGTTTTAGACACACTTCCGGTAGCCTCCTGGTTCATTCGGCCAGTGAGTCGCTCCACTCTAGCGTGTCGATTGGCCCTCGGCCTCCGCCGTAGCCAACATTTACTTCTCGCATCAATGGCACGTAGGGCTCTGCAGTTCCTACGTCCTTATTAAAAGCGGTGCTATTTCTCCCATCACGATGCACTTTAACCACAGCAGCTCGCGAACAGATCACAAACTGCGCTGTTTCAGAAATACTGCCACCCTAGGCCCGAAAGCCGATAATCATCCCTTTTTCCAAATCTGATAAATCGCTCCTTTTATCCATGACAGCACCGAGTGATATGTTTTCAGAAAGCCTACAGCACACCTTATATACCCTCCAAGCCAGCTCACGACACGTGTCTTCTTTCATTTGCTACGCGCTGTTGACGTCAAAAGTAAGAGGTGTTCATAATAATGTGACTCGACTGGGTATAATACTGTAGCCACTCATGAATCGTGCTTGTTCTCTTGGTTCAGCCATGGACATTGTCGTATGATGTACTAAGATATTTTAAATCCTAGGTTGTTTTACATGTGCTTTTTTCAATTTGAAAGCCACCGAGTACAATCGTAAAAAAATGTTAAAGAAGCCGTAGAAAATTATTTCGAAACAATCCCAATTTCCACACAATCCCATTTTCGCACTTTGAAGAATTATCATTTTCTTTCCAAAAGAGTTCTTGTTATTTACTCTTTATGCTAAATTAGAATGACAAAATGAAAAAGTAAATTATTAAAAACCTCAATATACATTGGCGTGCAGAAATTAAGGACGAGACGGTTTTTCGAATGTAACGTCGTGTAGAAGTGCTCCACATCGACTCAAATCATACCATAAGATCCCTAAGATGTAAGAATATGGGACAAGTGAGCAAAACCATCCAAACAAGGAATCCAAAGGATACAAAGGCACTTTATTGAAAAGGTAGCTTCGAGCACAACTGGACAGAAGACAGAAACGTGCATGTGACAGGCGGCTGCCAAGAAAAATCGAGTCTTCAGTAGGGAATATGATCACCCCTGACTGCGTTGCAGGATTTACAACGTCTGTCCATGCCGAGGACGAGGTTGTCAAGGAGCTGTTGAGGCATCGCGGCCCATTTCTCTTATAGCGCCAATCGCAGCTGCGGAATCGTTTACTGGCGGCTGGTGACGTGCTGCCAAGCGTCTCCAGAGAAGGTCCCTCTCGTGTTAGATTGGATTTAAGTCCATGGACCTTGCGGGCCAATTCATGCGTTGAATATCTTCACTCTCCAACAGTTCTGCGACAGGCACTGTACGATGAGGTGTACAACGAAGAGGAACTCAGGACCTACAGCCGCACGTGAGGCAAGAAAACCTCGGTACAAGAGCGGAAACCAGTGACTGAACCTTCTTGGAGGATGTGGAGGTCAGTACAGCTACCAAGCATGATACCGCCCCAAACGAGAACTCCGCCACCTCCAAACCGGTCCCTTTCGATGATGTTGGAGGTGTGATTGCGTGTTCCCTGCTCTCTCCAGATGTGTATACGTCCAGAATAGCTCGTCAGGCTAAATCGGCTCTCATCCGTAAAGAGAACTCGACCCCATTGCTGATGTGTCTAGTTCTTGTATTCCTGGCACCACAGAAACCGCCGTCTCCGAAGAGCAGGCGTTAATGGCACATACCGTGCTGGTCGTCGTGCAAATAGACCACCTTTGTGCATCCTCCTGGCCACGGTAAAACGCGATAACGGACGTCCAGTTGTCTGTTGCATGTGCCTTGCGATTTCTCCCGCTATCTGCGGTCTGTCTCTTCTCGCCTGTAGGACAATATACCGGTCGTCCGCAGCCGTGGTTGCTCGTGGACGACCACTGCTAAACTCTCGGACATCTGTTCCTGTCCTTTGAAATGCTCTCCAAGCTCGTCAAACGATGCTGTGAGCGATCCCGAACTCCTCGGCCACACTAGTCGCACTTCGACCTTCTTCCAACTTCCCAATGATGCGACCTCGGGTAAAGTCATCCAGATGTCGTCTACTGGATTGCCTGTTGGACATATCACACGGTGGTAGCAACTCGACGTCGTTCAAATCAATGTTCACCGTGCAATAGCTTTCACCGAATTGCAATTGCTGAGCGTACACCGCCCATGTGCTTTATATCTTTCCGACACTGCCCGCCCCGTACGTCATGCTGCATATATGCGCATGCCTTACCGTACGGGACCCTAGTCTATCTCCTGAGTGGTCTTTCGGTTCGTTCTGCCTGTTCGTTCCGCTGTTATGCTAATTTCTCCTCTTCGTTCTTAATTTTTGCACACCAGTGTAAAAGGTCGACACGCAGATGTATCAGTGAGGTAGAAACGTTTGTGTCTTAACTCCGAGGGCCGAAAGAATAGCAGTAATGTCTGTGCTGTCAGTGGTAGTCGCAGCAAAACCTAGATGCACTGAACGCTCTTAATGATTCTCCCGATTATGAGCATCTGTATGTTTAAAATCATCCGATATGATAGCCAGTAATAGTCAACATTCGCCACTAGTACGTATTCATCTTTGATTCATTATTCTAACGCCAATTAAAACGCGTCAAAACAGTATTGGAAAACTCTCGAACGAAAGTACACTAGTGTGCAAAAATTAAGGACGAAGAGGAGACATTAGTATAACAGCGGAACGAGCAAGCAGAACGGACCGAAAGACCACTCAGGAGATAGACTTGGGCCCGGTACGGTAAGGCATGCGCATATATGCAGCATGACTTGGCGGAGGGAGTGTCGGAAGGGTATAAAGCACACGGGCGGTGTACGCTCAGCAATTCGGTGAAAGCTATTGCACGGTGTACATCGGTTTGAACGACGTCGAGTTGCTGCCACAGTGTGAAATGGCCAACAGGCAATCCAGTAGACGACATCTGGATGACTTTAACAGAGGTCGCGTCATTGGAAAGTTGGAAAAAGGTTGAAGTGTGACTACTGTGGCCTAGGAGTTTGGTATCGCTTACAGTATCGTTTAACAAACTTGGAGAGCATTTCAAAAGACAGGAACAGCTAACCGAGAGTTTAGCAGTGGTCGTCCACGAGCAACCATGGCGGCGGACGACCGGTATATTGTCCTACAGGCGAGAAGAAACAGACGTCAGACAGCTGGAGAAATCGCAAGGCACATGCAACAGACAACTGGATGTCCGTTATTGCGTTTTACCGTGGCCAGAAGGCTGCACAAAGGTGGTCTATTTGCACGACGACCATTACGGTGTGTGCCATTAACGCCTGCTCATCGGAGATGGCGGTTTCTGTGGTGCCATGAACACACTGAACTGGACACATCAGCAATGGGGTCGAGTTCTCTTTACGGATGATAGCCGATTTAGTCTGACGAGCGATTCTGGACGTATACACATCTGGAGAGAGCAGGAACACGCAATCACACCTCCAACATCATCGAAAGGGACCGGTTTGGAGGTGGCGGAGTTCTCATTTGGGGCGGTATCATGCTTGGTAACCGTACTGACCTCCACATCTTCTAAGGAGGTTCAGTCACTGGTGTCCGCTATTGTACCTAGGTTCTCCTGCCTCACGTGCGTCTGTTTAGAGGTGCTGTGAGTCTTGAGTTCCTCTTCATGGACGACAACGCTACACCTCATCGTACAGTGGCTGTCACAGAGCTGTTGGAGAGTGAAGATATTCAACGCATGGATTGGCCCGCAAGGTCCATGGACCTAAATCCAATGGAACACGTGTGAGAACTTCTCGGGAGACGCTTGGCAGCACGTCACCAGTCGCCAGCAACGATTATTCCGCAGCTGCGATTGGCGCTACAAGAGGAATGGGCCGCGATGCCTCTACAGCTCTTTGACAACCTCGTCCTCAAACTGGACAGACGTTGTAAATCCTGCAACGCAGTCCGGGGTGATGATATCCCCTACAAAAGACCGGATTTTTCTTGGCAGCCGCCTGTCACATAAACGTTTCTGTCTTCTGTCCAGTTGTGCTCGAAGCTACCTTTTCAATAAAGTACCTTTGTATCCTTTGGATTCCTTGTTTGGACGGTTTTGCTCACTTGTCCCATATTCTTACATCTTGGGGTTCTTATGGTATGATTTGAGTCGATGTGGTGCACTTCTGCCCGACGTTACATTTGAAAAACAGTCTCGTCCTGAATTTTTGCACGCCAGTGTACTTGTCTCCTTCCCTAAATTTATCAATCTGTTTGATTGGTAACCCTTTCACATCTTATGAGAAAGCAAATATGGAACACAAAAAGTAGGTCAAACCTGTTCATATCGAACACGCATACATGGAATTGTTTCCTTTACTGAACTATCACTCCAAATATTACATTACAAAAAAGATGCTACCGAATATTCCAAATTAACAAGCACGTTTCTTACGCTTTCCAACCGTAGGTTGAAGAAGCGTATAGGCTCAAGCTTTGTCAGTATGTCTGTCTGTCCTTCCGCACGATAACTCGGGCAAAAATGGATCGATTTTGATGAAATTTTAGTGTGTGGTAGGGGCAATATGGAAAGGAACCCTGTTGAAAATGGGCGAAATGGGGTCAAAGGTCAGGAGATAGGAGCGAAAATCATTCCATCGCCTTTATGCGCCATAACGTGAGTAAAAATGCTTCGATTGCGACAAAACGTTATCATGTTGTTCTGGAGATATACTGAACTGGTTCTGTGGAGTATCATCAAAATGGGGTCAAAGGTCATGGCACAGCAGCGCGATTTATTCCACAGCCATTATCCTCATAACTTGACTAAAAATGCTGCTAATGCAACAAAACTTTAGTATGTTGTTCTGGAGATATACTCAACCAATTCTGGTGAATATCATCGAAATGGGGTGAAAGGTCAGGGCACAGGAGTGAGATTTATTCCACAGCCGTTATCTTTATAATTTGAGTAATAAGTTCAGTAATGATTCCTGGTATGTTGGAAAGTGTATCATAATCAATTAATTCACTGCATGGTTTTACTAACTTGTTTGAATTTTTTCCGATTCTATTTTTTTCTAAGTTCATAGTTAATGGAACCTGTTAAAAAAATCAACTGGATTTCTGCAATCGATAAAACAATCACACATAGAAATAGCTAATTATTCCCACAGCAGCTAAAAAGTATGTTATCAAAATTAACGAATGATGCACAAAATGTTTCTCATAGCAGAAGGAAGATATCTGAGACACATAGGTTTTCAAATCGAACAAGGAAAGGAAGAAATACAGGAGAAAACATGATATAACTCTACAATTCTGAGAGGAAGAATTTTACATAGTGAAAAGTTGAAAATATACGAAAAGTAATCTTCATAGCAAAAGCTATGCTAAAGTGGTTCCACCTAAAATCTCTGTTTTATGTTTCCAATGGTAAAACTTCTTTACATATTTTCTTCACAATTAATGTATTCCCAAGGATGAAAATTTGCACATTGATAAAACTAACTTTAAGTTATAGCATGGGATACTTAATACTTGCTAAAACATAACCATAACTAAGCAATCCAGCATTTGTTTGTCTAGTGACGTCATCAATGTACAGGTCGCGCCATCTATTAACAGCTCTGAACATTACTAAAAGAAAAATGATCGATTTTTAATATAGTTATGGTTATGTTTTAGCAAGTATTAAGTATCCCATGTTATAACCTAAATTTAGTTTTATCGATGTGCAAATTTTCATCCTTGGGAATACATTAATTGCGAAGAAAATATGTAAAGTAGTTATACCATTGGAAACATATGGCAGAGATGAAACCACCTTTTTCCTTAAGGTGGAACCACCGTAAGGAAAAATATTCCTTCAAATACTTTTCTCCAAAGCAGAGATAGTGAGCAAAAGGTTTTGATCTTTGCACCCCTAGCGGAAAGGTTGTGCATTATTTAAATAGGATAATGTTCTCCATCTTTATTGTAGCGAATGGCAAGCAGTAAAAAAAATTCAATGTGTTTTTAGAAGCAAAGAATACAGTTGCAAAAAATGGTCAAAAGCCATCGCTTAGACCACTGCGCCACCGGGGCGGCGAAATTCTTTTCGTTATTGTTTTTTTCCAAATACGATATATGCTAATTGTATTTTTATATTCGAAGAGTCTTTCCTAGGTGAATCTCAAACATTTCAGGAGATGCTGAGCTTCCCCTGGCGGCCCCCAAGCTACGGCCCTGCGTACTACTGCGATGACGTATGAGTCAAATCGGCAATCGAGAAACTATAAGCCTGTCTGTAAATTAAGATGGAACCACAGTAAGTGCGGCGTAGAAAGACGCAAGTTCGAATTTCGCACCAGCAAAAGATACGTAGTGCGATCAAAAAGTTTCAAGACTAGGGACGTGGCGCACCAACAGATGGCAGCACGCGGATACGCGAACGGCGGTCGAAGGCAGTGACCTTCATGAGCCATTGTGCCTAGTGGCGTCATTCTGTGAATATCGGGAGCTGTACTACACGACATTTGGTGACCACGTACAGAGCACAGCTGCCATTTCGGTATGGATTGCAAACTAGAGATGGGCTGCAACTCTGTCAAGATCTTCGTCAGCAGGTGGTGAATGAACCAACGTTCTTGTCGCAGGTCACCACTGGGTACGAGACTTGGGTCTACGGTTACGACCCGGAGACCAAACAGCAGTCGTCGCCAGGAGGGTTCCGCTTGGGCTGCGCAGTATCACACGCGGTTATTTTGAAACCACGCATGACGTAAGTGTGGACGCACAGTCTTTCGACTTCTGGCATCCCTGTTTGTTTACAATTGGTGTGCTGGAGTTTTCTCTATAAACGCAGTTGATTTTCAACCGCTTGAAGTTTGTATCTTATAGTTTTATGTTTATGTTTTGTTTATTTTGATATTTACATGTATTTATCACTGAAATTCATTGCTTCTGTGTTTCGTAAGAAACGCAATAATGCCGGGTTGTGCAGTGGCTTGTTGTACTACGTACAATAGGAAAACTAAGAACACTGACATTATGTACCATGTATTTCCGAAGAATTTATTACTACAAAAATTGTGGATTCAGAAATGTAAGCGTCAGGATTTCTTCAAAGTGTCCAATGCAAGAGTGTGTTCTCAACATTTCACACGGGATGACTACCAGTGTGACTTAAAAGCAGAGTTTCTTGGGTTAACTAGCAGGAAAGTGTTGAAGCCTGATGCAGTACCTACACTACATCTTCCCACAAGCAATAATACTGGTATAAATAAGGTCGTGCTGTATGGAAGGAATTACAAGTAACACACACAAACACATGCTTCCCCAATCCTCAAATAAACGAGTTTGGGTGTTTGCAGATGTTCCACACCTTTACAAGCTGCTAAGAAATCATTTTCTCGATGATGGACTAACACTTCCAGGTAATAAAATTACAAAAACTACTATTGAACAGCTCCTTACTCTAGATTGCAGTGAGATGAAGATATGCCCCAAGTTGTCACATTAGTGTGAAGGGCCTTGACCGCCAACGTGTATATTTGGCAACTCAGCTCTTTTCGAACAACACTGCACAAGGAATACGCTTTCTTATGCCACATGAAGAACACGTCGCGAAATTTGTTCAGCTTCCGAACGACTCGTTTGATGTGCTAAATGCAAGAAGGCCTACTGATGGGAAGTCTCTGGCATGTGGATTTGGAACTCATCGTGAAACCCAAGAGAGGATTCTACGACAGCTGCATGCATGCATCCGAGGAATGAAGGTAGGTAATGCAACATATCTGTTACCCTTTCAGAAAGGATTCATCACAACCATTCGCTTATTACTGGGACTCTTCACTGACCTGAAGCCTCTGAACATAAAATACATCCTAACTGCTCGACTCAATCAAGACTACCTTGAAAACTTTTTTTCACAAATACGCGGGCTTGGCCACTTCTATGATCATCCATTGCCTACAGAAGTGAAATCCCGTTTGTGTCTCTTGCTTCTAGGTGCCAATGTAAGTGACATTCCATTTTCAAGTGCTGCTCCTGTTGCGCTAGGTGGTGGTGATGATTACTTTTTGACATCTCAGTTGTTTAGTGCCGTTTTACCTGATATGTCAGAACCCCTGGCAATGATTGAAGGTGAAACTGAGATTCGGGATATTACACTACATGACTCTACAGGTATTCAGGTACCACCTGCTACTCCTGGCTCTGATTGCTCTGTAGAAGGCCTTCGTTACCTTGCAGGTTACATAGCTTACCGAGGAAGAAAATATGACCGTTCGCTGGGTACGCCAACTGGCCAGCTACTTAATCCACCATCAACTACAGAATCAGTACCTGTTGGCTGGATTGAGACCCTTTCACGAGGTGGCCTGCTTGTTCCATCAGATCCATGGTTGGAGAAAGTTAGCCAGTTTGAGTTGATGTTTGCAGAAGTGCATGGACATGACTCTTTATCCCAGGAACACAAGATTGTACACAAACTATGTGTGAAAATTGGTCAGAGGTTTCCAGATGTTCCTACAGAGGTGATAAAGTTGTATGTTAGAACCCGAACCTTTATACGGCTAAGACATTTAAATGCAAAAGCAAAAGTTAGGAAGGCAGAAGAAGCTCAATGCAGAAAAGCACGTAAGTGGCAGGCTTCATCAAAGTGAAAATTTCCTGGATGCACATGGCCAAACCAGATTTTTCATGCCATGGAGAAAATGTAAGCAACCTGCAGGAATAATGTCAAGTGCCAAGGAATTCTGCCATCAGAAAGCTAAGTTTTTTTTTTTATTTCAATTTTTCATTGTTTGTATGCGTGTATGCAAGTATTTGCAATTTTTCTGATAGCTATTATATATACTCATCTGAGAAAGAAAAGTTTTATTTCAATACATCTGTCATGGGCACATTGTGTTAAGGATCAAATCTGGTAAAGGAAAAGTTGTAGAATTGAATTAGCACAGCATCAGTGGTAATGAGTATACCAACTTATTTGCTAGTCATTAACATAAAAAAAATGTACCACACACATATATAGGAAAGACAGAGTTTTTAAAGATGAAAAATTTTCACCATTCCTTCATGGTGTGTGTATATGTATGTATATAGGGCGTGTGTGTATATGTATGTATATATGGCGTGTGTGTATATGTATGTATATATGGTGTTTGTATATGTATGTATATATGGCGTGTGTGTATATGTATGTATATATGGTGTGTGTATGTGTGTGTATTTTTCAAGATGTCATTTTTTAAGTAGATATTCGATATAGCTTCTATATCTTCACTTCCAGAAAACATGTCAACCTTCTTAAGTCATGTGTGTGGGTGTGTACAAACAATTTTAAAAGAAAAACCTAAAAAAAGAAGAATATCAAAACCCAATCACCGAGCTATATTCTCCCCTTGATGAGGGCTAAAACAAAAAAACTGTAAACTCTAAAAGTGAGATTATAAAAGGTGACATGTAATGTAGAACATGTTGAGAATAATCACGTATTCCTTCTTCAGGGTCAAACAGAAATGATCCCTCTCTCATTTCTACAAAGACCTGAAAGTGGGTTTCTGCTATATTACATCTGCTTAAGTGCACCAAATATAAATTTTGTAAGTTAATAAAATCTTTGAACATTAAATTCTACTAAACCTTGTAAACTACTAAAACAACCAGCTAGCACACATGCTGGTAAAAAAGGTTTAAAGTGAAAACCACATTCTTAAGCTTAGAGCAAAATAATAAGCTTATTTAACTTTACAGGAAAAAGCAATTCTGAAAAAAAAAAAAAAGGGGGGGGGGGGACGTATAACACTTAACTCTTGGTTTTCTTGCGCATATATTTGTTTTTTTGTTTTGTTTCTTTTAGCATGCTTATGTGTTATATACATTCACACCATGAAGGAATGTTGAAAAATGTTTCAAGAGTGAATATATAGAGAGACAGAATATTTTTCGTGTTGTTCACAGTACGGAACTGATTGATTTGGCAGCGATGCGTATCGCCGCCTTTGTTGGCATTTTTTGATGAAGTAAATTTCAGAAATAATTTAAGTATCGGTGTTTAACCTTAATTCTTGTAGTTGTTTATTTTGTATAGTGGCTTGGCGGTAAGTATTAAAATATGAGTTCACATATATGCAAATAAATTGGGAAATGTTGCGCTTCACGGAAGGTAAATGGTTTGATTTCATGATTTTGATTTATGTAGGAGCAGTTTTTTGCACTTTTATTTCGTTATTATCATAATAAGTGTGATTATTACGATCGTTTCGTATGCCTTAACCCAACGCCACAAGACGCTCAAAGCTGCCATGTTGGCTGCCGAGCGTCCACGCCGACGTCATTTCAGCAGCCAATGAGAGGCGGACATCGTAGCGAGCCCAAACTTATACCATGAGATATATCTAAAGACCTTGAGTCGTCGCAGTGGAAGAGCCCGGCATCTCCACGACGGAAGAAGGCTCGACAGGTCCGGTGCGCAAAAAAAAAAAAAAAAGGCATGCTGATCGTGTTTTTCCACATTCGTGGGGTTGTGCACCGTGAATTCGTTTTCCAGAGCCAGACCTTCGCCGGCCATTTTTACTGCGACATTCTGCGGCGTCTTAGGGAGGACATTCTCCGCAAACGACCTGAAATGTGGCGCAGGAGCGATTTCCTGCTCCATCACGACAATGCGGCAGCTCACAGAGCGTCAGCAACACGCCAGTTTTGCAGCCGCAACAGCATGACTACCCTTCCTCACCCGTTTTACTCGCCGGATTTGTCCCTCTATGAGTTCTTTCTGTGTTCCTTGAAACCGTGGACGAGATCCAGCGTGAATCACAGACGGTGCTTGACACGATTCGCGAACAGGTCTTCAAGGGAGCGTTGCAACAGCGGCAAAAACGCTGGCAGCGGTGTGTCGCTGCCCAAGGAGACTACTTTGAGGGAGATCATAGCCAGACTTAAGTAACGTAGTAAGCAATTTGTTGTACATCGGCCTAGTCTCGGAACTTTTTGATCGGACCTCGTATATGTAACATTGTCGCCCAAACGAAAATGGATCTCCTAGCAGTTGAGAACTTTGTGTGACGAGTCTTCAACACAACGCACGTAATTTATAAAATTAATCCTCCTAAAATGAGATGCTTCTTCGAGCATGGCTGTTGGATGACCTGAAACCAGCGATTTTGTGCCCTCGCCTTTTTCAGAGGAGGGGAGATTAGGTAACGTACTATGTGATATGACGTAGACGGCGTACTACTGCGGTGACGTAGCAGTCAAATCGGCAGTTTTGTAGCGATAAGCCTTCCAGCGCAGAAGAACAACTTCTCCGGAGTAGGAAGACGTGGTTTTGAATTTCATCACCTTGCAAAGGTTATACTAGGGTAGTGCCGAAAGTAATGCGAAAGTGGGCATAACACTTTTATTAACTGATAGAGGTCATTCGAATGGCACATGTTGGTAGAGTAATTCTTTCTCTAGAGTAACTCTGCTTCTTCATTGCAGGTAAGTAATGGATTCCAAGCAGAAGCAACGTGCCTTCATTGAGTTCTTGACGAAGGAAGGGTGAACGCTGTCCGACATCCACATAATGCTACAGAATGCTTACAGAGATGATGTCATTGTCAAGAACAATGTGCAGAGATGGATGAAGAAGTTTAAAGAAGGGAAATCCAGCATTGAAAACAAACCACGCAGTAGAAGACCATCATCTGTGACCACCGACACGAATCGTCAGCGAGTGGATGAATTGATTCGCGCGGAGTGACGAATCACAATCCGCGAGCTTGTTGAAGAATTGGACTGTGGTCACAATGCCATACAGAAGATGGTGGAAGACTTAGAGTATCGGAAAGTGTGTACCTCAGCAGTTGACACTCGATTTGAAGGAGAGAAATGTGGAAGTTTGGTCTGATCTGCTGAATGCGTTTGAAGCCAACGAAGGCACTTTGTTACCGATCTGGTGACAGATGTTGAAACGTGTGCATATCTTTACGATCCGGAAACGAAGAATCAATCCGTGGAATGATGATACACCTCTTCAGCAAGACCTAAGAAGTTCAAGAGCCAGCAATCAGCCCAGAAAGTCGCGGTGACTGTTTTTTGGGATGACAGGGGTATGATTCTCCCTGATTTTCTGGAACGTGGTTGTTCCGCGACCAGCGAGGGGTACATTGACACACACTCATAAGGAGGAAGCGACCGAAGAGAAATTCGAAAAGGATCCATGTTCACCATTACAATGTGAGACCACACACATCTTTGGCAACAAATGAGGCGATCAGCAAATTTGGCAAGTCGTTGGTGCTTTATCCACCGTACAGCCCAGATCTGGTGCCATCCAAATTCCACCTGTTCGGTCCAATGAAGCTTAGTATCTGAAGACAACGATTTGATAACACAGACGAGGTAAAGGTGGCTGTGAATAAGTGGAATCAACAGTCTACATCTGAATCTTTTCAAAGAGGGCTCGAGAGTTGCGTTCAACGATAGCACAAATGCATCGCTTTTGATGGAGATTATGTTGTGTAGTACCTTTGTATTGAGAAAGAGTTACTCTACCAACATTTGCAATTTGAATATCCTCTGTCAGTTAATAAAAAATGTTGTGTCCACGTTTTCATTACTTTCGGTACAAGCCTCGTATGTTATACACCATATAATCTCGTTGGCGTACACAGACACCAATCTCATAACAATACCATTTATATGACATATGTCTCAACAGATTTTATAAAAGCGTTTCACAAGCTAATCTTCACTAGCTCTCTTTCTCAACTACACTGTCCATACACTCTATGTAATCAGCTTTATGTTGCTTTGACTCACTGTCAGTGATGCCAAATTGTGAAAACTATTTGGGGAAGTAATGTTGTTCCGTTGAGTGAGGAAACGTTTAACCAAGAAGTAACTAAATTTTCATAAGATAATAGAAACTCAAAAGAGTGAGTTATTTATTTAGAGGTGTACATCACAGTTCATGGGTGTCGCTAAAACCCACACCCAGAGGAAAAGTCAGAACGAGTTGATAAAAAGATTTTGCTACCTGCGAATGAAATAAACTTATGATTTCACTGTATCAAAGGTAAAATCTTCGAAAATATATAAGCAGCTAAATTTTATTTATTTTTTTTTTTTTGTTTATTTATTTCAATATTTATGTTGTTATATTATGACATCAACTCAGAGAGATATATAGGTGCAATTAAAAAGTAACAGCAGCAAAGGTTCTCGTTGTTATATTCATTTTTGTTCCTTCCTGTTGAGTGTAAATGGATATATGTGTCGGCCTGATCGTGATTTCGAAGGACTTTTTATCAGAAATATTGCAAATAATCAACACTAAAGTTCCACCACGTGCAGTGCTTCTCCTTGTTTGCTATTTTCTCAATTGTGTTCTTTCTTCCCCTTTTTTTTTATTTGCGGCCGGGCTGTCAGTTGACTTCCATTTATCATCGTCACCAAAACAGGAGGGAGGAAGCTTCGTTCCCACCCTATTTAATTACGACAAATTCCTTTCAGTCGCTATCCCTCCCATCTCCTCCCTCCTGCCTCACAATTTTCCCATGGCGTAATTTTTTTTCCTTCCTTTCTTTTCTTGTCCGGTGGCAATCGCAGCACAACCGCGACTGAACGGAATCCCATCTTCTTATTCAATCTCGGAATCGGGATGAAAAGACTCCCATTGCATCTCCGTCTGAAAAGGTCTTCTGCTGTGAGTGAAATATTTCTCCTTTACTCCGGGCAAATACCAGGGGATTGGGGGAATATTAACTTATATATCTGGATAGAGTTTGTTAACTTCGCTGCCGGAAGAAAATTATTTGGGATGATCGGTAATACGCGAAAGAAAAGCGGATATGAAAACACGTTATTACGAAAAAAAAAATTGTGATTGATATTTAACTTGAGTTATTGGATTCCATTCTGATAAACGATTCACTTGGACGAAACTTTCGATTTTAAGGTCTGAGTTATTTAAGAAGAAATAAAAATTTGAAAAGATCTCAATGGATTCACATTAATCATGACTTCTCATCGGGATTTTACTTCATTGAAACAACTCAGGAAATATAAAGTTCACTGAAAGAATCATGGAAATACAACGACCGTTCCATAAAAACTAAGAGTAAAATTACACAAAATAAATAAATATAGGTACAGCAAAATATATGTTATTCTTCCTCAAAGTATCTTCCCTCGGATGATATGCAAAGGTCCCATCGTTCAGTCTGCTTTTCAAAGCATGTGTGAGGCAAAGGCATTTTGTGGAAGCTGCTTTAGCGACCCTTGTACAGCTTGAATAACCTCAGCATCTGTGTTGAGTGTTGAGCCACCGAACTTCTCCTTCATTGTTGGAAACAACGAGAAATCGCACGGGACAAGGTCAGGACTGTAGGCAGGCTGTGGCACGATTTCAATACTGCATCTCGTAAGAAACATTTGAACACAAGCAGCCACATGTGGGCGGGCGTTACCATGGTGTACAGTGCACTTGGCCACCAGTTCCGGTCCTTAATCGATTTGTGTCGTCGCAGACGCTAGAAGACTAAAATGTAATACTCAACATTGACAGTAATTTGTGGAGGAACGGCATGCTGGTAGACTACATCTTTAAGGCTGCCAAACCAAATCAGCTGGGAAGGTGATGATGATAATTTTCTTTTTTGATTGATCAAAGAAAATTGTCATCATCACCTTCCCAGCTGATTTGGTTTGGCAGGCTTTTTTCGGAGCAGGTGAGCCTGTGTGTTCCCAGACACTCGTTGCGCGCTTTGTGAGAGGGTCTAAATAGTGGACCCATGTTTCATCGGCAGTTATTACTGTGTTTAAAATGTTTGAATCCTTTGCAGTCATTTGTTTCTACCGATGATACACCTGAACTCCGGCAAATAATTGTTCTCTCTTCAGGTGATGGGGTACCCATCTGGAACACACACGATGCAGCAGTAATTTGTCTCGTAGAATGCGGAATGCCGACGTTTTTGAAGTATTAGTTGACGCCGCTATGTCTTCACACGTCGTTCGTCGATCTGGAAAGATTGCCCAAACAGTGTTAACAATACGGCCCCGTAACAACACTTTCAGGTCAACCAGTCCTAGGAGCGACTTCTGCCGACAAACGCTCTTTTTTGAAATCATGATGACATCTAAAAATTGTTGACACATCCAAACATTTATCTTTGTAAGCTTTTTTTTTCATTAAATCAAATGTTTCTGGAGCCGTTTTACCCTAAACGATAGCAAAATTTTATCGCACAACGCATTTCACTTCTTAGCTCTGAATGATTCACCTCCATAGCTGTATGGCGAAATGCAGACGTACCTTAAACAACTACGCAATAACAAAACCCAAATGGTCTGCCACGTCTAATAACTGTTGCCATAGATACTTCCTTAATTCAGTCGTCTGCGTGGTTATTTTTTCCCTTCGCACTGTTGCCAACTCAGAAAAAAAATTACTCTTTTTTTATAGAACAGCCTTTGTATAAAAAAACGGCAATCCATACGAGCTTATGGCCGAATTTTTTTAGGTTCGAACCCGGATCCCACATGGCAAGTGCAACCTTTCTTAGCCGGCGGCTGAATTCGAATCCCCACTTTTCTACTGCGGAGCGACTGTTTTTCAAGTTTAACTTTGCTGGCTGGCTTGTGACTGCTTCGTTGTCGATTTGACTCACTCATCTCCTTAGTAGAACGCCGTCTGCCCCATGTCAGGTAGTGCGTCACACAAGACAAAAACAAAGCAGTTGGTTTCTAACGTGTGTGACATATAACTCTAAATATCCCTCCTTTTGAGTTTCTGTGCTCTTAAGTTCATTTCATTTATCCATAGTTTAACATTTCCTCACTGAACGGCACATTACTTAACCGAACAGCTTTCACATTTTGGCAACCCTGACAGTGAGTTAAAACAAAATATACAGACAACTTGTAATGTGAATAGTGTCGTGGATATCAAATGTGGAGATATGTGGCGATCATACAAAGAAAAAGCTTGTCACTATAGCAGATATACGTGAATCGACGAATGGGTGTTGCAGCTATATGATTAAGAATCATGTTTTGATAGAAGATCTGTGATTAAGTACCAGCTGAACGATATGATAAATATAGGTATCTGACATTTCAGCACATGGAGAATAAAAAGTTGCATTTACGTAAATTTTTTGCTGATTTTTCTACCCGGACGTTAGTATTTAGATAGTTATTTCAGAAGAGTGAATATATGTTCAATGAAGTTATCTACGAAGTTTCTTAAGAGTAACTCTAAATCCCGGGCTGTAGCTATGTTCCAGAACCGGAGGGGGGGACTGAAGAGTCATATGGGGGTGGGCGGGGCTGTGTTCAACTACAAATTGCATTTTCCCACAAATACAGACGCAAGTTTTGCTTTGTTTTTAATCTTGTTTTGTTAGTTTACTTCTTTCGCGAATAATCGAAAAATTATGCCAAAAAGTAAAAACAATTAGATAAAATACAAAATGTGAAATAAAAAGGGGGAAAAAGAAAACAGAACTCTCTTGAAATATAAATAACATTCTTTGAATTAGCTTGATTATGATTAAACTGCGTGTTTCTTATCGCTGGAGTCAAAAGAACTCCCAACTAGTGTGATTTCTTTTCTCTTTTTTTTTTAGTTTACTGCTCTGGACCCTTTTCCGTGGATCGACGCAATGGCACCAGGGATTTACTGACGCCATGCTTTATTTTTTCTACTCTTCTTCGATTCCACTTTTTTTCTCCATCTTTAATCGCGTATTCTCCTTCACTGATGCTTGGTGGTAGCCACTTCTTACCGTGGTCAACAGCCATACCTGCTTTCCCTTTACAAAACCAGGAGCACCAGAATCCCGCCAAAAAAACTCTTCTCCGACACATGCATCGTAAAGCCACTTCTATTGGACAAAAAACAATGAAAGAGAAGATGTTGAAAGCTCTTTCTCTCGCGCGGACGAGCAAGGATTTCTCTTTAGCACTATTTTCCAACACGTAGATGGATGCATTTAGTTAAAATGCTCCCCCCCCCCCGACGGTACTTCTTTGTGAGCAATGAACTAACTAGAAGCATTTAAATAGCAGCTTACCATATCATAGTCGCTTTCCAGCAAAAACAGTCTTCCAGGGTCAGCACTGCCAGCAATGGCCCAGCACTACGTTGCCGCTGCCGAACCGTCAATAAAATGTCCGGGCGGCCAACAGAAGAGCCAGCAGTTTAGGCCAACAGCTGGCCAACAGTTGGCACCCCATCAGTTGTCATATGCCATAACAGGGCCATCGGTTATCCATCACAGGCAGTAGCTGTCACAAGTGGCCCTTCAGCGGGCCTGCAAGCACATGCCAGAAATGATGGCTAGCCAAATGTGGTCTATTAGTTTGCCGGTAGTGGCAGCCGGCAACCACGTGGCGTAACTGATGGCTTTCCGAATCTTGTCCGCCAATTTCCCAATAGTAGCCATAAAAAAAAATTCAAGGATAACCGCTGTTTCCCAAAGCTTCAACTTTTTTTCTCCCCCTTACGAAACTTGTGAACTATAGCACTGCGCTGGGGAAATTTCCTCAACAGACCGGAAAAACGCCCGTTTAGATCTGGGTGGAAACGAACCAGGGTTGTCGGCGTGGGAGGTGAGCTCTCTACCGACCGGACAAATTTGCCACGCACGAGCGTGTGCTTGAAGCTGTCTGTTTCGTGCGGAATGTGTAATCGAATGGTTGTCTCTTTCATTTTACAACATTGTGAGGTATTTTTCATAAAAGTTAGTTTCATATAATTCATAAATTTATTTTTTAAACGTAACGACAGTTTTTTTTACCTTAAGGGAACTTCACTCATTTTCAAGGAGTGTACCAACTTAAAGTCGCTTCCAAAGTTTTGTACTGTCTTTGTTGTCTTGAAAGGCGATTGTTGAATTAATATATCTTTACCCGGGTTCATGTCACATTTTGTTACCTTTTTAACGTTCTATCTTTCCTTTCCATTGCACGAAGCTAAATTTGTTTTAAAGAGGAAAGATATTATATTTTACTTCTCGTTATTTTTAGAAGCGAATTCCTCCCAGTCTTGTGTATTCAACCCATTAATGAGTTCATTATATCCACATAGCGTTGCTTTTTTTTTCTTTCAAATAATTATAAAATTTTGTACGCGTGTAATTCTTTTTTTTTCTTTTTTTTTTCCAATAAACGTTGTTTCAATGTTTTTCCAGGACATTTATTTCAAGAGACTTCAAATTTTTTCTTATTATTCACCCACTCCATTCCCATGAATTGTTATTCATGGGAATTGAGTGAGTGTATTTTATGGCTTAATCTGATATCTCCGTCAACGTGGAATTTCATTAGAAAATTAATTCGCCTCTCTACATATGGTTCTTTTTTTTTTTTTCTTAACATTCACTAAAATAACACGATGGCGATAGCGTCGTCTTCAACTAATTGGTACCATGAGAGAAGCAGCAAGTGTTGCTTCACTCCCGTTGCTTCAACCTCCTGTTGGGGCTGCATTGGTTGTCAGCAACGGGCCACTAGTAGCACTTGCTTGGGGGCCCACAATTCACGGCGATGGTGCAGGGCCATCAATGGCTCGCCAACTGATAGCGCTGCCACCAATTCCGGTCCGTGAGCTGCAGATTTCAGCCAGCAATGACCCATCACTGCCAGCTGTTGGCCAGCAGTTTCCCAGCACTTGTGTTTTTGCTGGGTTACTAAATGACTAACAGCTGCTTTCTGCCCAACTAAGCCTCACCTCCGTCACTCATTTTGCTTTCTTTTTCTGTCTTTGGTAATTTTTTTTTTTTTTTTTAATTGGAAGTTTAACGACCACCGTGAGCAACTCAATGGGCTATAAGCAGTCGCCCGTCCCTAATTTAGGGTAACTGGTTCCAGGGAAGGGAGAGAGCCAGTGCCGTAAAACAAACACAACATCCATGCCTGACCGGGATTCGAACCCGGACCCCTTAAGGACGAATGATCAGAGACCAGCGCCTTAGACCACTGCGCCACCGGGGCGGCGTAATTTTCTTTAAAATTTTACATTTCTCCGAAAAAGGAAAAAAAAAAAAAAGAAAGAAACGAAATGGCATTTCTCTCTTCCGTGGCCCAAAACACCAACAGCCGCTGCCATCATAGAGAACCATTGGCGCAGCTGTTCCTATTGGATCACCTTTAAAAGTAATTTTTCTGTAGTTATTCATCGTTCGCAATGTATCACTTCAATTTTTTTTTTATTTTTTTTTAAATCTAATGCCAGACAAAATAAGGAAAAGCATTTGATGCTTATAATGAAATAAAAAATTAATTTCATTAACCAACGAAAACAAAATTTCAAAGAATTTGCTACAACGTGTATTTTGCAAGGGGAGGGGGGGATTCTTCCTTTTCTATCAGGAGGGGTTGAGCCATCTCTGTTTCCCTGCTAGCTACAACCCTGACTAAATCACTTAGACTTTATATTCAAATATGTAAAAAAACTGTACATGTGTTTTATAGAAAACTTCTCAGAACAAAGTTTGAACGCGTGACGTACTAGCCAAAGGCAATAAGAGACTTCATATAGCAACATAACGACTAGTTCTTGGGAACGTAGTCGGAATTAAACAAAACTGAACGTTGGGAATTCAACGAAAATTGCACGCAGTATTCCCTACTTGCATCAGAAAAGAGTTTCCGGCTATCTTCCAACGACAGTTGATTGTCTGTAAATCCTAAAGGAAACGCTTGGAAGGGGCGATGATAACGAATCAGATCAAGGAGAAATCAGGGCGCTGAATACATTGTACTCGCTTTGGGGCAGCATCTGTTATAAAAGTAAAGCATTGTCTTAACTTCTTAACTTTACAGTAGTGCGTTACATTTAACATAATTAGCAATTTTCCACACCCGTATGCTAGAGGTATATACTGAGAAGAAGGGGATTCTCTCCCAAGCGCTCGATTTTTTTAATGAGTGGACACTGCTATTATATTAATAGCTTCTGTGACGTGGAATGATTTTCACATATTTGCCAATTTTTGTACCACACAGTATCAATCATACTTTCGTTTATAAGAAGCCGATTTGAAAAATCCTCTTAGCTTTGGATAGCTTCCGTTATGAGAAACGGTTTATACGAATTTTCGTAGCATACATTTCCGCTGCTCGTGGCCGAAAATAGGTATTTCCATTTGTGGAGGTTTTACAGATTTTGCAGAAATCCGGTTTCGATGCCATGCATTTTTTCCGATGGTAGTATAGTAAATCCCAAGTAAAAACTTTCGATGTGACGGAAATGGGTAACGGAAGTGACGCAAGAATAGTTAATTTCATTGTTACTCAACAAGATATTTTACTAACCATCGCCGAACATTATTTCATCACGTTTTACATAAATGTAATAATATCTTATTGCAGTCTGCGTAAATTACGAGAACCAGAAGCTAAATGTGATAAAAACCATTACAAAAACGCATTTTTGTTCCTATGCATCTTTCCTGACAGTAGTAAAGTAAATCCCAAGTTAAAAAATTTCGATGTAACGAAATATTGGGCAACAAAGTAGTCGGTAAGACACGTGGGTTGATTTTCTCAAATATCGCAAAAGCGGTACGTCGTAGCGAAATCTGGCTTTCTCTCGATCTCCCTAAAGAGATGTGCGGTTGGCTGCAACAGACGAGAGCTTTTAAATGATGTATGACTTGATGAAGTGTAACATGCAGATATAGACCAAAAATTACCAATCCTCCTCAGGAATACACTTGAGATTCAGCTTTTCCTTCAATCTTGAGGTCAAATTTTAGTTAGCGCATGCGCAGATGAACTTTCGTAGTTCAGAATTTATTTGTAAACAAAAGCTATACAAATTAAAAACAATTATATTCAAAAATTACAGAAAGAACACATGTACAAAGAGTGACACTATGCTCACTGATAAGGAGTCTTCAAGACTAGAAAATGATTTCATAATAGCAAACAGTGTCCTAAATATAAGTACATTCAGAAGAAAGCACAAATCAGCGGGTAGTATATGAAGAGTTCTATAGTAGTACAACAGTATCGTTTCGTATTTCGAAATGGGCACATGGTGCCTATTTGTGAAAACATTCTTGAGTGGTATGTTTATTAACAGCATAATTGTATTCCGTTTTCAATACAGCACATATGGATGAACGAAAACATGTACAAAATAATTTTTGAGTAAAAGATGTAGGAACGAAGATTTCGGTGACTAGGACTTTTCACATGGAAAATATAAATGGCGAACCGAGCTCGCAGAACTAGAAATTTTCATTCTTGATTATGAGATGAAGATGAAGGATGATGGCTTTGAAGAAAATAATAGTGAAACATCGTGTGTTGCGATGTACACACTTTTTCCAGAAGGTGAAACATTAATGAGAATAACAGTTGGAGAATTAGACAGGTAGAATAAGAATGATGCACATCAACAACGGTGTTGCAGAAACACAATTTGGAGAATTTAGGTGGCCAAGTCGATGTAAAGTTCGTGGGGTGATTAGACGTTCATGCAAATGAAGTCAGTGCACATATCGTATTTGTCATTTTCTTGTAGGACTTCCGTCCACAGTGAGTAGAGTTTAGGTCCCAGCCACCTACAGCGAGATCACCTTTTGGGCAGGACACAGAAACGGAAGGAAAGAGAGCAAGTCTAGCGACTTTGACAGAACAGTTTGTAGTGAGATTAGAGTACAGTAGATGGCGCCACCGTACAAGTACGATATTGCACATAGAAGGGTGAGAGAATTTCAGAGGGGGGCATAGGAAAGCATACCCGTTTAACCAGTGGGTCCAGCCTGGGGGCCGTCACTTAACGTGCGCGTCCGATATTCAGCGAATCACACCATCTTTGAAAGATCAGCCCAGGTTCGAACCTGAGGACCGTGCATCGATAGTCTGAACTGCTAACCGCTAAGCCATCCGAGGCTCTAAGTGCACATCTCGTGCTTCAGGTGAAGTAAATGTGTGAAGAGCGTCAGTCCAAATGGGTGCTAGTTCAGGGTGTCGGATTGATGAAATGAGTAATCAGGTGTCGGTAAAGCAGCTTGGTTATAATTGCATGCGGAAGTATGGCTAATCATTGAGGTAGATTACATATGCAGTTACAAGGAAAGTAGATGGACGAGCAATAAGACCATGTTGATCAACTAAATCGGGATATAAACGATACAACGATGTCTGAATCACATGAACTTTCGCACTATTATCGGCAGTATAAGGTGAACAAGTTAGTAAAATCATGCAATGCATTGATTATGATACGCTTTCCAACATTCCAGAAATCATTACTCAAGTTATGAGGATATTGTTTGTAGAATAAATCTCGCTCCTATGCCCTGACCTTTGACCCCAATTCGATTATACTCAGCAGAACCAGTTAAGTATACTTCTGGAACAAAATGATAAAGTTTTATCTCAATCGAAGCATTTTTACATAAGTTATGACGCATAAAGACGATGGAATGGATCCCGCTCCTATGTCCTGACCTTTGACCCCATTTCGTTCGTTTTCAATAGGTTTCGTCCTCAGGTGGTTCTCTACCACATACTAAAATTTAATCGAAATCGAACCATTTTTACGCGAGTTATCGAGCAGACAGACAGACAGAAGAACAAAGCTGGAACATATACGCTTCTTTAACCTACGGTTGGAAAGCGTAAAGAATGAGAAATTTCTATGAGGCTTTTCCACGTGAGATCCGGGCGGACCAGCTGAGAGACCCTCGCTACACCCCTGGCAAGCCAGGTGGGGAAGTGAAAGTAGGAGTGAGAACGAGGATGGATTGCGGATGTAAAGAAAAGGGGTTCGGTAAGAAGATCGTTAGTACAGGAATATGGAAGGCGAACAGGAACAAACAAAGGCCAAAGAGAGAAGTCAGCTTTGTAAATGTCAGGAAGGGACTGGGGGGGGGTGACAGGATAGAGGTCCATCGGCAAGAAAGTGAGGAAAGTAAGGAAAGTAAGGTGTAGACGGGGAGGAGAGCTCTCGCAGAAAATCGGTAATATGATATTCTTGATGCTTGGTATGCACATCAGGAACGTTTAAACCTCCGTAAGGAATGGGAAGAGTAATAATCGATATCGATAGCCAATGGGTAGTATTCCAAATAAACTCAGTAAACATTCGTTGAAGGTGGTCAAGGAAAGGCTTCGGAGAGAGTGCCAAAAGCCAGTAGTGCGGTAGCATAGGGAAAATCATGGTGTTGATTTTTCATATGCTGCGCCCTACTGATGAATGAAATGTTCGGTTTTAAGCACCGAAGAGGTGCTAGCCTGTGATGAATTCGATTTGTGAGAGGTGTCAGTTAGCAACATCAGGTGTTCAGAGGTGTGGAGTTAGCAACATCAGGTGTTCATAGGTGTGGAGTTAGCAACATCAGGTGTTCAGAGGTGTGGAGTTAGCAACATCAGGTGTTCAGAGGTGTGGAGTTAGCAACATCAGGTGTTCAGAGGTGCGGAGTTAGCAACATCAGGTGTTCAGAGGTGTGGAGTTAGCAACATTAGGTGTTCAGAGGTGTGGAGTTAGCAACATCAGGTGTTCAGAGGTGTGGAGTTAGCAATGTCAGGTGTTCAGAGGTGTGGAGTTATCAACATCAGGTGTTCAGAGGTGTGGAAATAGCAACATCAAGTAATATTCCAATTTAACTACATCACATTTCATCGGTGTCAGGATCGTTTCTTACGTTCGTCTAAATTTAATAAAATATAATAATAATAATAAATTTTGTTTTTGAAATACTAAACAGGCGAAATACTTGCTGTTACCTTCGCCATAGTTTAGTAAATATTTGCTTTTATGACTCACATGTCTTTTTCCATTGGTTTTACGACAATACCATTAATTAATTCTCCTATCACAGTACAACTCAATATCAGAAATTAGTAAATCTTATTGTCTGTTGTTACGAGTTAATTCCAATTAGTACGCACGGAACTGTGGCTCGGTGCGGTCGTGATAAAATGTAATGTGTTAGACATAAATTAGTGTATGCTGTCGAATCATTCGTTTTATTTCACACCTACAAAGATCATGGCATGCGAAAGATGCATAGCATAAATTATCCACAAAGAGATCCTCTCGATGTTTTTGTAAGCGGTTCAGTATACTATAAAAAACCTTACATTGCGCATTTTGAATAATGCACAGATTTCCTCTTCGTTGCATAAAAGTATTTCCTTTTACGTTAAATTATTTCTTCTAAATATTTGCCTTGAAATATTTTTTCGTGTAAGAAGGGATTCAAGATGCACTCATTGCACCCGAGAATCCGGTGCCATTTTTCTAGTTTTCACACATGATTGCAAGGATATTTTCAATAAGCACACGTAATGCATCCTGAAGGAAAGAATAGTCATTGAAATCACTCGAATAGCGAAATATTTTTTACGATGATTTCCCGTCGAAGGTAAACTACAGGTGTAAATCAGATAAATGTTATGAATGACGTGAACAGTCATCCGTAAGAGTGACGTAGTTCTGTTTCTTAGAAGTAACGTCACTTCTAAAAATTTGTAGGCGTCCTGACCTTGACTTGAACAGGCAAAGTCGAGACAATGGTGGGGATGTGCATTCGTAGAACACCAATCTACGAGAAGAATGTGTGAAAGTGAAAGTTAAATGTAGTTAAGGAATACATACCTTTGATGAAAAAAAAATCGAATTTCACAATAATTTAATTGTGATACTGTCTGACAGCCAAAGTCTTTAAGATGTGAAAACAGCAGATCACTCGCTTGCATCGGACCATGACTTCGCCAAATAAAAAAAAAAAGGGTGAAAGAAGTAATGAAAAAAGCTGTTTCTAGTGATTTATTTCTTCATTTTGACGAAAGAATTCCTCCATCTCTTCTGCCAGGAATCATCCAACCTTGGGAATACTTGTTCGACAGCCATTGGAAAGGCCAAACTTTTTTCCTCTTTATTGAAAAGGTCAGCTGATCTCCCATTGTAGTTTCTTATCGCACGAGAAATACACAAGAGGATAAATTGCGAATTAGACAAAGAGTCACTTTTTCATAACACCAAGTCAGTTTCGATCTCACAAAAACGCAATCCAAGGTTATCATCAAGCAATGAATATTTGAGCATTAAGAGTAAACGAGTCTGTAAAGAAAACAATACAGATGCACTATAGCAGACTTGGATTTGGAAATCTCACAACAACTAAAGATTCGAATGCATACATTTCATATCGCACAGTATATTGCAAATTCAGTTTCAGTGTTTTTATCTCCACGCATTAATAGAACTATTTCTTAGAAAACAAAAGCAAAAATTTACATGATACGTAAGTAACGAAATTAGCTGCACAACGAGGCAAACGAAATTCATATGTGACATTCTTTCTATGAGTAAAGTCATTGCTTACTTGTGTTATTGGAGTATTTAAATCAATGGTTCTTGAAAAAACAACAGCAAAAAAAAAAACATCAGATGTTACCTACGTTCATAAATAAACTTTCAGACCAAAAGGCCACAAACTGTCTATTGATTTCATTACAAGGCATAACGTTTTAGCCCACCTTTTAGCAATGGCCTACAGGTAAAAGTTCGGGCTCCCCCGCATAAAAAAATCTTGGAGGCTCTTTTGTGAATATGATTAAATTTCGAATACTGAAAATTTTAAATTTCACATTCCTAACTAGGTTTTATATGAGCGTTTTAATAATTCAAATTGTTTAGAACCTACAGATATTTTTCGTAAAAAGAAATGATTGCACTTTATAGCTTGTAACACAAATGTGCACGTTGTACTCAAAATAATTGCCCTAGTTTTATGCCATTACAAAGTACTACAAAACACTTATGTCAACCAAGGCCAGCCTCTATTAAATGCCTCACGATCACATATACATAGCACATAAATGCAGAGTGACAGTGTCTAATGAATTTTTTCGACTTATACAAAAATACAGGTCATAAGTATGCAAATAAGTAAGTAACAATTAAATATTATGGCTCATAAAAATCACACTACTTAAATTATTTACATTTGAATATAAGTTACGTATAAAAAAATACATTTAACGTAATCCGTAATGTTCAGCACACAATAAAAACTTTTTGTCTTGATTCTGTTATAAAAAAGTGTCATAGGTCTCTGTTTCTTTGTCCCCGCGAGGAACATCTTTTAGTTCAATATATTTTCAAGGGTACGTAGTTATGTGCAAACAATTGCAATATATAACACCTTATTCTCGTTGATATAAAAATTTCATTCATTTTACTGATATCTCTTTCCCATTCTGCTATTATTATATACATGTATGTATCGGAGTTGCTCCTATTGCTGTGAAAAATAGCCTCAAGTCGTCAGGGATAGCTGCATGCTCATCATTCAGTTTTTATAAACTAAAACCGCGAAAATTATTTTCAAATATTTTACTTGTTTATTTAAAAAAAATTATGAGAAATTGCTTTTCTTTTAATTTTTCATTCAAGGCTGTCTTCAAAAGTCCCTGGCTGTTTCTTTAACCAGCTTCATACCGAGTTTCTGCAAAAAAAAAAAAAAAATCGTTAATTCGATTTCCTAAGGTTAGAGGACCTCTTAGCCGCAAGCCCCCATCTCCCTGCAACGTGGTGGATGCTCATGTCTTTTGCGAAAGAACAAAGTGCTTATTTGCACCAGTACACTCCTTCTGCCCATCTGTAAATACCATATCTCTGCACCTGTAACTTGGATTAGGAATGAATTTTGCTTCGGGTAGTGCAATTAATGGGGATGAGGCCATGCACTGTCGATTTTCAGGGATGTAAAATTTTTCCGTTTGTAAAGAAGTAAATTTACATCTTGCGCAGTATTTGCACATTTAAAAGCCAGATTGTCTCCTTCAATACTTGAAGTTAAGTACAAAACTATCCGTGCATTTTCGTGACGCACCGACAGCTGGCTCAAGTGTATATTTCTGAGACGTTACGGAAATATATGTTAGCATTTGGCAATAAATTTTCTCTTCTACAGGTCATTTTTTGGAAATTCTTTTTGCTTCTGATATCTATAGTTACGAGAATACTCCGAGGTATATACAGAATTTTAATACTTTTTTTGATGCAGAGGGGCGAAAGTGTGTATTTCTGCAAAGCTGCATAAGTGTATGTTTGCATTTGACAGTATATCTTCTTTCCAACAGGTCATGTTTTGGAAAGTTCTTTCTGCATCAGACAGATGTAAGTATGACATGTCATGCATCTCCATTTTTTTTTATCTAATACTTTGCCTTGTGGTGGCGATAGTTTCTTTTTTTTTTGTTCTTTTTATGGTATTCTTTCCGCATGAAATAAGGTTAGTGATTTACTTGCACCTTTATTCTAGAATACTAATTCACTTTTTAGAACAAAATTTATTCCAAAGCGAATCAACACTGTCTTTGAAAAGACTCAAATAAATGAAACAGAATGCTGAGGAACAGACATCGTAAAACTAGAGCAGAAATCTGTCTTAACAATAAGCGATATGATTTTTTTGTCAACGGCAAGAACAAAAAAATTCGTAGAGAATATGATCTTCACTGTGTTTCATGAGATTTCACATATGAAGTTTCCAATGTTGTGCTTGTTTGAAGCACTATCACTGGCTATTCATCCTGCTATCTGCTCTTCATGGAGTTGAGTTTGTGTTATTATACTTTGTTGCTCTGGAAACCATTTTATAGCTTTGCTTGGAGTTCTAGGGATTCAACCCCTTTTTGAGAAGGTGAACAATGATTCACGCGTAACAAGAAGACACGTTCAAAGTAAGTTTCTAATGAAGGGGCATGAGAGGCAGGAAATCATATGGAGATGATCTCGTGGGCGTAAGGGGTTGAACCTTGACCTGGTGCTTGGAGTTGGAGAGATCGAAAAAGTTCTCTCTCCGACGGAGGAGATTTTTTCGATTTGAGGAATTTGAGAATGTCCGCAGCCGAAATGGGAGATAGAAGCAGAAATTAAGAAAGGGAAACTTAACAAGAAAGTAACCGAGGCAGACGCTTGATGGAATAAGCAGGAACAGATCAATGTGTAAATAATGAAAAGAAAGGCAAAGAAATCAGGACATAGATCATACATGACTTTTTTTATTGGAAGTTTATACACCACCGTGAGCAACTAAGTGGGCTATAAGTAGCTGCCCGTCCCTAATTTAGTGCAACTGGATCCAGGGATGGGATAGAGCCAATGTTGTAAGACAAACACAATATCCATGCTTCACCGGGATTTGAACTCGGACCCATTTCTGATGAATGGTCAGAAACCAATTCTTTGACCACTGCGCCACACGGAATTGAATAAAGTAGCACCACTGCAGAAGAGCAGGTTTTCATGTAGAGCTAAACAACGCGCGGGACTGTTTAATTTCCATACCAGCGAAGTCCTGACGAATCCACGCGACAGGCCACTGAAAGAAACACATTGAACAAACCAGAGGCGTGCATAGATTTTTTTTCGGGGGGGGGGATAAAAATGGAAGGATTTGAAATCCACCAGACAAAATAAAAATTAATGAAAAATAGAAGAAAAAAATAAAGCATTTTTTTCTGATGTAAGTTGATGCATTTTTTTAAAATTAACTCTTTTTTTTTCCAATTTAAGTCTCATTTTACCAAAAAAAAAATATAAAAAAATAAAACACTCTCGGGAGGGTGTCGTTGGCCTTCCCCTCTAAATACACTTCCGCAACAGCACTAAAACAGCGTCCTAAATTCGGTTTCCAAGCTATTTATCTCACCGTTGCTTAATATGCTTCACATTAAGAATTTCGCATTTACGGTGCAACCTGTAGTTTGGTCACATTTCTTGTCAAATTATCTGCATAAAATAATCTAGGCAGGCCTCAAGATACTTCCTGAAATATTAAAATAATATCTGAAGGTTTCTTGGCATATACCCTGCATAATTTAACTAAATATGTTTTGGAAGATTCTTCATCGCAACAAAGGCTGATTAACGCTTCTCACGACGCTTTATTCAATCATGGGGACCGAAGAGCTCTTTGAGATTTTACTCAAACAAGAAAAGTTTTCTAAGCACAAGAGAACAGGCATTTATTTGCGGTTCCTTATTCTTACACTTTCATAAATAAATTTTATTAAAGTAATGAACATGAAACAGATTTTTTCTTCAGATTGTAATGTTAGAAGTACATCACTGTACAAAATTCATGCTATTTAAACGCATCCTGAAGTAAACAAATTATTTTGCTTTGAGTACCTTGTAGCATTGAAGAATATTTATATGTGGCACAGTTTCCTTTCATCAAAAGTCAAGCGATTAAAAATTTTAAAGCGATTTCTTCCTATTAAATTTAAGTTTTGTTTACTAAAATAAAATGAACATCGAAAGATACAGAAGCGGGAAATGTTTTTGTTTAATGACCTAATGGGTCAGCGTTATTAAGCTCTTTGGGGCCTTGAGAAGGAGAACAAAGTCTTTACGCCTACGAGGAGTTACGTAAGGATCTTGCATATTATGCTAAATAATTGTAATTATTCTGATACAGTGTATCCAATTGAGATGCCGCCACACGTCTCAGCTGAGTAGAAGTCACCTGCTGCATTTTAAGCGGACGACAAGTTGCTTCCTGTTCGGCTGACAGAGCAAATTTCTTCTTGCTTGAGAAAGAATTATTTTTTGTGAATAATTTCTAACTTTTACGCTATAAATTAGCAGGTAATAATAGTCTCTTTTCCTTATCTTTTTATTCTGCATACTCTGCGGCAAGTGCACACGATGCAGTTTTTATTTGTGTGTGTCTGTGTGTGATATAAAAAACCCACGCTACATCGTAATCGCTATGTATACCACGATTCGTCAACATAATAAGATCGTAGGCATTTGTTTCACGATTCCGATTCGAGAGTTTCGCAGTAGTCTCACATCTGACCTTTGCACAAAGCCATTTAAAAGTTTTTCAGAACTCCGATTCTTGAACGCATGCAATACATTTTTAACCAGGCTCAAAATTTTAGTGCTAACAGAATTCAACAGCTGTTCATCATAGAATTATTTTTAAATACTGAAGAGAGAAAGGGAAGAAATCGTTAATGTAAGTTTGGCCTTTGCTCTTTGTTGGACAGCTTCAGCTTCCTAGATGCTTAGTTTTTCTTCATTATTTGAACTTTCATGTATAATGTGTGTGACGTACTACAGAGGAGAAAACATGTGTCAAGAGGAGAAATCTGCAGCGAGACATTCTGTCCACGCAGCTCAGTTGGGAGAGCGACTTACTCCGGAGTGACGGGACACGGACAAACTTGTGTTTTCACATTGGTGATGTGACGTACTACAGAGGTGAAAACATGTGTCTAGACGCCAGATCTGCAGGGAGACATTCTGTCCGTGTAGCTCAGTTGGGAGACAAACGGACAAACTTGTACGTAATATTGGCACCCGAACTTCCAGAATGACCTGGCCGTTAAAGTTCTCGCAATGGTGTGATGTTCTTTCCACACGGCGAAACAGGAAAAATGAGAATCCCTTCTTCAGTGCTTCGAAAAAATAAATCAGTGCGATGTTACGTTCCATACACCAAATGGTCTGGGATATCTCAAATGCACGTTCTTCATGGGATGACTGCCTACAGCGACACATGGTTTCGGTTGACCCGTAGGCTATGCCACCGGCCCTCTTTCGGGGCAGGGGGAGATGTGACGTGCTTGCGCCATAGGACGCACATGAGATAAAGGCACATGGCAGTGAGAGCACATGCCAGTGTAGAAAAGTGGATAGCACTCTGAGCTCCGGAGCCGAGAGTTGTGGATTCGAATCCCGCCCCTGTCATACAAATTATGGAGATATTTACTTCGTCATATGTGATGATACAGGATTTAATGTAGTATGCGAACTGAAAAGTAACAATAAAAAATTTCACCTACAAACAAATTTCCGCAATAACTCATTTATTTCCTGAGTAAGTCGACTTTAACACCGTTACATTCGAAGACTTGACAGCTTATACACTCAATGGATAAAACATTGGAGATACGTACCTAATAGCGTGTCGGTCCACCTCTTGCGCGAATAGCAGCCCAGACGCCGGAGGATTTCCGGAGGTAATGCCAGCCATGCATGTTGCAGTATTGCCCACTACACCGCCCCTGACATTGGTCCAGTGTCCATGGATCTGGTGTTCTGCTCCATGGCATTCCAGATTGCTTCCACAGGGTTTGGTTTAAATCCTGTGACCTTGGGGGGGGGCACTGGATGGTTCCAAACTCAGATGAATGCTCCTCGAACCATGCCAGGTGTTTGAGGTCCGATGGGCGGCGCATTGTTCTGCTGAAACAGACCATCGGCCGCAGGATGTGAAAAGGCCATGAAAGCGTGTAGGTGATAGGTCAGCACATGCTGGTAGCGTACAGCGGTTAAGGACCTCCCCAGTCACACGAACGGACCTAACGTCTCCCATGAGAAGGCTGCTCAAACCATCACGGAGCCACCACCGCCTTGAACAGTGCATGTATGCGTAAATGTCTATTAATACGCATACAATTCCGGCTGTGAACAGTATGCGTAATAATGGACATTTCCCATCTATTCTGGGGACTCTCTCACATACGGATGGAAAAATCTATCGGAGTATCCCAAATGCATGTATTGAACCACGCAATTACGGCCAAGTAACGATAGTACATATAATTTGAGCTCCACGAATCAACAGAATTTCGTAAGATACTGCTCTGGCTGCCGTTGCGTCCTCTTCTAACTAACAAATCGTCCAATTCCATATAATGGATGGACTGTCACAAACCTTTAGTTTGACTCTTGCTAAAATTCACCGTGTTTCTTTTCGGAATTTGATGAGCAACATGAACAACTCTGAGGTTTATAAATAGTCGGCAAACTTATTTACGAACCGGTTCAGGATAGGAGGAGAGCCTGTATCGTAAGGCAAGTAGTACACCTCTGATCCAGACATAGCTCGGTTGATTAGCTGGAAATCAGTGCATCTGACAATTCGGCTGCCTGTGTTAACCTGTTTGCCTCCCACGCTTACTCTTTTCCCCCGTTAGATTGCTTATGGGTTAGCAATTGCGTAAGTGATTATTTTTGTACATGACCAGTAAACGTAAGACGTTGAGACTGAGGGAAAAGTAAAGAGTTTTGTTTTTGTTAATCTATGCTCCGGAAAACTCTGGTTTAAATTCCTTGTTATAGGGTTATTACGAAGTTCCTTTCAGTTTTCTGTCGCATGGGTTCGTGAGGTCATCATTCGAGCTGGGTTCGTGTTCGGCATTTTAACTATTTCTTTCTACGATGATAAAACAGATAAATTACCAGCTGAAGTCAAGCCTCGTTCTTTTTCAGTGAAGAATAACTTTATTCAGTGATGCAGAGATGAGCCATTACATTATGACCACCTGCCTAATAAGCTGTAGGACACTCTTTAGCTAACAAAACAGCGGCCACTCGCCGAGGCATCGATTCGATGAGGTGGCGATAGGTATCCTAGGGGGTATCTGGTACCATAATGTCAACAGCAGGTCCTCCAGTTCCCGTACATTTTGGGGTAGTAGTGATTTAGCGCGAACCCACGTTTCCAAATCGAACCAAAATGTTCGATTGGGTTCATTTCAGATGAATTTGGAGATCAGGGCATTAACGAAAAGTCACCAGCACGTTCCTCAAACTACTCCTTGACGATCCTGGCAGTGTGCCATGGCACATTATCTTGTTGGTAATGGCCATCAACAGCAGGGGACACAGTTCCCATGAATGGGTGAACGTGGTCCGAAACGATGTTCAGATACCTGATAGCTGTCAGGGATTGTGCTATTGGGATAATGGGGCCTAAAGTGTCCCAAGAAAACATCGCTCACAGCATAACACAGCCGCCGCTGGCCTGTCCCCCCCAAACAGTGCATCCAGGTGCCATAGCCTCCGTTGGTAATCAGCGTATCCGCGCTCAGCCGTCTACGTGATGCACCAGGAATCTTGATTCGTCAGACCAGGTCACTTTCTTCGAATCATCCACGGTCCAGTATCGAAGATCTTGGGCCCATTTCATGCGTTGTTGGCGATGACGTGCAGTGAGCAAGGGGACCCCGCTGGATCTTCGGCTACACAGGCCCATGAGCAGAAGGTTGCGTTGAACTGTGTGCTGTGGCACATTGCCCTTATCACCACTGTTGTAGCTGGGGGAGATTTGTTGCACTATGGTCCTGCATAGCTGTGAACAATGCGCTACAATCTCCGCTCCCCTCTGGCATCAATGAGTTGCGGACGACACACGACTGGACGATGGTCCGTAGTTTGTCCATTGTGACGTGCCTGTCCAGCAGGACACACACGACATAAAGGTATATAGCAGCGATAACGAACGTCCGCGTAGCTGAATTGGTAGAGCGACTTATTCCGGAATGAGGTGACCCGGGTTCGAGCCCGGCGTGGACAAAAATGACGGAGAAATTTATTTCGTTATAATGGCGACCGAACTTTCTGGATGACCCGGTTGTTCGAGATCTCGCAATGGTGTGATGTTCTTTTCACACCGCGAGAGAGGAAAAATAAGAGAATCCCTTCTCCAGCGCTTCGAAAAATAAATGTGTGTGACGTTGCATTCCACACACCAGATTGACTGGGAGTTCTCAAGTACATTCTACAACGGATGGCTGCCTGCGAAAATTCATGGTCACAGCTGACCCTTGGGCCATGCCCCCGGCCCCCTTTCGGGGTGGATGGGGGGTGAGATGTGACGTGTCTATCCAGCAGGACGCACACGTCATAAAGGCAGATAGCAGCGATAACGAACGTCCGCGTAGCTCAATTGGTAGAGCGACTTATTCCGGGCGTGGACACAAATGACGGAGAAACTTACTTCGTTATACCATCTTATAACGTCTTTTTCGTGCAGAGATATTGGTTCTACGTTATGTCTAAACCATTAGATAAGAATACGATGCAGTAGTTCCTAATTAAATTTTTACAGCCAGACGAAACGTAAGACAGAAGTCAACTTACGGTAATTCTTTTTTATTCCACCATTATATCAATAGCACAAGAGCGCACTTCGAAATCTAGCGTAATTCACATCAGCCACATATACACCACAGCAGCAACTGTTATCTCGTCCTTTGATCTATCGTTCTTATCTCAGACATTCATACGTCACGTTCACTCTGACCTCAATGTTGCTCACCTCATTCTCGTTTGAGAGAGAAGATAGCGCGTTAAGTTTGGAAGTATAAGCAGAACAAACTAAAATTGACATAGGAAAAGGAACTAAAAATGAAAGTTAATTTAGAATGTACATCACAATCTGTACGCCACTTTTGATACGTACTCACTACAGCCAGGTGCGTAAAGATAGCCCCCGCAAACCGCGCTTAGCGCGGGGTGGGAGGTGGGGGGGGGCGTGAATTTTAAGGGGCCCAGATCTACGTACATATTTTTTATTTTATTTAGCAATTTAATTTTATACAAGAGGTTTTCTACTTGCTCTAAAATATTTTATTTTAAATTTTCTGTCTTTTGGATACGAAAGTGAGGGTCGGAGGGGACGGATATCAGATTGCTGCGAGTGTTACAAGTTCGAAGACAGAAAGGCCTACACGTATCCGGCATCCACCGCACCCCCTCGTCCCTGCCATAATCAATTCTGGTTGGTCAGGGTACACGTAATGGTCGGGGGGTGGGGTGACCTTTGATTTTGTTGTGACTGTTGTCATGGAGCATAAAATATTAGAAACAGTTAGCAATGTGTCAAAACTTCTGCAGTCAAAGGACGCCGAATTATTGAAAGCAGCTGACATGCTACAATCAGCGAGTGAAAAACTTTCTGATTTAAGAGGAGAATTCGAAGATATTAAAAACACTTCATCTATTTTTGCCAGCACATGGAGTGTTGAAGATAAACTTAACGAAACGCGGTCGCGTCACTCAAAAAAAGTTCTTCGATGAAATAAATCAAGGCAGTAGGTTACATAACCCCGAAGAGAAATTCAAAATGAATGTCTTTTTCGCAACTATAGACATAGCTATTCCTCAAATAAAATTCCGTTTTGAAGGACTAAGTTCGGTAGCAAAGAAATTTTCTTTCTTGCAGTCATCTGAATTGTTAAATGCAAATGAAAGTGAATTATTCCAGTCAGATGAGTCTTTAAGGTTGCAGTGCAAAGATGATTCATCTAGTGATTTTCCGTCACAAGTACTTTCATTTAGAAATGCCATGAGCACCCAGTTAAAAAATATTTCTGGTGGCTCTGTAAAAGGGGTCTGGTACGATTCGTCCAACGACGATTGGTCCAATGCCGATTGGTCCAATGCCGATCGGTCCAATGCCGATTCGTCCAATGGTATGATTGGTCCAATACCGATTCGTCCAATGGACGATTGGTCCAATTTCGTCCTATCTGTCCGAAGTGCTACTCGTGCTATAAAAGTCTCATCTGTTCTGATTATATCTCTGATGTTATACGAAAGTACCGGTAGTCCAAAGAATGTAAAATAATGTTACATTTCATGCGTAATATTGTGGTTACAGATTTCTTTTTTTTTTTTTTTTTTTTTTGAATCGCGTTTTCTTGTTACACTGTCCTTGCTGCCGTATGAAGTTGCTGATGTACGAGCCGTTCTATCAACTTAAATGTTTCTTTTTTGCATGAAATAATATAAAATACTAGTGTTCCGTTTCTGTTTGTAGAATGCAGTGGGGTTTTCCGCCAACTGCCCAATGGAAACAACTGGTCGGGGTTTGGACAGTGGCCTTTTCAACAGTTTTTATTCCAGCGATGTCATATTCATAACGTTTACATATTAAATCAAGTTAATAATATTACGCTTTTACTTAAACACGAAATATTAATTCATAGGCTTAGGCTTTTTTAACAGTTTTAATTCTACCGATGTCAGATTCATAACGTTTACATATCAAATCAAGTTAATAATATTGAGCTTTTACTTAGGCACGAAATATTAATTCATAGGCTCTAGGCCTAGGCTTTTTTAGGACTTTTTATTCTACCGATGTCATATTCATAACGTTTACATATTAAATCAAGTTAATAATATTGCGCTTTCATTTAAGCACGAAATATGGGCCTAGGTGCCTAGCAAAGACCTCAGAAATGATTCGATGAGTGCCTTTTATAAAGTTTTATAAAATGTTTACAAATACCAAATATCTAGGTTGCAACTTAAAATCTTCTAAAATGGCCCGCGGCCTAGGTGCCTTGCAAAGACCTCAGAAATGATACGATGAATACCTTTTATAAAGTTTTATAAAATGTTTACAAATATCTAGGTTGTAACTTAAAATCTTCTAAAAAGGCCCGCGACCTAGGTGCCTGGTAGATAGCTGAGAAATGATTCGTTCAGTGCCTTTTATAAGGTTTTATAAAATGTTTACAAATACCAAATATCTAGGTTGTGACTTAAAATCTTATAAAAAGGCCCGAGGCTTAGCTGCCTTGTAAAGACCTGAAGAATGATACGATGAGTGCCTTTTAAAAGGTTTTATAGAATGTTTACAAATATCAAATATCTAGGTTGTAACTCAAAATCTTTTAAGAAGGCCCGGGGCCTAGGTGCCTCGTAAAGACCTGAGAAATGATAGGATGAGGGCCTTTTATTAGGTTTTATAACATATTTACAAATACCAAATATCTAGATTGTAAATTAAAATCTTCAAAAAATGCCCGCGGCCTAGGTGCTTTGCAAACAGCTGAGAAATGCTCCATTGAGTGCCTTTTACCAGGTTTATGTAAAATGTTTACAATTACTAAATATACGGAAATTATCTTTCAAAAGGATATAAAGAGGAGAATAATTTAAATTATTATTCCTTTCTGGAAAATAAAAAAGTTTACCGTTGGTAAGATGATACCATTGGACGAATCGGCATTGGACTAATCGTGCCATTGGACGAATCGGCATTGGACCAATCGTACCATTGGACGAATCGGACATTGGACCAATCGGCATTGGACCAATCGTCCCTTTGGACGAATCGGCATTGGACCAATCGTCGTTGGACGAATCGTCCGGGACCGCTGTAAAAGACCTTATGGAGCTCATATATTTAAAAAACAGTACAATATTATCCAGTGTTTTGTATCTTGCGACAGCGTTGAAACTTTTTTTAACAATCCCAGTGACTGTGGCTACAGTATCAAGGTCGTTCTAGAAGTTGAAGTTAATCAAAAACTACCTTCGGTCATCGTACACTTAAAGTAGGCTTGATCGACTTGCGACGATAAGCATTGAAGATGACCCAGCCAGAAAACTAGACGTAACAAAACTGATTGAAATTTTCGCTAAGAAGAACGTTAGAACTAAAGTGATCAGTACTAAAGTGATCATGGAATCAATATCTGGAAAATATATTTTTACTGCGAAGTTAAATATTTACCCTCAATTTTTGCATTAATTATTACCATCTTGTGGGCCCGTTACGAAAATTTCACGGATGAGGGTCCAGAGATTTTGCGTTACGCAACTAACTACAGCGGCACGTGAACAAGCCGCGCCGTTTTCCGAGATCGTAGTTCCAAGGTGCAGTGCCATCACAGTTTGTCCTTTATCAAACTCCCGATAAATCGGCAGCTTTTCCCATTGTGTCTCCGAACACTCTAGTAACCGAAAGCCGGCCCTCGGGTTGTGTATGTATACTTCTCTGTGAACTTCAGCTGCCCCCCACCGTTTGGTCTCCACGAGCCCTCATTTCTTTAGGCTGGGGGTAGTCCTAATGTAATGGCTTATCGTTGTATATGGAGAAGGTCCATTTGTTCTGTTTTTATTACTTCATATCTATTCTCTCTATAATTTATACAATTAACATTTCCTGTTTCCAAACTTGACTTTTACTTCGCGCTCCCACTTCAGCAGTGGACATCCTCAAAATGAATATTTCCCCTTATCTTCCATTCTTTCATCGATGAGTCGAAGTGAACTTCTTCCCTCAATGAGAGTTTTTCTCCTTTTTTTTTTTTTTTTTTTTTTTTTTTTTTTTTTGGAGGTTTAACGACCACCGTGAGCAACTCAACGGGCTATAAGCAGTCGCCCGTCCCTAATTTAGGGTCACTGGTTCCAGGGAAGGGAGAGAGCCAGTGCCGTAAGACAAACACAACATCCCTGCATCACCCGGATTCGAACCCAGACCCTTTTCGGACGAATGATCAGAGGCCATCGCTTAGACCACTGCGCCACCGAGGCGGCTTTTTCTCATTCAACCTCCTTCTTCAAACGCTAGGTCAGACTTCGCCCGTTTTGTTTCTTCCCTCTCAAAAAAAAAAAAAAAAAAAAAAAAAGCTCCGGATACGTTTTATTGTCTCCCTGTATGCTCGCTTTCGGGGCACCCTATCAGCCCTGTTACCAGTTTGGTCTTCTCTTAAGGTCCGTAGCCGAAATAAGGAGGACTCGGGGAGGGGGGAGGGGCTATAGCCTAGGGCCCACGGGTATGACGCAACACAGCAAATAATGCACAGCTTATATACACTGCTGGCCACCCAAAATGTAACACCAAGAAGGACACGAAATAGCAAAGCCAGACTTACTGGACACATAACAACAGATACAAAGATGAAACGATTGAGCTTACAGGACCGTGCGACTTGCGGAACACGCAGACATCAATAGTTCGTGGGGCCTCCATGGCTGGCTATAACGGCCGCTACACGCCGCGGCATCGAACGAAAAAGGCTTTGGATGTGGGCTTGGGGTATGTCGGTCCAGGCTGCTTCCACACGTTGCCACAGTTCATCAGGCGTAGCCGCGGGTGATGCTTGCCGGGCCACTCGGTGGCCGATCAGCGACTATACGTGTTCGATGGGCGACATATCGAGAAAACAGGCAGGCCACGGCAGCAGTGACACCTGGTGGACCGTGAAGAATTGTTGCACGATGCGTGCCACTTGCGGGCGCGCATTGTCCTGCTGAAACGTGGCCGCTTGCAGGTCCTGCAGGTAAGGGAGGACTACAGACTCTAAAACGTCGGAGATGAAGCGGTAGCTGTTGAGTGTACCGACGATGCGTACCAGAGGGGTGCGGGTGTCATATCCAATTGCGCCCCAAACTATAACGCCAGGCGAAGGACCGGTATGGCGATGCATAATGCAGGCGTCATACAGTCTCTCGCCGCGGTGCCACCACACGCGGATCCGACCATCGTGGTGTTGCAGGCAGAAGCGGGATTCGTCGGAGAAGACAATGTCGTGCCATTCCGTAGTCCAAGTGCGGCGTTCAACGGCCCACTGCCGCCGCACTCGCTGGTGGTGTAACAACAATGGTAATGGGAGCAATGGGCGCCGTGCGACAAATCCCCGCTGCTGCAGACGACGTCGAACGGTACGTGCTGACACTGGCTGTTGCGCAACACACCCTAATTCCTGCGCTAACGTTCGTGATGTGACGGTGCGAGCCTTCAATGCCCGCCGCACAACATGCCGGACCTCTTGGTCGGTGGTGTGCCGCGGCTGCGGCAATCGCTCACATCGGTCCGTCCGTCCTTCCTGCACCCACCGATTCCATACTCGCCTCACTGTGGCTGGATGTCGTCCCACACGGGCGCCGATGTCTCGGTATGATAAACCGCTGTCGCGATAAGCCACTATTCGTCCTTTGTCGAACTCCGAAACGTACTGGAATGACTGCCGTATTCTGCGACGAGGCATCAGGGAGCTTCCCACGCAGTGGTCCGGCAGCACAACACACTTCCACTACTTACACCCCGCTTTCTGTGCACCCTTCTTATAGTGCTTCTCGGTGGAGTGCCGGGCGCACATGATTTGCATATGCCCTGCAATGCTAATCGTTTGCATGTCTTCTCGCGGTCGACGCATTATGCGAATTTCAGGCCAATCGGATGCTTCCTTCTTGGTGTTTCATTTTGGGTGGCCAGCAGTGTTTTTATACAGAGAGAGAGAGAGAGAAAATTAGTTTCTGTTTTGTCTTGTATGATTTACAAGATTTACAAGACAAACAAGACAAGCAGTGGCTACAAGATGAACAGATTTTAAGGCAGTGACTCACTTAAGATTAAACGTTCCGTGTCGCTGTGTACAGCGGATCCGGCGAGACAGTTTGAGCTTTTTCACTACCGTCCACCCCCACCTTCCTGTTTCCACTTGAAACAGTGAATGGGAGAAATCCACTGTTACTTCACATCACATAATAAACAAGTTGGGAAAATCATGTGATGCATTGATTATGATATGCTTTCCAACATAACAAAAATCATTATTCAAGTTATGAGGATACTGGCGGCAGAATAAATCTCGCTCCTATGACCTGACCTTTGACCCCATTTCGATGAATTCAACAGAACCGGTAAAGTATACTTCCGGAACAACATGATAAAGTTTTGTCTCGATCGAAACATTTTTACTTAAGTTATAACGCATAAGGGCGATGGAATGGATCCCGCTATTATGTGCTGACGTTTGAACCCATTTCGTCCATTTTCAAAAGATTTCGTCCCCATGTGGTCCCTTACCACATACTAAAATTTCATCGAAATCGAACCACTTTTACGCAAGTTATGATGCATAAGGGCAATGGAATGCATCCCTCTCCTATGTCGTGACCTTTGACCCCAATAAACACATTTTTATACACTTCTTCAACCTTCGTTTGGAAAGCATAAAAAAGATACACCAAGAAAAGTATACAGAGCTAAGTTATTAAAAATTCCAAGACAAAATCTAGGAATCTTAAGCTTTTAACTCATGTTTTGGCGAGAACCGTGGAAAATACAATGATGTTTCATGAAAACTCTGCAGGTAATTTATTAGTTTGAAGAATGCACTACGTATTAATTATCTGAAATATATTGATAGAGTTTCGTGTTTTAACAGACTTCATAATGACTCTCCGTCATAGGCGTAGCGTCGGGGTGTAAGTGCACCCCAAACTTAAAAAGTAAAAAAAAATAAATAAAAATAATAATAACTAGTCGTTCACCTTTCAAATGTTATAAAGTGTGACATACAGCAAAGGGAACAACGATACGCAATAGCGAACAATGTTATGACTGCTGGAATTCCATGCACAATAGCATGCAATCATGTAATGATTGTTTTCATCATCAGATAACTGCATGAGGTGCTTTGAAAGACATACTTTTTTCATCCTCATTAATGTGAATCAGCGCAAGCCTCGCGCACCTCTTGTCATGGCACTAATGGCAACTGAACAGGAGCATTTTCGGATAAATTATTTCGAAAATCCCGCCCCCCAGGAATAAATTAGTTTACGCTTATTTGTGCCCCCCCCCAAGTTTTTGGTCACGCTATGCCTATGTTTTCCGTCATAAGTTCTTCGGGGCCCACTAATGCCTTAACCCGGCTCTATTTACGCCCCTTAGGGGCCGTCCATAAAGTATGTCCGAGATTACAGGGGGAGGGTGGTTCCTGAAAACCGGACCAAATGTGACATGGGGGAGAAGGGAGGTTTAGTAATTCGGACGTCCAGCGGCAAAAATATAGTGGATGGTATTTCTCCGTTTTGTTTTCTCTTTTGTTCTTTTTTTAATAGTTAAAAAAAGGTATGAAATATTTCAGATTCCTGATGATATGTAGCTAAATCAGAATATTAATATTAAGTTCTCATATTTGTACTACCAAATTTATCGTGTTTTGTAGATGGTATAATCGGGAGTGTCGCAACTTTGAATGCTTGCGTTCATTTGCAGGTCTTTATTTCAGAATGATAAAGTTCGGGTAGTATTTGGGAATAAATTAATTCCTCAATAATAAATATTTTCTGAAGAAAAAGTGTAAATATATGGAAGATTCCTTTAAATAATTACATGTTTTCTTTCTGTTTCTCAACGGACTTCTAAAAGCAGTCGTCAAAAACAAAGGGGGTTGCGGGAATTAGGGCGCACTTTTTAGGGGGGAGGCGTCAACAATTGGACAAAATGTGACATGGGGGAGAGGGGGGGGTCTAAAATAGTAACGAACGTACTTATGGACGGACCCTTAGCAGTTTTCTTTGCATCGCCCCTTTGCCTCGTCGTAAGAATTCTCTGATTAAAACCTGAAGATGTAAGAAAAACCACCTCTCTTAGAGAATTTTGATGCTATTATAAAGCGACTAACTCACAGAGCAATATAGCAATTTAGCAGAAATTCTGTAAGCAGCTCATTGCATGGAGAAAGGTCAGCAGCATTGTTCAAAGTATAGCGCAAGTACTGGCCGTCTCTTCCCGCTAATTGACACGTCTGGCAGAAAACTGGTGAAACGAGATCATCTCATTATCTTCCCTAAAAGCTGACGAACGAGGGAAATTATTTTAACTAAAACGCAATATGTTTAAAAAATGTTATGAATGTTAATTTCCCCTGAAATCAATGGGTCCAACCCTTCCCTTTAAGAACAAAAATAAATATTCCGAGAGTGTCCGTAAATGAGAGGTTTTTGTGTATTTAAATTATTGCACCGTTGTAATATACAGGGTGATTGTAAACTCCTTCAACAAAACAAGAGGGGTGATAGTACATATGAAGACGAACAATATTTGCAATGGAATCTAGCGCCGCATTCCACTTCTAGTGCCAGAAAAGAGTAAAGTTACATATCCACGTTGAGCCTTTAACAGTGAAAACAAAGAGACATACTTAATTTATGAGTTGCACAATTCCAATCGCATGAGAGAAAGACTCAAAGAAGCTGCTCAAACTGGCGTCTAAGGGCGTCGTTTCACAGCCGACACCGGCAAATGAAGGACTGTCGCACCCTCTCGTAGACTCCCGGTGTGGAGTTGATTTGATCTTGTCCGCAGCGATTCGTGCGACGAAATCTTCTAGGGAGTCCACAGGTGTCTCGTATACCAATGTTTTCATGTGCCTCCAGAAGGAGAGGTCCAGTCGATTAAGTTCCAGGGAGCGTGGAGGCCAAGCCACAGGTCCACGACGTCCAATCCACCTCCTGGGATATGTCGTATTTAGGAAGTCTCGGTGGCAAGATGTTTTTTTTTTTTTTTGATTGGAGGTTTAACGACCAACGTGAGCAACTTACAACGAAGTAAATTTCTCCGTCATTTTATCCGCGCCGGGGTTCGAACCCGGGTCCACTCATTCCGGAATAAGTTGCTCTACCAATTAAGCTACGCGGACTTTTATTCTGATTCCTATCTGCCTTTATGTCGTGTGCGTCCTTCTGGCAGGTACGTCACATCTCCTGGTACGTTACATCATCTCCCCTTCATTTTTTTTTTTTTTTTTTGTTTCTCGAAGTGCTGGAGAAAGGATTCTCATATTTTTCCTATCTCGCGGTGTGGAAATAACATCACACCAATGCGAGATTTTGAACGGCCGGGTCATCCGGATAGTTCGGGCGCCATTATTACGAAGTAAATTTCTCCGTCATTTTTATCCGCGCCGGGGTTCGAACCCGGGTCCACTCATTCCGGAATAAGTTGCTCTACCAATTAAGCTACGCGGACATGTATTCTGATTCCTATCTGCCTTTATGTCGTGTGCGTCCTTCTGGCAGGTACGTCACATCATCTCCACCTTATTTTTTTTTTTTTTTTTATTCGAAGTGCTCCTCTTATTTTCCTATCTCGCGGTGTGGAAATAACATCACACCAATGCGAGATTTTGAACGGTCGGGTCATCCGGATAGTTCGGGCGCCATCATAACGAAGTGAATTTCTCCGTCATTTTCGGTCTACGCCGGGATTCGAACCCGAGGCCGCTTATTCCGGAACAAGTTGCTCTACCAATTAAGCTACGCGGACATTGATTCTAATTCCTATCTGCCTTTATGTCGTGTGCGTCCTCCTGGCAGGTACGTCACAAACTCAATGGGCAATAAGCAATCGCCCGTTCCTAATTTAGGGTCACTGGTTCCAGGGAAGGGAGAGAGTTAGTGCCATAAGACAAATACAACATCCATGCCTCACCGGGATTCGAACCCGGACCCCTTTTGGACGAATGATCAGAGGCCATCGCTTTGACCAATGCGCCACCGGGGGATGGGGGCGTGGCAAAGTGTGCTGGGGCCCCATCATGCACAAACCACATGTCCCTCCGTGTGGTGAGCGGAAGATCCTGCAACAGACCGGGAAGCACTTGCTCCAGAAACACACGGTACGCTGCGCCGGTCAGACGTATACGTCAATTCTCATGTGATGTTCGCACGGTAATATTGCAGAACGGGTTCGGCTGCGTTTTTAAATGTTCGCTCCTCATCGTCTACGCATGTGTTCAGCGCTCGTGATTTGCATCTCTTGCTTCTCATGCACTGGCTGGAATTCCGTGTGCCTGCTGGACGTTTTTGGAACGTGCTCTTTTCTGGCTCTAGGAGTGGAATGCGGCCCTAGGTTCCATTGCAAATATTGTTCGTCTTGATGTGCACTATCACCCTTCTTGTTTTGTTGAAGGAGTTTACAATCACCCTGTATAACAGTTCCATCGCACCTGCCAAGTTTTTCTGTTTATCTTAAAGTTTGCGGAGATCCTACTTGTTTTGCGGTTATTTTACGGATGAAATGTTTTACAGACGATCAAATATCTCGCAGTAGTCCCCGGAACCATCGCGCCTGTATATTCTGATTTCCTTGATCATAATTTCACCTACTGCCGCGTCACTAACTTTCTGCTCTCAGTCTAGCAGGAATAACTCGGTGAAAATACTGTAGGATTAGGATTGGCGATAACTGCTAAAAAAAGAGATGAAGAAAGACAGGAAAAATATAAGCGTCCCATAAAATTTAAAATGGATTTTCTGGAAGTATAACGAAGTAAATTTCTCCGTCATTTTTATCCGCGCCGGGGTTCGAACCCGGGTCCCCTCATTCCGGAATAAGTTGCTCTACCAATTAAGCTACGCGGACGTTTTATTCTGATTCCTATCTGCCTTTATGTCGTGTGCGTCCTTCTGGCAGGTACGTCACATCTCCTGGTACGTTACAGAAGGTATTCTAACGTAGTGGAGTCAAGTGAGGATTCTCTTAGCGAGGAAGAAAGAGACACTGAAAGTCAAAAATTCAGTTACAAAAGATTACAGCATTCGTAAAAATGTTTTGGTTACAAATGAAATATTCTTCAGTATATAACACCTAATGATAGCGTACTAATGAGATAATTATGTATCAATTGCATTATAATCGCTGCTAGCGTGAAATAGTCCAAAATATCTTAATTATACCATACGAAAGCGATTAAAATCGACAAATCGTTTGCATAATAAATCGAATTTTATTTGATATGTTCGATGCATTTAATGAAGACGTTTGATAGATCAGTGAATCAAACATATCGATTAAACGATCTGAAATTTTTTACGGATTTCAATTCTTGAACGTTTGTAGATCTGGTTTCAATTCAGCAATAGAGTTAGTTACCTTTTCTTAATGTCATCTTAGGAGTTAAATTCGCCCCTCCTTAATTATTAGCTGCGGTTAAATAGAAGATTGTTCCTTAGGCGCTTTATGCTACTAAGGAGGTGGAATTCTATTTTTTTCTTTTATCGGAGAAAGCGTCTTCATCGGCCTTTCATGAACTTCAGAGCCGGAATGACTTTATTGCCCCTCATCTACGAAGGAAAAAGTTTCAAACACATGACTCTTCTTGGAGTTTTAAGTTTTAATGAGAGGATTTCCAAGGAGGTATAAAAAGGAAAAAAATATAGCTCACATCTAAGAAGAAGGTGCGAAATTTAGATAATGGGGGCTGAGAGAGCGGGTGAGCAGAAACTGATTGAAAGACGAAGAGAAAGGATATCCTGCGTTTTTGGCTGAGAAGAAAAAAACAAAGGAGGTCCTTGTCCACGGAAGTGGGGTGAAGTGAGGATTCTCTTAGCGAGGAAGAAAAAGATTTTCACTCTCGGATTTGGATGTCCATGGTGAAACACAGCGCGAAGGAGTGAGCCGAAAATAAAGCAATACGGAAACAGAAAAAGAGATGAATAAAACTAATGTACAGATCCAGGACAAACTAATCTGTGAGCACCTGTAGCAATCTGCTGCGAATTAAAAACACATATTTAATAAAGCGTTCTCTCATATAGCGGGTAACTCGTTTATCTCAAGTTCTACGAGCACAAGACCGATATACCCGGAGGATTGGTAAATTAGTTATCAGCGAAGTCCTGACGAACCCGCCACAGGGCAGGAAGGAACTCTGCAAAAAATGCTGTAGCAAAGCTTAACAAATTTATATAAATAATTATTTATTTATCTCAAAACATGTACATATTGCACTTTAGTATTCAGTGACATTTCTCTAAGAAAATATTCCCTTGAAGAATTCCTAATATTTTATTAGGTTTCTATAAACGAACGGTTTCGGCGGAAAGTGCTGCTCTCACGAAATTTTCCCATTTTAAGAAATGGAAATAGTTCAGGAGCAATTTATTTTCCGTAACTTTTTATGTGTTTTGGGAAGATATACCAGATAAGGAATTCAAAAGTTTCGAGGATGAATGCGTTGGCAATGCGATTAGTGCGACCTTTACTCAACTGAACACAACGTGACTGCTCGCTACCGTATTTTTGTAGCGCGACAGAATATTCCGAAGGCTGATAACCCTTGAGAATAATGTATGGGCGTTTTATATGGCTACATTTTAATATTACTTAATATTGTGAAACAGTGAATTTAATCACACAACTTAGAAAACCGCAGAATACTGATTTTAGATAATCAGTTACAGATCCATCAACACATCATTAAAGGAAAAAGACGTTTCCATGTCTGTTTCCTTACAAGGATAAGGGACAGGCTTACGTTGTACATACATTATGGAGAAACTATAACCAACGTCCTGAACAAGGGAATATAAATCAGTTGAGTCACGATTTAAATGGATAGTAGTCCGTGTGATAAAACACTTTTTGTAGCAGGTGCAAAACTGACCCCCTATCTCACGTAAAGCCAGTAAATAAAACAACTTCTTGCGTCTACGATCATAAAATGAAACCACCCCCGTGAAAGAGCACAGTAAATGAATGGGAAGCCTAGTTAAAAGTTGATAGGAGACGTAACAGAAAACCTATGTGAATAAAAATGGGAAAATAGGGCGAAATATTACGCGGATGCAAAGAAACTCCATTCCCCCTCGAAGTATTGATGAATATAAATATCTCCCACCAATCAGTAAAAATAAAAGTTTTACTTGCGCGATTTAAATTGTGTGTTCTCTTCTCAGCTCCCATGTCATTGAGAACTTGCAATCTTCATTCAATTTCTTGGTATCTATAGAATCATCAGAAACCTTAAGTATTTCACTGCGTCCAGTGCTAAAAAAATATAAATATTCGAGAGTGAAGTGGAATATTTCATTTGCGCCGTTTTCCCCTTTTTATTCACATAGGTTTTCTATTGCATCTCAGACCAACTCCTAACTGCAATCGTCCATTCTTTTCCTCCGTTTTGTCACGGGGGTGGATGCATTTGATGATCTTCTATGTAAGATATTGTTCAATTGGCTGGCTTTGCATGGGATAGAGGGTCAGTTTTCGCGCCTGCTGAAGAAAGTTTTTCTCATATGGACTACTGCCCATTAAAATCGTAAGCGTACGTCAGCTGATTTATATTCCCTTGTTCTGGACGTTGGTGATAGTTTTCCCATACTGCATGTGGAACGAAAGCCTGTCCCTTTTCTTAATGGGCAGGCTGTGCAGAAGGGTCTTTTATCTCCATGATCTGTAGAGGTGTGTCTGTGAGAGGGATCCCTTTCCCTGATAAGGAAGTTCGCTATTAAGTGCTTCTCTAAAGTGAAAATGCTCTTTGCTTTTCTATGTAGCGTAATTAAAGTCACTGTTCCATAATATTATGTAATATTTAAATGTATATGTAAAACAAAATCATCATCATCAACCATTCTGGGAGAAGGTCTCTCCCACAATTCTCGAATCTCCCTCGGGGTGTTCTGATGGGTCCTTTAGTATCCAGTTAAGTGTTTCAATTGTCCAACGCGGGTCAATTTTTCTAGCACTATATGCAGCTTACTACTACTTGAGGGTCTTTACTCTGATCATGATGTCATTCACTCATGTCATTTTCCTAACTCATAAGTTCTTTTTCCTTTCTTTCTCGGTTTCATCAAGCAGGTACGCATTCCTGCTTCTTTGAGTGTCTTCTTGCTTGTTAGTAAAAGTTCAAGTCTGTGGTTCATAAGAACTGGAAAGATGCATTGATTAAACACTCTTTTTTATAAGACATAATTACAAATTGCTGAGAATTGTACTGTTTCTTCCAAAAGCACTCCAGATCAGTTTTATGCGGCTATTAATTTCTTCTTCAATGTCACCTTGCTATTTGTTGTCTAAGGTAGATATACGCATCAGTTACTTTTAAATTTTGTCCCATCAATATTTAAATCTTCAGTTCTTTTGAATGCGTTGTAAGTTTATCTTTCTGCAAGTTTATCTTTAATGATACTCCTTTACTCTTGTCAGCAAGTTTCTAGGTCATATTCTGCTGCTATGAGGGGTTCCTGCAAACTAAGACTATGTCATCAGAATAATTAAAAAAGGTGAGATAGATTATCTTCATTAATCATTTTCCTCTTTTCTCCCTAGTTCAACGATTGAAAGATATTCTGCTATGTAGCATTAAAGCGTTTAGGTGATACGAGCATCAAAACTTGACCTTGAATGATCAGGTCATCTGGTTGGTCCCATGAATCTAGCATCCTGCTGCACTTTGTAGACGGTGGGTACATGTGCGTCTTTTATCTAGGGAAGTGTTGGAATCAGGGTGCACTGTGAGACGAAAACAAGCTGGTAGAGGAAGTGCAATGCGTTGGGTAATATTCTGCTGAAAAACAGTGTGTCCAGCCATTCATGTGAATGAAACTATGGCGTCTTCCACCTACCAAAACATCATTGCAGGCCAGGTCTATCATTTCACGACAACGGTATTTCCGTCTAGTAGTGCGTTCTTTTTGAAATATAATGCGCCATCCCACACTACCCAGATTGTTCGAGAATTGTTTGCACGACATGAGGAAGAATTCCAGGTATGTCCCTTTCCAAATTCTCCTAACACCAATACAGATTGCTCTTGAATGGTTCGTGGGACATGAGGAAGAATTCCAGGTATTGCTTTGACCTCCAAATTCTCCTGACACCAATCCAGATTGCTCTTGAATGATTCGTGGGACATGAGGAAGAATTCCAGGTATTGCTTTGACCTCCAAATTCCCCTGACACCAATCCAGATTGATCGAGAATAGTTCGCGGGACATGAGGAAGATTTACAGATATTGCTCTGAATTACAAATTCTTCGGACGCCAATCCAGATTGTTCTAGAATGGTTTGCGCGATATGAGAAAAAATTCCAGGTATTTCCCTTACCTCCGAATTCTCCTGACACCAATCCAGATTGTTCGAAAATGGTTCGTGAGGCATGAGGAAGATTTCCAGGTATTGCCCTGACCTCCAAATTCTCCTGACACCAATCCAGATTGTTCGAGAATGGCTCGTGGGATATGAGTGAAAATTCCAGGTACACGTGGAGAACCAACACCACATTAGGCAGGTGCTCATAATGTTTGGCTTTTAGTTGTATGGTGTCACTCATTCTCACTCTCTTTCCAGATTCTATAAGTGCTGGATCCTCGAAGAGTCGAACCTTTAATCTTGCATTTACATAAATGTTATTAATAACATTGACGTATGTACTTCAATACCACAGAATATGAACTGCTGATGGTTTCACGGAATTAAGAGCCCTTTGGTAATTAATAGTGGAACGCTTAATGCTTTCGCCTGAAATCTTCATAATGTTTATGGAGATGCATTGAAAGGATACATTGTTGCTTGCCCAAAAATTGGACACTGATCAATGATAGCTTATTGCGCAAATGGTGGCTATTTATGTTAAAACGCATGTTCCAGGAAATTAAGCATTTTCATGCCGGAATCTTGTCAGTGCTAGAAATGGACTTTAATTGTGCAATAATTTGCGGATCTTGATAATCTAGAAATGGCCAGTTCTTCATTTTTTTTTTACTTTTCCAGGTGAAATATGTTAAGGACATAAAGTGTGTGTGTGAGTGTTAACCGCAATGTGTGTGAACTACATGTAAAATCTTTCATATGCTGTCCGGAATGAAAACAAAATTCCGAATCTGAGATGTCGTGTTCAAGGCAGACAAAAATCTATTCATAACCTTCGCACAGCAGCGTGTTTTCATAAATATGCCAAAAGCCGTACTTAAATCATCTTTAAAGTTGTAAGCATAAAAGACTTGATCACGCTAACGAGCATTCTGTATGATGATAAATATGTTACGTCACTTCGTTTTTTCTACTAATTTATACTTTGACACCTTAAGATATATTCGCAGGGGTAAAATTTCTACTGTCACTTTGTCATGCTAATTGTGTGAGCTAAGTTCTCGTCTTTCGAATTTTTTTCCCTTCGCAAAAACAACATTTATTCATCCCAAGTTGCCTTCAGAAATGACCGTTATGAATTCGTGAGTGTTTAACAAGTCTTCTGTTTTCTGAAGACTCCATTCATTTAATTTTTATTCTCGTTGCCCCACCTTCGTCGTAAACGTCAAAATAATGAATGCGACCGCAAACGTGGGAAAACTGAAAACAAAAATTGATGATCGGCATTGAACGGCACCAGCACGGCGCTGAAAGGGAAATATTTATTGCTCTGGAAGAATAATCAGTTGCTATAATTTTCAAATGGAAAAGGGCAAAAATTTTACCCATTATTCCCAAAATGGAGTGGGTTATCCATTGTCTTAGACAACTCTCAAAGTGCTATGCCACTAAGCGCAATTTAAAAAATTGCACCTAAAATAGAAATAATTATACTCCTCAGCTTCACCTACCGTAATAAACTGTCCAGCCATAAATCATTAGGCGCTCTTATCTAACGAGTTGGGCGTTGTCTTCGCCAAAGTTAACTTATTAATCATTTCCGGTTTGCCCTGCGAAGAGGCGGTCAGAAGAACGACGTAAAATTCGCTCTCTATTTTCCCTTTTGTGGAATCAACATGTTCAAGGTTCAAATGTTTCGCTTAACATTAGTTTGCAGTTGCGTACACCGTACGCGAGTATAGATATCAAACGCTCCACACGATTTTAGTATGTCCTGTTTGGTTCTTAGCCATTTAACGGCAATAACATCAGTACGAACGTGAGAGCATGTGCTCAAAACATACTTTATCAGTGAACGCATGTGCTCAAAGCACGCCTTATCACGCCTTATCAGTGAACGCACGTGCTCAAAGCACGCCTTATCAGTGAGTCATTGATAGTTATAAGTGCTGACCCAAAGAAAAAAAAATTATATGCACCGCTGGATAAAAGCCTATTTACAAACATAAAGTTTGATACAATCATTGTCATAAACATCCGCGTACCAAGAAAAAACGGTTCGATTAACGCGAAACTCGACGAATAGCTACGAGAAGGGCAGACATGCAAAAGTTTCGTGCGATTCCACATGCCCTCGCGTCCAAAAACCGGCGCTGCAATCGCAATCCTTGGGGCTTATAAGGCTCCGCGCAGGGGACCCGACATTCGAGCAGAAGTGCACGATAAGAGTCAGGTGAGATCCCTGAGTGATAGACATGCCGAGGAAGTGCTGTAGATGTGCGTACGGGCAACTGACGGAGTTTGAACGAGACCGTATCGTCGCGATGAGAAAGGCAGGGTAGCCGGCGCGCCGAATCCGCAGCCATTTGGTCCCGTCTGACAGTACGGTGAGTTACTGTTGGCAGCAATGGACACGGGAAGGCACCCAGACACAGCAAACTGACTCTGGACCACCCAGATACATCACCAGCAGAGAGGACCGTGGGATCGTGAGAGCGGCACGCACAGATGCAACGACGTCCTTGTCCAGAGGCCTGTGGCGGCTGTACAAAGGACTCCTATGTCAGCCAGACGCCTGTGGCGGCTGTACAAAGGACTCCTATGTCAGCCAGACGCCTGGTAGAGGTGAATCGCACTCTCGACGGTCTTTACGTTTTCTGCCATTAACACCTGACCATCGTCGGCGAGGAGGAGGTGATCCGACTTCCTTCGCAGTGATCCGAAGGACGTTGAGAAATATACCGCCCGTCCGCACACGGCTGGGGTTTTCCAGTGCTGTCTACGCCATGATTCGACGCTTCCGTGGTCAGCCATATCGCCTGATCTCCCGCCTATCTAGCACATGGGCGACCAGATGGGACGCCAGCTTTCTCCATGTCCCAGTGTTTGTGATTTAGAGCGTCAGGTGCAAGAAGTGTGGGCCAGTCTGTCCCAGGATAATATACGGCGTCTCTTTGACTCCCTGTCGGACCATATCACCGCATGTATCCGAGCATGAGGCGGTCCGTTCCGGTACTAACGCTGACCGGAATGTGTACCGTATATCCGCGGGAAATCGTCCTACTGCTGTGATATTGTAATAACTTCTGGTATGTACGTACCATCTCACTGCAAAAATCTCATTTCGATCCTACGCCTCCTGCTTGGTGCGCGTATTTTTATGACAATGAGTGTATATTAATTCTTTAAACAGCCGATGTACCTGAACCAAACGGAGCCCTAATTTTTTGGCACTCCTGAAATATAAATATTTACCCAGCGGCCTGGTGTTACGAAAACCCAAGCAAAACAATTCCTTTATCTTTCTTCGCTCACCAGTAGCGACTATAAACTTGTTACTAGTGCTAAGAGCTTTCTTCTAGTCCTTTGTTCTCTGCTCCATGACCCAAAACATATCGAGGAATGAATGGTTTGTCCCCTTGACACGGACATCATGCCACAGTGTAGAGGCAAGTGACTAAAACATTTTCCCTCTCCTTTCTTAGGATCGTTGGCATTGTTATAGCCTTTTTTATCAGGTAATCAGTCAAAAACAATTAAAGTAAATCCTCCGTAATTCACCACTTTGAATAACAACGAAAACTGGAAAGCAATGCTTTCTGATGCACAATTTCACTCGTTCTGGCCGCATTCGGCTCACATCTTAGACAGCAAATATATTTGTTTGAACTTATTTCAGCTTGTTTTTGCTAAGCTAGAGTTAATTCGCTCTAGCTGGCTAAAGGTTTGGTATTAACACCAGCGAGAATTTCGTAAACCTTTTAGGGAGGCTCATCATCCCAAGAGAAAGAACGTGTACAAAAAGAAATACCACGAAAACAGTAGTTTCACAGGCACATGCAAAACGCGACGCATATAATGCAAGCTATAAAAGAAAGCACAGATACTGCGATTGTTGTTATACCTCGCATTCTTCGAAGCCCTCAGTTTTCAACTCGAACATGCAGATGAACACTTGGAGTCTCTTGGAGTATTCGGTAAGTTGGATAGCTTCTCAGTTTGCAAAAAAAGGGGTGTTGGAGAACTCGCAGATGAACACTTGGAATCTCTCGGAGTATTCGAAGAGTTTGGTAGCCCTTCAGTTTGCAAAAGGTGTTGAACAACTTGCAGATGAACACTTGGAGTCTCTTGGAGTTTCCGGAGAGTTGGATAGCCACCGGTGGAAGATTAGAAGGACACACGCTGAGGTAGCCAGAACTCATAATATATCTTCGAAGGTCATCTTCAAGATATGTTAACAACACCAGGAATTCCTTAATGTGTCTCTACGAAGAGTTCCGAGCCGACCAAAGGCTACATGCATCATAGGAGGCCTTAACAGCGCGAAGGCAAAAGGATATGGTAAGAAAACGACTTGGGTATGTTTAAACACCTCTCCGTTTCTCTTATGGACAACCTACTAATATAACACCCAACAATCTTTCCTTTCTCAAAGTCAGTTCTTTCCCGCCGCGACATTTTCACTTAATCTCACAGTGCGATATGATCGCGGTCAGCTGCAGGCTTTTTTTTATGCCGTTTGCAGCTGTACCGCGCCTCTTAACAATGCAAGAGGATCCGTTCATTTGCTTTTGAAGGGGTGTTCGGTGAACTTTTGTCAATATGGTGTATTTAAAGATCGTGGCCGTTTAGCTGTGAGGAAGATTGCACTGAAGAAAGATGTTTCGTTGTGCAGCAAATGACCGCTGAATTCAGCCAATGGTCATGAGCAGCCCGTTTCAACCACAACCATACGTGGTGAGTTAACGAAGCTAGCTAGCTCTTGGAAAACATCTACCCATTCGAAAGACACTGAATTCTATTGGCAGGGTTTGAAAATTTTCATGCTGGCTCAAAAGTCAGGCAAACATCTCATTCGTCAGCTGAAAATTGATAACCCCCAGAGCTACCCGTTTTTTTTTCATGTTTTTTACGCTTTCCAACCGTAGGTTGAAGAAGTGTATATGCTCCAGCTTTGTCCGTCCGTCCGTCCGTCCGTCCTTTCGTCTGTCTGTCCGCCTGTTTGTCCGCACGATGACTCGCGTAAAAATGATTCGATTTCGATGAAATTTTACTATGTGGTAGGGGACCTCCTGGGGACGAACCCTTTTGAAAATTGGTGAAGTGGGGTCAAAGGTCAGGACATAGGAGCGGGATGCATTCCATTGCCCTTATGCGTCATAACGTCTGTAAAAATGGTTCGATTTCGATGAAATTTTAGTATGTCGTAGGGGACCACCTAGCGACGAACCCTATTGAAAATGGACGAAATGGGGTGAAAGGTCAGGACATAGGATCGGGATCCATTCCATCGCCCTTATTCCATACTATTAAAGGAGCAATTCTTGTAAGTATGTAAATTTTATTTTGAAAACGGCTCTAAGGATTTTGATGAAAGTCGTTAACCTACCGTTTTCTGGTACTAGAAAGCGATTTAGCTTGATCTCGACTTTATAAAAATTCGTTTAGTGGGTTAAATAACCACCCCGAGTTACCACGTTTTTAGTGTAGTGTCATGGCGTCGTCCCATTAGATATTGGCGCGCGGTCACGCCGTCTGTCTCATTACGACACACGTTATGTGTGGATCCTATTAAAGTTTGATGACGTCACACTCTTGCGAGCAGATGGTCGCGATTCCCATCTGCCTCATTACGTCACGCGTTGTGTGGGTATGCCCGTCCGCACAATAACTCGCGGAAAATTCGTTCGATTTCTTTGACATTTTAGTATGTGGTAGAGGAACACCTGGGAAGAAACCCTGTTGAAAGTGAAAGAAAGGAGCCGGATCCATTCCACTGCTCTTATGCGTCATAACTAACGTAAAAAAGGTTTGATTTCAATGAAATATTAGTATGTGGCAGAGGGACCACTTGGGGACAAACCCTATTAAACATGGGCGAAATAGGGTCAAAAGTCAGGACATAGGAGCAGAATCACTTCCATTGCCATTATGCGTCATAACGTACGTAAAAATGTTTCGATTTGGATGAAATGTTAGTATGCTGTAGGGGCCTGCCTGGGGACGAATCCTATTTAAAATGGGCGAAATGGGGTCAAAGGTTAGGACACAGGAGCGAGATCTATTCCATAGCCCTTACGCATCATAACGTACGTAAAATGCTTCTATTGCGACAAAACGTTATCATGTTATTTCGGAGGTATACTGAACCGGTTCTGTTAAATACCATCGAAATGGGATCAAAGGTCAGGACACAGGAACGAGATTTATTCCACAGCCATTATCTTCATAACTTGAGTAATGATTTCTGGTATGTTGGAAAGCGTATCATAATCAATGCATTGCATGATTTTACTAACTTGTTAAGTTTCTTTTTCTTTTTTTACATATCTCTCGAAAACTATTTCATCACTTACTTAATTTAAACTATTAACCATTGTATAACAACTAAATTCAGTTTTCTCCCTCTAGAGTATATGACGCAAGAATCCTTCACTGTCGTATAACTTTCCTCAGAGCTTTCCGGAAATACAGATTCCCGTGTTTGACTTACGACATAGCAGTTGGTTAAACGGCGGCTAGCAAGACACATGTGACTCTCATACTGCTTGTCTTTTCATACAGCGTTTGGGAAAATCATTCTGTCGGTCTAGCGGCTTCTTGCCTAGTGTTCCTTGTTTAGCGCATAGTGCCTGGATGTTTTGACTCATGGCATTCGCTATCAAATTTCTTTCGCGGAGAAACCGGTTTCCCAAACTGGTGCACAATCACGGATCAGTTCTGTGAGTTAAAATAAGGTTGATTAAAAATCCGTTATTCTTACGTATCCAAGAACAGGCATGATATTGTATAAATAATTTCCGATTGAATTTAAATTTCTCTACTGAATTTTTTCTCGTCGAGTAAAACTTTTCACTCGTCACAGACGAGAAGACGAGCGCATTTTTCAAGCCCTGGTTATTGGATATTCCTAATGATTTGCTTCTTCAGTGTATGCCATTCAGTCAATAGATTACTCTTGGAAAATGTCAGAAAATAAACCTTGTTGTACCCAAAATACTCATTGGAAACAACGCAGATCTCTAAAGCGCCCTGCTTTAAAAGTCACCCAGAACAGCAAAAAAGCAGTGATTTTTTTTACCACTTCATCGTTTTTTACGCTTTCCAACCGTAGGTTGAAGAAGCGTATATGCTCTAGCTCTGTCCGTCCGCACGATAACTCGTGTCAAAGAGGTTCAATTTCGATGACATTTTAGTATGTGGTAGGGGATAACCTGGGGAAGAACCCTATTCAAAATGGGCAAAATGGAATCAAAGGTCAGAACATAGGAGCGGGATCCATTCCATTGCCCTTATGCGTCACAACTTACGTAAAAATGCTGCGATTGCGACAAAACGTTATCATGTTGTTCTGGAGGTTATAAAGAAGTAAATTTCTCCGTCATTTTTGGTCTACGCCAGGATTCGAACCCGAGTCCGCTTATTCCGGAACAAGTCGCTCTACCAACTGAGCTACGCAGGCGTTCATTCTGATTGCTATCTGCCTTTATGTCATGTGCGTCCTGCTGGCAAGACGCACACGACATAAAGGCATATCAGGACGCACACAACATATAGGGAGGGGAGATGTACGTCACATCTCCCCCCCCCCGAAAGAGGGCCGGGGGCATGGCGCACGGGTCAGCCGTGACCATGAATCGTTGCAGGCAGCCATCCACTGTAGAATGTGCACTTGAGAACTCCCAGTCAATCCGGTGTGCAGAATGCAACGTCACACACATTCATTTTTCGAAGCGCTGGAGAAGAGATTCTCTGATTTTTCCTATCTTGCGGTGTGGAAAGAACATCACACCAATGCGAGATTTTGAACGGTCGGGTCATCCGGATAGTTCGGGCGCCATTATAACGAAGTAAACTTCTCCGTCATTTTTGGTCTACGCCGGGATTCGAACCCGGATCCCCCATTCCGGAATAAGTCACTCAACCAATTGAGCTACGCGGACGTTTGTTCTGATTGCTATCTGCCTTTATGTCGTGTGCGTCCTGCTGGCAGGTACGTCACAAGGTATACTGAACAGATTCTGTCGAATATCGTCGGAATCGGGTCAAAGGTGAGCGCAGAGGAGCGAGATTTATTCCACAGCCATTATCCTCATAACTTGAGTAATGATTTCTGGTACGTTGGGAAGCGTATCATATTCAACGCATTGCATGATTTTACTAACTTGTTCTCATTAAGCGATTCCGAGTGAGCAAATTGGTGTTAGTTATTGCATTAAATTTACAGAGATGGAATTGGCGTTTGGTTTCTGCTTAATAAAATTTTTGAGCAGAATACGTGATATGGAGACATTTTTGGTGCAAGTTTGTTTCCTTCTTGTTGAAATTCAGTTATAATTTGATTTCTTCGTCTTGAATTTGTTTTAGTTATTAAATCGCCTGAGAGTATTCGTTTTGCACAGACAAAACATATCTGCGTACTTAAAAAGGTGAGCCATTGAGTTTGTCTGCAGCACGAGCGATGGGCATAAGAGTTCACCAACACGCCAACAAATCTCGGTGGATAAATGAGCTGATCAGGTGACACGGAAAGGAACGGATATCAATCGTATGCATCAAACCAGTAGGGAGATTCACGAACGCGATGTCACCTGGAATAAAGACGAGGGGAATCACCCGAGAGGAACGACGCTAGTTCATTTGCTCTGTTAATGTGAACTGAATTATTCTGATTGCCACTACCAAGGTTAGCATCAAATTATATCCAATTGTCAGTCGTCGATCGATTCGTCGTCATAAGGGTATGCGAAGGTCATTTGTCTCCCAGAAATGTGGTACACAGTGTAGGCTGCAATAGCATGGCGGAGATGATATCAGGTAGGCAAAGCTTATCACCCGTAAGGTCCCGGTCGTCCCGGAACAAAATCCTACGGATTTGACACAAATCTTCTCCTAGATAAAATAAAAAAATAGAAAACCTGGCAGAAAAACCTCATCTGTATAATCATGTAAGTAGAGTTAGTAGTTTCCTTTTTTTTTTCTTCGATAATTTATTTTTACTATCAGTTCGATGAAATTTAGTTTCTCACAGTTTCCAGGTAAGGACAAGCATTGAAGCAATCACAATAAAATGACACTTCGTAACAATAAATTATTTGTTACTTTTTTATGTGTTTATTTACAAATAAATGAAAATATGCGCCACTGTTATTGCTTTGTTTATATATCATCATCATCATCATTGCCAACCATTATCAATCCACTGCTGGACGAAGGTCTCCCCAAGTTTCCTCCACAACGGTCTGTCTTGTGCCAGTCTCCTCCATGTCACTCCCGCGTACTTTCGAATTTCATCCACCCATCTTCCATGTGGTCTTCTTCTGGTCTTTTCCTGTCCCTTGGAATATATTTGTGAATATATATATATATGTTTATATATATTCACAAATATATATACTTTTTGCAAAAAACAAAACAAAAAACGAAGCAACGGGAAGGAATCATCCAATCGAAATGAAAATTGTTATTTTTATTTTTTTTATTGGATGTTTAACGACCACCGTGAGCAACTCAATGGGCTATAAGCAGTCGCCCGTTCCTAATTTAGGGCCGCTGGTTCCAGGATAGGGAGAGAGCCATCACCCTAAGACAAACACAACATCCATACCTCACAGCGATTCGAACCCGGACCCCATTAAGGACGAATGATTTTTTTTCTTTTTTTTAATTGAAGGTTTAACGACCGCCATGAGCAACTCAATGGGTTATAAGCAGTCGTCCGTCCCTAATTTAGGATCACTGGTTCCAGGGAAGGGAGAGATCCAGTGCCGTAAGACAAACACAACATCCATGCTTCACCGGGATTCGAACCCGGACCACGTTCGGACGAATGATCAGAGGCCATCGCTTAGACCACTGCGCCACCGCTGCAACGAATGATCAGAAGCCATCGCTTAGACCACTGCCACATCGAGGCGCCAAAATTATTATGTGCAATACTCATATATAGTAAAAGAAATTATTGCAATTTCAGAGCAGTTGGGCTGTTTATTCAGATAAAACAGCTACACCAGTGGAACAAATCAGTGCGATGTAGCGCCACCTCTGGCTCGGATACAAACGATTGACCGGCGTGGCATAGACGCATACAGTTCACGGATACTGCATGCCAGATGGTGTCCAAATTACTGGCCAACTCGCCGACTTTCCGGGATGGGCGTAGGTTGCGTCCCATCATGTCCCAAACATTTTCGATCGGTGAGAGATCGGGCGATCGGCTGGCGATGAAAGGGTGTCAGCATTACGGAGGTAGGCTTGGGAGATCCGTGCCGTGAGTGGCCGGGAATTATCCTGTTGAAAAATTTCTCTGTGTTGCTGCGACAAGAATGGCAACGCAACAGGTCGTTGAATATCGTCGAGGTAACATTGAGCCGTGAGAGTGGTACGGAGGACTACCAAGGGTGTCCGGCTATCGTAGGAAATAGCTCGCCAGACAATCACTCCCATTGTGCGAGGTGTGTGCCGTTCCGCGGTAAAGTCAGGATCCGTGTGCTGGACGGCTTGTCCATCACACGGATCCTAACTTTACTAGGCGCCATAGCCAAACCGTGACTCATCACTGAAGACAACACCACTCTACTGGACGCTACCCCACGTTGATCGGGTCCGATATCACAACCGGTGCCGGCGATGCTCACTGGTCAGTGGTAGGCGGCGGAGTAGCCTCCTCGGATGTAGTGCCCGTGTTGCAAATCGTCTGGCAACGGCCCGGATGTCCGGTAGACACGCAACATGGACGAGGATGGTTGAGAGCGACGAATTCGGTTCCGTTCATGTGGCGCTCACAATCGCTCGATTCTCGCGTTCTGTCGTGGCCCTCGGCCGTCCACTGTCCTCGTGCCGTTGGGTTCTGCTCTCTTCTTCCCATTGGCGCCAACATCGTTCGATTGATATTTCGCTCCAACTCAAAAGCCTGGTGATACGGCGACATGACCAATCGTCCTCTCTCAGCTCAGTTATACATGCTCTCTCAAATTCGCTCAACTGCTCGACTGCGCACGAATCCGACGTCGAAGCATCCACACAGTTCTTGGAGGTTCATGCCACCGCAATCATCTGTGAGAATTGTCCAGTTCCCATGCGCTGTGGCAGGCCGCTGTTTAGTCACTGGTCATTATTTTAAATTATTTGCATATTCGGCCCATAAGCAGTCGGCCTATGGTACTTGCATGCGGAGTTTAATCAGGATCGAACGACGTTCTTGCGGGAAGCTTCGTTTTTTACGCTTTCTAACCGCAGGTGGAAGAATTGTATATGCTCCAGCTTTGTTCGTCTGTCTGTCTGTCCGTCCGCACGATAACTCGAGTAAAAATGGTTCGAATCCGATGAAATTTTAGTATGTGGTAGGGGACAACCCGGGGACGAACCCTACTGGAAGTGGGTGAAATGGGTTCAAAGGTCAGGACATAGGAGCGGGGTACATTCCATTGCTCTTATACATCATAACTTACGTAAAAAGGCTTCGATTGCGACAAAACTTTATCATTTTCTTCCGCATGTATACTGAACCGGTTCTGTTGAACATAATTGAAATGGAGTCAAAGATCAGGGCACAGGAGCGAGATTTATTCCACAGATATTATCCTCATAACTTGATTAAAATGCTTCTATTGCAACAAAACTTTAATATGTTGTTCCGGAGATATACTGAACCAATTCTGTTAAATATAATCGAAATGGGGTCAAAGGTCAAGGTACAGGAGAGGGATTTATTCCACAGCCATAATCCTCATAACTTGACTAAAATGCTTCGATTGCGACAAAACTTTAGTATGTTGTTCCGGAGGTATACTGAACCAATTCTGTTCAATGCAATTGAAATGGAGTCAAGGGTCAGGGCACAGAAGAAGATTTATTCCCCAGCTTTAATCCTCATAACTTGACTAAAAATGCGCTTTGATTGCGACAAAATTTTGCTATGTTGTTCCGGAGGTATACTGAACCAATTCGTTTTCATATCATCGAAATGGAGTCAAGGGTCAGGGCACAGTAACGAGATTTATTCCACATCCATGATCCTCATAACTTGAGTAATGATTTCTGGTATGTTTGAAAACGTATCATAATCAATGCATTGCAAGATTTCACTAACTTTTTTTTTTTTTTTTACAAAGGGTGTATTGCCGCCCTGGTGGCGTAGTGGTCTAAGGCGTTGGCCTCTGATCATTCGTCCGTAAGGGGTCCGGGTTCGAATCCCGGTCAGGCATGGATGTTGTGTTTGTCTTACGGCACTGGCTCTCTTCCTTCCCTGGAACCAGTGACCCTAAATTAGGGACGGGCGACTGCTTATAGCCCATTAAGTTGCTCACGGTGGTCGTTAAACCTCCAATAAACAAACAAACAAACAAAGGGTGTATTACAGAAAATCCTTTTTCATGAAATTCAGCACTCTGTGCTCGTAGTACGTACTTTCGTCACCACGTCTCTAAAATTATTAGAAATGCGTATTATGATGATATTGCATAAATGTATGGGTCATTTGTACTTTTATCGTTAACTTTACTGCAAGACAACCAAATAAAGTTTAAGCTTAACTTGACTTGTAGCCTTAGCTAAGCGAATTTGCATATCTTTACTGTAAAACCCAGATAACTTTTTTTTTTTTTTTTTTTTGATTGGAGGTTTAACGACCACCGTGAGCAAGTCAATGGGCTATAAGCAGTCGCCCGTCCCTAATTTAGGGTCACTGGTTCCAGGGAAGGGAGAGAGCCAGTGCCGTAAGACAAACACAACATCCATGCCTCACCGGGATTCGAACCCGGACCCCGTTCGGACGAATGATCAGAGGCCATCGCTTAGACCACTGCGCCACCGGGGCGGCCCAGATAACTTCACTGCTCGTTATAGATGGAAAACTTAATTATACCATGCAATTTCAGACTAACGTCCAGGAATCAGAGCGCATTTTCAGGAGACGGGGACCCACTGGCTGAACAGTATTTTGGGGCCCCCAGTATTAATGGCACATACAGGATTTCACTACGAGTGGCAGAATATGAATACCCAGGAGAAAGCATTCCTAAAATATGATTCCGCCATACTGAAGTGTGCATCCCATGATTCATGGACGAATCATGTTAGCAAGAACATGGAAAATGCATGGTTGAAAAATGGACGCTAGTTCAGTTCTGCTTTTACACCCCCTCCTCCTCAGGGTTTAGCTTGTTGAAATTATAAGTGGTGTCCGATAAGTATCCGGATTTTTGCTCTTATCGACATAAAAACCGTGTGTTTGATCACATGTATGCGTGAAACTATTACGACTACTTTCAGTGAAGCGCCATAAAAGCAGAGCTGCCTGATACTAATGTTAGGTGGCGCTGTCGATCAAAAACAATGGCGGCTACGTTAAGGGTTCAGTTCGAGCAGCGAGCAGTAGTAAAATTTTTAACGGAAAAAGACGTCAAGGCCGTGGACATTACGAGAAGACTTCGGGCGGTGTATGGTAATGCGGCTATGTCTCGTTCCAGTGTATGAACGTGTTACGAAGTTCAAAGCTGGCCACGAGAACTTTGAAGGTGAGGCATGGGCAGTTAGGCCTATCACGGCGGTGAATGATGAAGCGATTAAACGGGTTGACGACTTGATTAAAGGTGACAAAAACATTCCGTGTTCGGGATTTTTGCCATGGAATTGGATAGCAGTAAAGATTCTGTTGGACAAATTATTCATGAACATCTCAACTATAAAATGATCTGGGCCAGATGGGTACTCCAAATGCTTACAGCGGTGCATAAACGCCAAAAGCTAGACATTTGCAATAAACTGGTACAGCGCTACGATGAGCAGGTTGACGCATTCCTGGGATGCATAATCACAGGCGATGAAGCGTGGATTCATCAGTTCGAACCGGAAAAGTGTGCAATGGCATCATCCGAATTCGCCCCCATCAAAGAAGTTGGTTCATTGGCATCCAAGGTCATGACTACTGTCTTCTGGGACAAACACGGTATCCTTCTATTTAAGTACTTGGTCAAAAATGAAACAATAAATGCGAAGGCCTATGTGAAGACACTGCGAAAACTTGGGTACCGTATCCGGACCAAATGGCCAACATTGAAAAACAATTAGGTGTTGCTACAGCAAGATAACGCTACGAATCCAATTCCTTTTTGATGCTATGCCCCCTTTCCTACAGTCGTAAATTAAATCCCGAGTAAAAAATTTCGATGTAACGAAAATGAGTAACGGAAGTAGTCAAAACCATTGTTTAAATCTGATCGTGCCGCATGCTGTCCCATGAAGAGATGCAACAATAATTAATTTCATTGTTACTCAGCAATATACAAAGGGCATCCTGAAAGTAATGCCTCCTGCTAAATAACTTTTGAAAAGTGATTTTAATGATATATGCTATATATATGCAAGATTTTAATCAATTTGCACTGACATGTACTATGATATGTATTACCAATGAGTAAACACATTGTTTTCAGAATCGGAAGTAAATGTCATGAATGACAGAGAAAAGCAGCTAGCCGTAATTGAATTCCTGGAAAAAGAGGGATGTGAGGCTCCAGAAATCCACAGAAGACTCCTGGCGGTGTATAGAGCTGTCACAATCGATATCAGTAATGCCCGAAGATGGATGAAGAGGTTTCGAGAGGGAGAAAGTTCAGTGTCTGACAAACAACGGAGTGGAAGACCCGCAACTGCAGTGACAGATGCCAATAGGCAACGAGTGAAAGACCTTATCTCAGCTGACCGCCATTTCACCAGCAGTTGTAACAATAAACAGTGTTCACTACGTGCAGACATTGAAGAAGCTAAAGAAAGCTATCAGAAGGAAAATACGTGACATTCCACTTTATAACGAAGTAAATTTCTCCGTCATTTCTGTCCACGCCAGGATTCGAACCCGGATCCCCTCATTCCGGAATAAGTCACTCTACCAGTTGAGCTACGCGGACATTTTATTCTGATTCCTATCTACCTTTATGTCGTGTGCGTCCTTCTGGCAGGTACGTCACATCTCCTGGTACGTTACATCCTCTCCCCCTTATTTTTTTTTTTTTTTTTCGAAGTGCTGGAGAAGGGATTCTCTTATTTTCCCTATCTCGCGGTGTGGAAAGAACATCACACCATTGCGAGATTTTGAACGGTCGGGTCATCCGGATAGTTCGGGCGCCATTATAACGAAGTGAATTTCTCCGTCATTTTTATCCGCGCCAGGATTCGAACCCGGGTCCACTCATTCCGGAATAAGTTGCTCTACCAGTTGAGCTACGCGGACATTTTATTCTGATTGCTATGTGCCTTTATGTCGTGTGCGTCCTTCTGGCAGGTACGTCACATCTCCTGGTACGTTACAACTTCATAGTGTTGTTTTACATTATGATAACGCACGTCCCCACACCTCAATGGAGACTTCACAGGCTATTGCCGAAATGGGGGTGGACGGTGATGCCCCAACCCCTCTACAGTCCTGATTTGGTTCCCTCAGACATTTTCCTGTTTGTCCCTTTGAATAACACCCTTCGTGGGGTAGGTTTCGGCGATGTGACAGACGTTAAACTGGCTGTGAACTCATGGATGAAACGACAGCCTCAGGAATTATTTCCAAAATGATGGCGGAAATGTATGGAAAGTGATGGACAATACTTTGAATAGGCTAGCATTATCAAAAAATATGTCCAAGTATTTTTCCACCAAGTTTCACATTTTTGCTGCTACAAATAAAAATCTTATGAGGGACGAGTCATTACTTTCAAGATGCCCTTTGTATTTTACTAAACTATCGTTGAACATTATTTCATCACGTTTTACATAAAAGTAACAATAAATATCTCACTACACTCTGCGTAAATTGCGGGAATATCATGCTAAATGTGATAAAAGCTAACTTCTGAGAGAAGGTAAATGCAGCGGCACTGATACGAGCTCTTCCCTAACGCGTTGCGGGTCGACAACGCATATGGGTATTGAATTCAACCCATAAGTTTTGATTTTTTTAATTTCATTTCATTTACTTGTTTTGTTGAGCATTTCCAACAATACATAAAAGAAGAGAAGAAGAATCATATAAAACAGAGCACAAAAAGGATGCAAAAGGAAAAGGCCAACAAGGCCTAACAAAGCCCCAAGCTCCTTATACAGCAGTGTTAAATATGAGAGAGAAAAAAAGATGCATTAAAGAAAATACAAAACAAGCCAGAGCATCAAATATGATCAGTGGTATGCATAGAAATGAGAGTAAAAACAAGACTAATAGGTTACAGCGTAATTTATTTAGAAATTAGTCATTTTTGTATTAATGGGTTAAGAACTGTGGTTCATTATACACTGTCTACCAACAAGTAATTGGACACCCCTGCAATCGACGATATCTGCGGTCCTGATACACGTCACGGCCGCCGCCGTTAAATATCGTGTAAGAAACAACAACGCAACCAGTGGCATGCAAAATGCCACGCAGTTCGGAGCTCTCTGATTTTGAGAAAGGTGTAATCGTCGTTTATCACATAATGGCCGATCCATACGTGACATATCCAGCTAGTTGAAGTACCCAAAATCGACAGTGGCCTACGCGATTGGCAAGTGGAAGATGAGAGGTGACTGTCGGAATGTGCCCCGACCCGGCAGACCCACAAAACTGGGAGTTAGAGACCTATGGGTGCTGGCCATAGAAATTCGGAAGAACCGCACCAAATCGATGGGCCACATCCGCGAGGAGTTTCAACAGGCATTCGGGAGTGTTCTTTCGATGAATACCATCCGTAAGGAAGCCCATCTGCTCGGTTATCATGAACGTGCTGCCTCCCACAAGCCTTTGATCACCAAGTACAATAGCGCTGCTCGGCTTACGTGGTGCAAAGAACGTCGACAGTGGACCGTTGAACAGTGGAAATAGGTTCTCTGGAGTGAGGAATCAAGGTTCATCTTCCACCGTTCGGATGACAGGGTCTGGGTTTGGCATCTGCCTGGAGAACGCTTCCTGTCGAAATGTATTGTGACAACTGTGAAGTCGGCGGCGGTGGAATTATTCTATAGGGGTGTTTCTCCTGGTATGGCACGGGACCATTGGTCGCAACGGAATTATTCTATGGAGGTGTCTCTCCTGGTATGGCACGGGACCATTGGTCGCAACGGAATTATTCTATGGGGCTGTTTCTTCTGGTATGGGACGGGACCATTGGTGGCAATACCTGGTAGACTCAACGCCGAGACCTACTGCACCAATTAGGATGGCCATGCGCTTCCTACGTTGTGGCAGTTTTACGGGGTGGACCCATGTTACTTTCAGGATGACAATGCCACCTGTCATGTTGTGAGGTCTACCATGGCTTGGTATGGTGACAATGGGGTTAATCGAATGGACTGGCCTACGTAAAGCCAGGACCTTAACCCTATCCAGCACCTCTGGGACGAGTTGGAGCGTCGACTTAAGGGGTGCCCCCATCGTTCGAAATCGGTGAAGGAACTGACCTGTCTTCTCCAAGCCGAGTGGAAGAAAATATCGCTAGCCGTCGTACAACGCCTAGTTGAGAGTATGCCCTGGAGGGTCGCAGCTGCAATCGCCGCTCGTGGAGGCTCAACCAACTATTGAAGGTGAATAAACTTCGTTTTCTTTTTCTACCACAGGTGTCCAATTACTTGTTGGTAGATAGTGTGTAACCTAATTGTTTTTAAAAAAAGTTAAAGCAATATACAGGGTGGAAAGAAACGACTGCACAAACACCTCACGGGGTGATTCCTTATATCAATTCAAGCATAGAATGTTCTATGACATTTTTGGATTTAGGGCTTAGTTTTCCAGATATAAGCGCCCAAAGGTGCGTGACGTCACTTCCGGAATCACCTGCTTTCGAGGCTTCAAGCACAACCCGAGTGTCATGCAGGGAAGCGCGTCGCGGATGTCTAATGCTGCAAGCGCAGTACAGCAACAGTCATCCAGTCTGTTTCCGGAGTCGTGTTACGTACGCAATTGTCGAGACGTACGGAATTGGTCGCCCTGTTGCATGACATACGGCCTCGAAGAGCACAACGATATGTAAATCAGTCATGATGATTGCCGAGGTACTGAGCTTGCAGAATCAGGCATCCGCAATGAGCTTTCCTGCATGACACTCGGGTTGTGTTTGAAGCCTCAAAAACAGGCGATTCCGCACGTGACGTCACGCACATTTATGGGTTTATATCTGGTAAACTAAGCCCTAAATCCAAAAATGTCATAGAACATTATATGCTTGAATTGACCCAAGGAATCACCCATGCAGTCGTTTCTTTCCATCCTGTATATACATAGCCTTCTAATTACCTTTTAAAAAGGTTTTTTTTTTTTTTTTGATTGGAGGTTTAACGACCACCGTGAGCAACTCAATGGGCTATAAGCAGTCGCCCGTCCTTAATTTAGGGTCACTGATTCCAGGGAAGGGAGAGAGCCAGTGCCGTAAGACAAACACAACATCCATGCCTCACCGGGATTCGAACCCGGACCCCTTACGGACGAACGATCAGAGGCCAGCGCCTTAGACCACTGCGCCACCGGGGCGGCTGTAAGTTCAGTTGGTAATGAATTCCAGTAATGAGGTCCAATGTGTAATTTAGACTTTGCTTCATAATTTCCGTTTTGGGCTGAATCGGTCGCATATGTGTCTTAGTTCGTGTGCCGTGTGGATGTGTTTGTGGAGTAATTTTTATTATATCGGTACGTAGTTTTTTTTTATTCTCATAACCATGATTTTTCCAATATTAAAATAATAAAGTTGGTTGATTGGGAGAATATTATGTTTATTCGGGTAAACTTTTGTGTTGGAATATAATGACAACTATACTCCTGTATTAAGTTTAAGATCAATCAATCAATCTTTATTTTGTATAACGAAGTAAATTTCTCCGTCATTTTTATCCGCACCAGGAAACGAACCCCGGTCCCCTCATTCCGGAATAAGTTGCTCTACCAGTTAAGCTCCGCGGACGTTTTATTCTGATTCCTATCTGCCTTTATGTCGTGTGCATCCTTCGGGCAGGTACGTCACATCTCCTGGTACGTTACATCATCTCCCCCTTATTTTTTTTTTTTTCGAAGTGCTGGAGAAGGGATTCTCTTATTTTTCCTATCTCGCGGTGTGGAAAGAACATCACACCAATGCGAGATTTTGAACGGTCGGGTCATCCGAATACTTCGGGCGCCATTATAACGAAGTAAATTTCTCCGTCATTTTTATCCGCGCCAGGATTCGAACCCGGGTCCCCTCATTCCGGAATAAGTTGCTCTACCAATTGAGCTACGCGGACGTTTTATTCTGATTCCTATCTGCCTTTATGTCGTGTGCGTCCTTTGGGCAGGTACGTCACATCTCCTGGTACGTTACATCATCTCCCCCTTATTTTTTTTTTTTCGAAGTGCTGGAGAAGGGATTCTCTTATTTTTCCTATCTCGCGGTGTGGAAAGAACATCACACCAATGCGAGATTTTGAACGGTCGGGTCATCCGAATACTTCGGGCGCCATTATAACGAAGTAAATTTCTCCGTCATTTTTATCCGCGCCAGGATTGGAACCCGGGTCCCCTCATTCCGGAATAAGTTGCTCTACCAATTGAGCTACGCGGACGTTTTATTCTGATTCCTATCTGCCTTTATGTCATGTGCGTCCTTCGGGCAGGTACATCACATCTCCTGGTACGTTACATTTGCAAAGTTTGAAGTTTTTTGAATTATATTTTGTAGCCCGTCCCCATGTTAGTATTTTAACAAGATCCAACAGATGACGTGAGGGCTGGGCTTTCCATTGAAATATTTTTTTTATTTTACGTTTTGTTTTCTTTTTAATTCTTTTAATTTTTACGTGCCTTCTCTCTCCTTTTAAGTTGGATCAATTCATATATTCAGGGTGGGGTGAATTTGGTGTCACGGAACAGGCGCATTTAAGCAAAGAGACACGGCCATGAACACTTACGAACTGTGACCAAATCATTCTCGCCCAGCAAAAGCCATAAGGGAGCGAACAAGCAACAAAGATGCCGTGAACCATAGTTTGTTAATTAGCTTCATCGCCATGTTAAATATTTTCCTCTCGGAAAACACGTCGTTTGAAGGAAACGGTCACGGCACCTTATCCCCTAAATGCGCTAAACAGTTTCTGTTTTAATTACGTTGCCGCGACTAATGTGTGTGTGGGGAAAAATCAGACGCGATGTTTTGTTGTGTCCCATTCTGGCGAAGTTCCAAATACGTCATTTTCTGAAAGCTGTATATTTCGTTATTAACTGAGGAGGTTGCTTTCGACGTACGGAAACGGACGCGCATTAAAAAGAACCTGCGGTAATAGCCCCAGATGGAATTGCTTTAATATTATTCGTAGTAATATATTTATTTATTTTAGTTTTCTCACACCAGTGGTTGGTTATCTAAGACACTACGGAGTCACCGATTCTTGATTTAAGGTTGCTAGTTCCATGGAAGAAAGAAAGTAGCAAACTCAGCAAAAGAGCAAATACACTATATTGCCCAAACTTACCGGACACCTAAAAGAGAAACACAACATGGCATTTATTGATTAGTACGGTTTCGGTCCACTTTTGGCCTTAATGCATGCACTGCCCCTTCCAGACATGCTTCCGACAAGGTTTTGAAACACAGCGAGAGGTATGCGCTTCCATTCAGTACATAATGATGACGCTAACTGTTGCTTAGTAGTAGGCATTGGTTTCAAACTTCTTATACGGCGCGGTAATTCATCCCGTAGGTGCACTATGGGATTATGATCAGGGCACTGTACTGGCCAGTCCACACGCGATACGGAATTATCGTCAAACCATGCTGTAGCAGTCCTTGCCTTTATGGCTCGGTGCATTATCCTGCTAGTACCGACAAGACTCGGTTCGATGGTATTGCCACAGAGTTGGTAGGGCATAATTGTCCAGAATATCGAGGTAGACGTGTTGGTTAACAGGTTTGTCCACGATAACCAATGAGCCGGACCATACCACGACAAAGACCCCCACACGAGTACACTGCCAACTCTAAACTTGACCGTAGGAACAGTACACTGTGGTAAATATCGTTCCCTCGGCTGCCGCCATACCCACACACGGCCATCAGACTAATGGATCGTGTATCTGGATTCATCAGTCCAGAGGACCCGTTTCGATTCATCTACGGTCCACGATAAATGTTCTTTACACCATGCTAAACGACGAGTAGCATCCCGAGTGGAGAAGAAAGCCTTATGTGCAACCGCACGACAACGGTAACCCATGGGATGAAGTTCTCTGCGATTGGTACGTGACCATACCGAGGTTCCAGCATTTTTACTCACCTGTACACTGAGGTCTTGTGCAGTAGTACTCCGTTGATTAGCTGTAACGACTCTCCTGAGGCTTCGATGTCCTCTATCACTGATTTTCTTTAGTCTGCCGGTACGATTCGCTGCTTCAGGCACGCCATGTGTCTTCCACTTATTCAGTACATCCGAAACAGTTTACTTGGGTATGTTTAAACGCCTCTCGGTTTCTCTTATGGACGACCCACTAATATAACACCCAACAATCTTTCCTTTCTCAAAGTCAGTTCTTTCCCGCCGCGATATTTTCACTCAACCTCACAGTGCGATATGATCGCGGTCAGCTGCAGGCTTGTTTTTATACCGTTTGCAGCTGGACCGCGCATCTTAGCAACGCATTGGATCCGTTCATTTGCTTTTGAAGAGGTGTCCGGTGACTTTTGTCAATATAGTGTATGTCATCACAAAAAAAAGAATGGTCTTTAAAGTGATAAGATATCCCCTCTTTACGAAGGACAAGCTCACTATCGACTTCGTTTCTGAAATACACATGTTTCATCGCGAGTCTTTCCACACATTTTTAAATCTAGGCATTAAACCAATAGAATCGTTTAAAATACACATTATACACTATATTATCAAAAGTATTCGGACACTACTAAATGTTTGCGTAAGTGCAAAGAACGGTTGCGCAGGAAGGTGCGCTATGGGTGGGGAGGTACGTATATAAAGCTGTGAGATGTCCTGTCGTGTTATTAGTAACTTTAAAGCTGACATGCCGCATGGACGTGAACTTTCCGAGTCCCAGTGTGTGTTGGTCATACGATGTCATTTGTGTAACGTTTCCATGCGGAGTTTTGTAGCTAAACTAAACATACCAAAAGTAGAGTGTAAGTGATGCTCGATAGAGATGGAAGCAGGACGATGCAACCACAGCAAAAAAAAAAAAACTTTCAGGAAGGCCGTACGAACTGAAGGAAAGTGAGAGAAGAGCCATGGTAAGAAATGTAAAGAAATACCGCTCTCCCTCTGCCGTTTCCTGCGCTGCTGAAGTAGGAAATGCTTGTAATGTCTCGGTTAGTACCGTAACTATCCGCACATAGTTGCACAGCTTGGGTTATTACGGTGGAGCGGCTGCACATAAGCCACACATCACATTCGTAAATGTGAAGCGCTCTTTGGAGTGGTGTGTCTCCAGTCGCTCCTGGACTGTGGGCGACTAGAAACTTTCCTTCGACTAGAAACTTCCTGGACTGTGGGCGACTAGAAGCTTTCCTTTTGATTTGGTTAAGTGCCGCATTCTAAGAGTCAAGGGGATCTCATTGTAGTAGCTGCCTGCTTGCTCTGCGGACAGAGAAGTTCATGACCCTGTAAGTTCCTTGTGGGCTGCTTGAGAAGACCCAACCCAGCAAAAACAGTCTTGCTGGGCCAGCACTGCCACCAATGGCTCAGCACTATGTTGCCGCTGCCGAACTGTCAATAAAATGTCCGGGCGGCCAACAGAAGGGCCAGCAGTTCAGGCCAACAATTGGCACCCCATCAGTTGTCATATGCCACAACAGGGCCATCAGTTGTCCATCACAGGCAGTAGCTGCCACAAGTGGCCCTTCAGCAGCCCTGCAAGCACGTGCCAGAAATGATGGCTAGCCTAAGGTGGTCCACTAGTTAGCCGGTAGTGGCAGCCGGCAACCACGTGACGTAACTGATGGCTTACCGAATCTTGTCCGCCAATTTCCCACTAGTAGTAGCCATAAAAAAAATCAAGGATAACCGCAGTTTCCCAAAGCTTCAACCTTTTTTTTTTTTCTCGCCCTTACGAAACTTGCGAACTATAGCACTGCACTGGGGAAATTTTCTCAACAGACCGGAAAAACGCCCGTTTAGATCTGGGTGGATAACAACTAGGGCTCTCGGAGTGGGAGGGGAGCTCTCTAGCGACAGGATTGATTTATCACGCACGAGCGTGTGCTTGAAGCTGAGTCTCTTTGCTGGGGAATGTGTAATCGAATGGTTCTTCCTTTCATTTTACAATATTGCGAGGTATTTCTCATAAAAGTCAGTTTCATATAATTCATAAGTTTATTTTTTCAACGTAACGATGGTTTTCTTTTTTACCTTATGAGAACTTTACTCATTTTCAAGGAGTGTACCAACTGAAAATTATTGAAAATTGCTTTCCAAAGTTTTGTGATGTCCTTGTCGTCTTGAAAGGCGATTGTTGAATTAACATATTTACCCGTTCATGTCACATTCTGTTACATTTCTAACGTTGTATCTTTCCTTTACGTTGTCCGAAGCTACATTTGTTTTAAAGAGGAAAGATATTTTATTTGACTTCTCGTTATTTTCAGAAGCGAATTCCTCCCAGTCTTGTGTATTCAACCCATGGATGATTACTTTATATCCACATAGCGTCCGTTTTTTTTCTTTCAGATAATTGATAAAATTTGTACGCGTATAATTCTTTTTTTCAACAAACGTTTTTTTTATGTTTTTCCAGGACTGTTGTTTCAAGCGGTTTCAAATTATTTCTTGTTATTCATGGGAATGGAGTGGGTGTATTTCACGGCTGTAATCTAGTATTTCATGGCTTAATCTGATATCTTCGTCGACGTGGCATTTCATTAAGAAATTAATTCGCCTCTCTACATATGGCATTTTTTCCTTTAACATCCACTAAAATAACACGATGGTGATTGCGTCGTCTTCAGCTAACTGGTACCACGAGAGACACAGTACTTGTTGCTTCTGCGCATGCGCAGTCCCGTTGCTTCCACTTGGTGTTGGGGCTGCATCGGTTGCTAGCTACGGGCCACTAGTGGCACTTGCTTGGAGGCCCGCAATTCACGGCGATACTGCAGGGCCATCAATGGCTCGCCAACTGATGGCGCTGCCACCAATGTACCGCTTCCGGGCCGTGAGCGGCAGATGTCAGCCTGCAGTGACCCATCACTGCCAGCTGGTGGTCAACAGTTTCCCAACACTTGTGTCTATTCTGGGAAGGGATAATGGCGTAGGCTGCAGTAGCTACCACGCTGCTATGGCCGTACTGTCCCACACGCAGCACGAAAGACTGACAGGCGAAAAACAGCTTTCTTTGGCTTAAAAATAAGATTTTGTGCTGGCAACAAATCATACATATGCATGTAATTTCCGCTAAAAAAATCTGAATTCCAATTCGTATTGTTTTAATTCGAATCGCAATTCAAAAATCTATAACATGTCACAGCACGGTAATACGTAATCACCAGCCACCACTGGCAGTAGAGAGCCCAAATGCTCCTAATGAAAACATAGCACATCTGCGAACAAATTGCAGGTGTACGTGTGAATGAGAAATACGCGTAATGGTCTTGAGACGGGATTGAATGGCTGAATCAGAGGGGAAAATGACCCTGAACTCCCTTATGAAACTGTTTACATAAACGAAAGGGTGGTTCACACACACACGCAAAGGGGAAGCTGGAAAAAGTTTTTAGTAGAGCCTACAACACACGCACGCACGCACACTTTCCCAAGAGATTGCATCGATCATTTGAGTGGTGGCAGAATAAAAAAACAGTTGCCCGTTTAAAACGGGATGTATCAGTAATTGAACTACACTCATAGTCTGCCGCCCCGGTGGCGCAGTGGTCTAAGCGATGGCCTCTGATTATTCGTCCGAACGGGGTCCGGGTTCGAATCCCGGTGAGGCATGGATGTTGTGTTTGTCTTACGGCACTGCCTCTCTCCCTTCCCTGGAACCAGTGACCCTAAATTAGGGACGGGCGACTGCTTATAGCCCATTGAGTTGCTCACGGCGGTCGTTAAACCTTCAATCAAAAAAAAAACAAACACTCATAGTCAAAAAAAAAAAAAAAAAAGTTGCACCCAGAAGGAAGCAACCCACAGGAATGTAACTTGGTGGGTATGTTTGGTAGCGCGAGACATGCAAATTATCCAAGCACCACGCTCAGCCAAGCATGTCACGCAAGCAAAGGAGGCGTCGTAGCGCTGTACTGCTGTTGTGTTGGTTGCATCCTTTGCAAGTGAAGTATGCCTCGGAGGAAAGTTCGGAAGCAATTCCAGCAGTTGGAGGAGTTCGAGAGGGGCCGCATCGTCGGGTTCCGGGAAGAAGGGTGATCTCATCGCCATATTGTGCGCCATACCGGTCGTGCGGATATCACCATAGCATCCTGTTGGCGGCAGTGGATAGAACAAGGAACGCAGCAGTGACAGGAAGGGTCTGGGAGGCCTAGACGAACCAAGGACAGAGAGAGAGGACCGACGTGTTGTTCGACATGCGCGGAGTGACCCAACAGCCAAGATTGCGGAAATTTAGCGAGCAGTGGTGCCCTTCCTGCATCGTCTGATTAGTGCCAGCACCATTGGCAGATGGTTGCACGACGTAGGACTAGCAGGTATACCGTCACGGCTACTGTATTTAACACCACTGCATCGTCGCCAAAGACTACATTGGTGTCGTGTCAGACTGTCATGGAGTGACTCAGAATGGCATCGGGTCATCTTCAGTGACGAGTTCCGCTTTTGTCTTGGAGGAGACGACCACCGAATGTGTGTGTGGAGGCACCGTGGTCAGCGCCAAGATGAAAGATTTGTTGTCCAGCGCCACACGTCCAGCAGACCTGGTGTCATGGTGTGGGGTGCAATTGCCTACGATGCGAGATCACCTTTGGTGTTCATTACAGACACTTTGACAGCTAAACGTTACGTTAATGAGGTCCTGCAACTAGTGGCCCTAACTTTTCTGAACGTTCACTCCGGTGTGATTTTCCAACAGGACAACGCTCGTCCGCACCCTGCTGATGTATCGAGACCTTGCCTTCAAGGCACTGACACTCTGCCCTGGCCAGCCGCATCGCCAGACCTATCGCCAGTTGAAAATGTGCGGGATGCTGTTGGACGTGATATCCACACTCCACCCGTACCGCACATTCCGCAGGAACTGCGTGAGAAGATTCAAGCTGCATGGGATGGCTGATCGCAGAACTCCATTAGGAACCTGTCCAACTCCATGCCGAGACGTCTGGCATGCCGTGTGAGCAAACATGGCTGCCCGACCACATGCTGAGAGACACTATTTATTGGCGTGCAGCTCAATAAATATTGCCCATATCGGTCTCAATATTTAATCATTTATTGTTCCTGGTAACCTTTACCTTCCTCCCGAAGAGCATTGCAATCAGACATGTTCTTCAGTTTTCAACTATTTTTTTGACGATGAGTGTAGCTGGAAAAAAATAGACCTAATTTTAACTTATCTTCGAGCTGCTGTCCGAGATGGGAGTCAGGGAATTTAATTATGATTTCATAATTAACACCTAATATGTCCGGATGGCCGCTCCCATGGCCCATTGATCTGAACGATGGCTTCTGATCTTTCGGCCGAGATGGGTCCCGGTTCGAATCCCGGTAAGGTATGGATGTTGTGTTTGTCTTACGGCCCTGGCTCTCTCCCTTCCCTGGAGCAGCCGGTGACTCTACATTAAGGACGGTCGACTGCTTAACCCATTGTGATGCTCATTGTGATCGTTAAACCTCCAATAAAATTGGAAAAAATTCCCGGATGGCTTGAGTGAAATCGCAGTAGTAAAAAAAAAAATATTAAAAAAGCTTGAGTAGATATTTCTCATGGTGTAGCAGAAGAATAAACACTAGCCGCTGAGCCAGCTTCAACCTGACTCTTGAGAAGGGTCACGTTGTCGAGAGACGTCATGTTGTCTCTGGCACGGAAGCAAGCAAGTGAGGTATTCACTAAAAACATCCCAAAACTAAAAATATTAATGAAAAATAACCATTACCAAGCACTTACTGGTAGAAAGAAAATAACCGATTAACACTTAAGGCAAACAAAACTGAAGAACTATGACCAAAAACTATAAATAACAAACACAATGGTGTTCAGCTTCAGGGGCTGAAAAAAACATTACCGCCGATCATAGGTGATTGTACGATGTCTATGTAACAGTCTGTGGAGTCCTTAAGACAAAAGCAATTATTATTATCAAGAATAAATTTTATATTTAGGAGTTTTGTGAAATAATACTGCAGAACAGTGTATATTTCTATCTTTCTTTTGGATATTCAACGACCACCGTGAGCAACTCAATTGGGTATAAGCTGTCCTCGGTTCTTAATTTAGGGCCACTGACTCCAGGGAAGGAAGACAGCCAGTACCGTAAGAGAGATAAACACAACATCAATGCTTCACGGGATTCAAACCCGGACACTTCTTGGTCAAATGATTAGAAGCCATCGCTTAGACCACTGCGCCACGGGGGCGGCGTACATATTTAACCTTTTCTTAAAGTTAATTAAAAGTAATTGCCGTTGTAAAAAGATCTGAAGTTCCAAAGCTTTCTGTTGCTTCGAAAAATCACGATGAAAAAAAAAATACTTAACTTGTGATAAGTCCTCCTATAGAAAAATAAAATTATTACAAACCGATTAAACCCGCTCCGGTGGCGCAGTGGTCTAAGCTATGGCCTCTGATCATTCGTCCGAAAGGGATCCGGGTTCTAATCCCGGTCAGGTATTTTTTTTTTTTTTTTTGATTGAAGATTTAACGACCACCGTGAGCAACTCAATGGGCTATAAGCAGTCGCCCGTCCCTAATTTAGGGTCACTAGTTCCAGGGAAGGGAGAGAGCCAGTGCCGTAAGACAAACACAACATCCATGCCTCACCAGGATTCGAACCCGGACCCCTTAAGGACGAATGATCAGAGGCCATCGCATAGACCACTGCGCCACCGGGGCGGCCTCGGTCAGGTATGAATGTTGTGTTTGTCTTACGGCACTGGCTCTCTCCCTTCCCTAGGACCAGTGACCCTAAATTTGGGACGGGCGACTGCTTATAGCCCATTGAGTTGCTCACGGTAGTCGTTAAACCTCCAATCAAAAAAAAAAATAAAAAAAAATTCGCTCTCAACATGTATTAATTTTTTTTTTCGATTAGGGTTTTTTTTCTTTTGTGATTGGAGGTTTAACGACCACCGTGAGCAACTCAGTGGGCTATAAGCAGTCGCCCGTCCCTAATTTAGGGTCACTGGTTCCAGGGAAGGGAGAGAGTCAGTGCCGTAAGACATACACAACATCCATGCCTGACCGGGATTCGAACCCGAACCACTTACGGACGAATGATCAGCGGCCAACGCCTTAGACCACTGCGCCACCGGGGCGGCCTCGGCCAGGTATGAATGTTGTGTTTGTCTTACGGCACTGGCTCTCTCCCTTACCTAGAACCAGTGACCCTAAATTTGGGACGGGCGACTGCTTATAGCCCATTGAGTTGCTCACGGTAGTCGTTAAACCTCCAATCAAAAAAACAAAAAACAAAAACGTTATGAGCCCCAACTGAAAAGAAAATAACTGATTCCCTCGCATTAATGACAAAAAAATTCGCTCTCAACATGTGGTAATTTTTTTTTTTGGATTAGGGGTTTAACGACCACCGTGAGCAACTCAATGAGCTATAAGAAGTCGCCCGTCCCTATTTTAGGGCCATTGATTACAGGGAAGGGAGACAGCAAGTGCCGTAAGGCAAACACAATATCCATGCCTCACGGGTTTTGAAACCGGACCCTTCGCGGACGAATGGTCATAAGCCAGCGCTTAGACCACTACGCAACCCGGCCATGTCGTAATTAGAAATTTATCTTGAACATAAAATGTCACATTAGAGACTTTCTGGCTTAGTGGTTAAGACGCACGGTCTCTGCTGAACCAACATAAACGAACTCAGATCGAATTCCACTACGGAATCTTTGGTGCAATGGCTGAGAAATTCAGTTTCTTGAATTTTGCGGAATTTCTGCGAAAATACGGAAAAAAACTCTAAACGGACTTTTTCTTGCATAAACGGATTTCCTGATTGCGAGAAAATCTATGAAAATACAGAAAATAAAAAAAAATGGTACTTTTATTAAAAAAGGAAATTTCGTTAAAAGGTGGAAACCTACCGGCAACTTTGCTACACGTTATTTTCGGGAATTTTTCATGATTTCACACCACTTATTTGCACAGTGTACTTTTTTTTCCACATTAACGTTTATTCATTCAATAGTTATCGAAGCCGTGTAATCAATACGAAGAGGAAACACCACGCAGTTTGATTTCTGTCTCCGAACGGGTTTGTTGAGTGCAAACCGGAAGCAATAACTAAATGTATCAAAGAGCCGCCCCGGTGGCGCAGTGGTCTAAGCGATGGCCTCTTATCATTCGTCCGAAAGGGGTCCGGGTTCAAATCCCGGTGAGGCATGGATGTTGTGTTTGTCTTACGGCACTGGCTCTCTCCCTTCCCTGGAACCAGTGACCCTAAATTAGGGACGGGCGACTGCTTATAGCCCATTGAGTTGCTCACGGTGGTCGTTAAACCTCCAATCAAAAAACAAATGTATCAAAGATAGAAAATTAAGCTCTGGTCAGCGGAAGTTTCAGCTGTATCACAATAACCTGGTGTTAGTGAGTCGTTAGACCAAGTGTTACAATATCACTTTCCAAACTTCCAGTTTACAGCTAATTTCGGTGAATGATGGAAAATTCACTTCATTCTGTTCTTTAATTCTGTCAATACAATGATCTTTTTTCACAGTTCTATCAGCAGCGCATATCTTCAGTTGATCTCCGCTACAAATTGCATTAAAATTCAAACGTAAAGTTTCAAACATAAAAACGCTATTTCTGAGAAGACTTCGTGGGTTTTAATGAAAATTCTTACATCGGTAAATTTATTGAATGATTACAATATACCCTATGTGAAAAGAAGTGCCGCCCCGGTGGCGCAGTGGTCCAAGGCGCTGGCCTATGATCATTCATCCGTAAGGGGTCCGGGTTAGAATCCCGTTCAGGCATGGATGTTGTGTTTGTCTTACGGCACTCCCTTCTCTGGAACCAGTGACCCTAAATTAGGGACGGGCGACTGCTTATAGCCCATTGAGTTGCTCACGGTGGTCGTTAAACCTCCAATCAAAAAAAAAAAAAAAAAAAAAAAAAAAAGAAGTCTCCGGGCACCCCTTCCGCAGCAAATGGATCATTCTAATAGATCACGTGTGCCAGATTTCCTTTAAAACCGTGGGTAAGCTCCTCAGACATCGTCACGCGTGGCGAGCTTACTGCCTTCCAATGATAGGTTAGTGCGATTGCAATACCCACGGTTTAAGAAGTTATTTCTGAATGGAAACGTGAGATACTTTCGACTGCCCCACAAGAAATGTTCAGGTAGGCCAGGTTTTTGAGTAGAGTTTTATTTTACAAAATTATATTTAGTTTACCAGAATGTCTAGGGCAGAAATATCTTATAAAACTAGAAGAACATTTAGGGGTAACCAGCACACAAAACAGGAAAGTGTAATGACTGTCTGAACCTAGGACCAGTTGGCCTACTGATTCTGATATAAACGAAGAACTTCCTAAAACATTCTTATGGAACCAATCAGTTCATCATCAAAGAAGCTCAGTTTTGACAACGACAAGAATTGTGAGTGTTCAGAAAGAGGGAATTGTATTTTTGATGTATGCTTAGTGACAGCATGAAGCAATGTGCGGTGTGCGTTTTGTGGCGGTGACGACTTCATGGAACTTGGCATTTCACCGAAGGGTAAAAATGGATTAGCAGTTAGTGCCCAGATGAAGTGCTCTATATGTTTGGAGAGTCTACGAACTTCAAAACCTACCATGTCTAGTGGCGATAAGTTTGATATAAGTGAAGTTTGTTCATGCAATGAGAACGATATGATATGCAAGGGCTTTAGCGCGGGTAACGTTCTGTTTTCTGCTAGACTTCCTTTTGCCCACTCAAAATTGTAGAAAACATATTGAAATATTATTAACAGCAGTAGAAGCTTGTGCTCAAGAAAGCATGATACAAGCCACCCAGGAACATCAAACAAAGATATTCGCTCTTTCCACGTTTTTAAGTGAGGCACGGAAAAATTCTCATTGGCCGCACCGGGAGGCCAATGAGAATTTTTCCGTGCCTCCCTTAAAAACGTGAAAGAAACTCCCCGGTAGCGCAGTGGTCTAAGCGATGGCCTCTGATCATTCGTCCGAAAGGGTTCCGGGTTTGAATCCCGGTGAGGCATGGATGTTTGTCTTATGGCACTGGCTCTCTCCCTTCCCTGGAACCAGTGACCCTAAATTAGGGACTGGCGACTGCTTATAGCCTATTGATTTGCTCATGGTGGTCGTTAAACCTCCAATTAAAAAAAAAAAAGCCACCCAGGAAGCTGTATCAGAAAATGAGTTGTGACCTGGCTGTGGTTGGTTCGTGGCAAGAGCGAGGCCACACGTCATTAAATGTCTATATGAATGTCGCAAGGGTGTACACTGGAAGGATTTTATTCGTAGCAGTGCTGTCAAAGTATTATAAGGTGTGTACTGTCTGTAAAAATTCTGAAGAACTTGCAGAGCGTAACTGCACAAAAAAACTACAAAGGCTGAAGGAAATCGCTGAAGCTCCTCAGATGTTCCGTAATTCTGTAAACTGTGAGTTACGTAAACTCTCTAGGTGATGGAGACAGTGTTTTGGAGAGTGATTGAGGGATAGGCTTTATGGTAATGAAGCTGTAATACAGAAGCTTGACTGTATTTAAAATGTTCAGAGGAAAATGGAAATAAGTTAAAAAATCTAGGAAAGAACAAAATTTATCAAACGGAAAATTAATAGTAGGAAAATGTAGACCTGATGTGAAAATAAGCTTAGTTAATTATGGTTTGGAAGAAAGAAAAAGACGTGGTCAAATCTTGAAGACCTGAAAAAGAACGTTTGGGCTACGTACGTTGAGATTCAACCGATGAAACTTCCCAGCACGGTTTTAGCCCTAAAAGACACTAGTCGTGGTGCAAGTACAATAAAGCCCAGGCCATAAAGTCTTGCATATCACCATGAAAACAACCTTCCTGTTGAAGCTAGGTCAGACAAAATTTACTAAGATTTAGGCAACCCAGACTTACTAAAAAAAAATTGCCTGCATGATCGTACGCAGAACCCTAACGAGTCTCGACTAACAGCATTGTGGCCAAAACTCTGTAAACTTGCATTTGTTCTGCTGCTCATAGTTAAAACTATGTGCGTTTATTGCTATTCTGACCTTCAGTGGTGGCTTTACCAGTCAACTGCCCATATAACAGATTAGGCTTAAAGCTTTGTAAGGGTTCAGTGGATGCTTTTCGAAACCTCTAGTCGTGCGACTAAAAGAGAAAGCGACGGAAAAATGTATAGCAGAGATGACTTAAACGAAGCAAGAGACTACAGGAAGAGCTGGAAGTACAGGGCGATGATCCAGACTACGGAGCAGAGATGTTCTGCAGATATCCTCTGTGCCAAATCGTAAGTAAAACTTTAAAACTAATTTCCGGAAAAAGTAGCTTCGATAATAAGTTTGCTGTAGAATTAAAGATAGGAACCTAAATTTTATTCACGTTCCCTGAAATGCACTAGACACATGGTAGCGCATTATTGCTTTTTACAAGCTTTGTTAAAAAAAAAGTCACTACTTTTGCCCCAATTTAATAATTCTGTTCACTATAAGTGGTTGGTTGGTGGATTTCTTTATGGCGCAAGGGCCATGTTTAGCCAAAGAGCGCCAGACAAGACCAAAGAAAGTTTTAAAAACGTGGTAATACTAAGTGAACGATAAGGCAGACTAAGCTTGGTATCGGTAGCTTTGCTAGAAAAGTGTACCTCAACATGGCATACTTAACATGGGCTGCATAGGACCTTCCTACTCGCCTTAAGTAGGCAATTCCACAAAGGAAAGGAGTTTAAAGCTGTACCAATGCTCTTAAGAAAGCGTCGGGAACTGAGGGAACAGGACCTAGCTAATTACTGCTTTGGAGAAGTGCAAGACAAAGTTGCTGGCTTAAAAGAGTTAAACAGGGGAAGGTATTGTACCTGCCTGTCCTTATTTACCCTTAATCGTAATCCACGAAAACATTTGCTTTTAGACCATTCCGTAGGTACGTATGTTTATTTTAATCAGTGCACGGTGCTATATATACGGGTATGTAAACTCTTCAGACTTTACTAAAAATGGATGTACCAAACGTTAACTAAAAAAGATCTCAACTTTGGCTTTTTCATTCCAAAAAGTGCTAAAACTAAACATTTTCACAATTGTGTATCCAGAGAAGCGGGGAGGGATGAAGTTGCAGGGGTCTAAGAATTCCTGTGCAGACTGTAGAAAAATATTAAGCATTAAAAATTCTTCGTCAGTGTTTCGTATATAAAGCTGCTGTTAAACTTGTCCGTGCAAAGATAATACCCGCATACCCTCGTTCCTCACTGATTTCGAAGTCTAGCAACTTTTTTGGTAATGAACCAGGTTGCACTGAGAAAAATGCATTCCTCTTAAAGAGAAGTGAGACTATAACTAATTTTCTTTCTTGAATTCAGAGGGGCTATTTTTACGGTATTCACAAAACATGTAGATAGAAATTTTTTCAAATATTTAAACGTAAACAAAAAGGTATTCAGGGTGGACACCAAAATAAGCTGCAGATTTAAAGTGTTAACTAAGAAACAGAAGCAGTAATTAACATAAGAAATGATACAGTATGAGTGCAAGCCTGTATTTGTTTTCGCAAGTCAAGATTCCACAAACGTTCGACGTGGCTGCTGCGTGTGACTCCAGAAAAGTGCTCCCTAAACAAATTTGATCTCATACAGTCTAAAACAAATCTTAATTTAAATTACTAGCTGCTGAAATCTTTTGTTGTTTTAGTGGTGGTTGACGGATGGGTAACTCGCTAATCTCTGGGAAATAGAACTATTTTGGCTACACTGCAAAACAGACTGGACGCCCGCTTCCAGTGAAGGCTATTTTGGATTTCTAACTGCATTAGCGCCATAAGTTTCAGATCACGAAAACCAAAATGTTTTGTAGTCAAGTTTTTACCAGTACATTTGTTTTATGTTAACTGCTGCATTCATTTCTAAGTTATGTTTTTAATTCCGAGAATTTTCGTCCACCCCGTGTTATAGGTACTTACTGGTGTTTTTAGAATTCTATCCACTTTCAGATATGTTAGGAATTTCAGATTGAAAAGAAATCCTATAAAATCTGGCAGAAAAAGTGGCAGTCTTACTAGAATGGTGTCCTTCTGTACCTCTAGATTTTTCATGTTATATTTCGGTTTTGGTAATGGCATATCCTCTAGGAAAGACAAAGATGCACTTTGTTTAGGAGCAGTTATAAGGAGACAGCGGCTTTCTCTCAGACAAGCTTCGGTCGCGGGTGGCCCAGTGGGCAACGTTCGTGACTGCCATGGAAAGGACCTCAGGTTCGATCCACTAAATAACCGCCGTGCGTTGGTTGGGCACGTTAAGCCGACTAACCCCGGGTACTGGCCCCCGGTAAGAAATAAGGGTGTCTTCCTCCCCCTTTCTACTTCGCTTCCGTGTCACTTTCCTATCGGGCACTCTAGCCCAAATCTCCTAGCTTCCTATTTCTAAGGGTTGTTTAAGACCTGGGGACAGACACTCCCTTCCTAAAATCCTGTACATATGATCATTTGGTCAGCGAGTGCAGCCCCGACAAGCTGTCATTTGCGGAGGTGTCTGCGGCATATGCGGGTGGAACGTGTCCAAATTTAAACCCTGAACCTCAGTACCGAAATGGTGTCGGCTGATTACTTTGAGTAACATAAGCTTAGTAATGAACCTGTGTAACCGGAGTCTTTGATTCTGGGGTACAAAGCACTGGAGCACCCGGGAATTCCAGTTAAGAGATACAGTATGTAGATTTATATACGCACTTAATGTACATGTATAGTGTACGCACATAGTGTATTTGTATAGTATGCGCGCATAATTGCATATGTATAGTGTACTTAGGGTGCATGTTTATAGTATACGCACATATTGTATACATTAGATAGATATTGATATATACGTACGGTGTCCAAAAAGTTCTCTGCCAGAAAATGAAGAATCGCACATATAGGGCCGAAAAGATAAGTAGACACTACGTAATGTTTTGAACATGTAAAATATATTTGAATGTTTATTCTGTGACGTACGCCAATCTAAATCTTTTTCGGGCTATGGTATATAACCAGTTCTCTTAACCTCCTTGGGGAGCTTAAGCCCCCAAATCCCAAACACTGTGGGTGCGCCAATGGTACAAAGTCTTGGGAATAAATTTGGCGCCAAGATCTGACACATTGAACATTTGAAGAGTTCGACCAAACTCTGCTTCAGAGCCAATTTATCGTTTGTTTTACGCTGCATTCATTGCTAAGTTGACTTTTGAAATCCGCAAACTTTTGTTTACCCCTTATGGGTAGTGGTTTAATATCCTATTAATAAACAGTTCAAACGGTCTTTATTTTCAAAAATACCGATACATAACAAACGAACGACAGCCTCGTACATTGTTTTACATTTTATGTACAAAATACATTTACAAATGTGATTAAAACCTGTTTTAAATCACAATGAATAACATTTCAATGTTTCGGAAAAGGGCGTAATGAATTCCGGAAGACAGTCCAAAAATACCGTGAGTACAGTTTGAAATGTCTGCAAATGTTCAAGAAGCAGTAAGAGTATTACTGGCTGGCTATTCAACTGAACTTTTAAAGATATGCTCAGAAATCACATACAAATAACTGGATGGTTTTGATGGTTATATAATATTTACAAATTGCAGTACGTTGAAGATGCTTTAAGATTTTGAAAATCAAACATTGTATGCAAGGAACATTAACGATGTCACATCGTCAAACTGAAGTTTGTTGAAAAGATGCTGTGGAATGATTGTGTAAGTAGTGAATGGAACTCTGCATGTGATAAACGACAAATGAATTTACATATGAGCGATAATAAGTAAAATACAAGGAACACTTTCTTAAAGTAGAAAAGGAGCGGAAACCCCATATTACAGCAGCAGTAAAACGGAGTCGTTAAGCACCTTGAAACCAGGGCTGATGGAAGTCCACTTTGGCAAGAACGCGGTAAGTGATCCAGACCGTAAGGAGTCTTCATATTCTGTTTGGAGACTGAAGATTATTTCACTATCTTGATGTTCCAACCTTTGGGAATGACTGATACTGACCGCAGACATTTCAAGGTGTTGAGCGGCCCAGGTGAAGTTATCAGAGTCGCAGGTTTATGGTGAATCTTTCTAGCTGGAATCTGGTTCGTAAAACTGATTAGGCACGAGTGAAGCTTCATATCACTCTGGCTCTCTCGCTTTTCCGGAGCCGGTGACAGGAAATCTGGGACGGGAGGCTTATTATACCATACCTGTACTCACTGCGGTCGTTAAACTACCCGGAAAACTTGTGGTTTGGGTTCAATGAAAAATTTTGCTTCTCTTCATACACTACCTACCAACAAGTAATTGGACACCCCTGCAATCGACGATATCTGCTGTCCTTATACACGTCACTGCCGCCGCCGTTAAATATCGTGTGGGGAAACAACGCAACCAGTCGCATGCAAGATCCCACGCAGTTCGGAGTTCTCTGATTTCAAGAAAGGTGTAATCGTCGGGTATCACAGAAATGGCCGATCCATACGTGACATATCCAGCGAGTTGAAGTACCCAAAATCGACAGTGGCCTACGTGATTGGCAAGTGGAAGACGAGGTGACTGTCGGAATGAGTCCCGACCCGGCAGACCCGCAAAACTGGGAGTTAGAGACCGAAGGGTGCTGGCCAGAGAAATTCGGAAGAACCGCACCAAATCGATGGACCACTTCCGCGAGGAGTTTCAACAGGCATCCGGGAGTGTTCTTTCGATGAATACCATCCGTAAGGAAGCCCATCTGCTCGGTTATCATGGATGTGCTTCCGCCCACAAGCCTTTGATCACAAAGTCCAATAGCGCTGCTCAGCTAACGTGCTGCAAAGAACGTCGATAGTGGACCGTTGAACAGTGGAAACAGGTTCCCTGGAGCGACGAATCAAGGTTCGCCCTCTACCGTTCGGATGGCAGGGTCTGGGTTTGGCGTCTGCCTGAAGAACGCTTCCTGCCGGAATGTATTGTGCCGAACTGTGAAGTTCGGCGGCGATGGAATGATGCTATGGGGGTGTTTCTCCTGGTATGCCACTGGACCCTTGTTCGGAATTCCTGGTGGATTCAACGCCGAGACCTACTGCACCATTTTGGATGAGCATGCGTTTCCTACGTTGTGGCAGTTTTACGGGGTGGACCCATGTTACTTTCAGGATGACTGCCACCTGTCATGTTGTGAGGTCCACCATGGCTTGGCATGGTGACAATGGGGTTAATCGAATGAACTGGCCTGTGCAGAGCCTGGACCTTAACCCTATAGAGCACCTCTGGGACGAGTTGGAGCGTCGACTTAAGGGGTGCTCCCACCATCCGAAATCGGTGAAGGAACTGACCTGTCTTCTCCAAGCAGAGTGGAAGAAAATACTGCTAGCCGTCGTACAACACCTAGTTGAGAGTGCCTCGAAGGGTCGCAGCTGTAATCGCCGCTCGTGGAGGCTCTACCAGCTATTGAAGGTGAATAAACTTAGTTTTCCTTTGCTATCACAGGTGTCCAATTACTTGTTGGTAGATAGTGTATTTCTCGAGGGCTGGATTAATTGGAATTAGCTTCCTATAAAGTATTAAAGTTATGGATGCCCTGATAGTGGCAATTGGCGCTGCTTTCTGGCTAGTTCTAACTGGTCGTGAGCGCTGTGCTCGAACCACAGCGCTGCTTCTTTCCTTCAGTGAAGCCAGGTGGTCTAAAGAAGGAACAGACAGCTCTTATATTGAAATTTTCTTAGGGTTGTCGCGGAATTCAAAATACAGTAACCGGCTTTAACATTAGGAACGTTTATGTAGCGTTGGAATCGGAATAGCTTTGAACACAAATTTGTATAAGCTTGTTGGGGAAAAATGCTGCAAGCTGAAGTTTCGGACTTCGCGTTGCTCTTTAGTGTGTTCGAGGCTTTTCTATCGATGGCGCTTTGAACACGACTTCTGCTTATTCTGTCTGAATGATATTGTTACGTCCAGTACTTGTCTGAGTTCCCTCTAGAGATACTGTCCGGCTGAGAGTGTAGAATGTTCTTGTCACGAAATACTAATTCCTGAAGTCTGCTGCTTGTACTGTCAAGCTCTGTGACCACCGTAATGTGCATTAACGAGGATTACTTAGAGCAGAGTTTCGCGTACTCTGCGAAACCTTAACAAAAGAAAAAAAAACTGTAACGTGAGGCTGCTCTTAATTTCCCGCGTCAGGGTGGAGTATTTTAGTGTCCATGCAAGACTATTTGAACCAGACAAGATCTGTCGCTGAACAGCATGAAATAAAGTAGGAATCTCACTGTAGAGCAAGTGCTTGCGACTATTGGGAGTAAGACTCTTTAGAAGGGTTAAAGGAAGCAAAGCGTTATAAAAGAAATCTGTCGCTTGGCATATTAGATCTTTTGTATAGACAGTCATTTGCAAAGTTAAGACCGCCTACAAAAAAAGGTCCGATTTCGATGAAATGTTAGTATGTGGTAGGGGGGCAACCTGGGAACGAAGCCTACTGAAAATGGAATGAAATAGGGTCAAACGTCAGGACATGGGAGCGGGATCCATTCCATAGCCTTTATGCACCATAACTTACGTAAAAAGGTTTAGATTGCGACAAAACGTTAGGATGTTCCGAAGGTATACTGAACCAATTCTGTTTAATATCGTCAAAATGGGGTCAAAGGTCACTGCACAAGAACGAGATTTATTCCACAAGCATTATCCTCATAACTTGAGTAATGATTTCTGGTATGTTGGAAAGCAGCGTATCGTAATCAATCCATTGCACGATTTTACTAACTTGTTTTCGTTTTGTCTCAATCTTTTGTAGGCCGTCGTAAAGGCTGGAAAACACCCATTCACCCTAGTACCGGGAAGTATTCGAAATTACTGTTATGTGCAATAATGAAGTCTATAAATACACTCCGTGATTAACTTAAAACAAAGCACTTCCTCACTGAGTTATTTTGACTTCGTGATTTTCTGACAATTTATGGTATGAATTAGCGCAGAACACTAATAAAATTACATAAATGTTTCTGATAGTACAAAGTTATAGGTCCCTCTCCAGTGGTCAAAGTTGGGCGTGTGCTCTGTCATCGAAAGAGGCAGGAATAGCGCTTAGGTTCAAAGTCGATGGCTCTCACAGGACCAGTGGTACCAAATTAAAAATGCGTAACTGCTGATGGCCATGGCAGATGGTCTCCGTAACAATGAACTTCACCGCTAAAAGAAAATCCTGAGACCCTTTGCTCTGTTGCAGAATTCATAGATCTTAGTGCAGGTTTAATTTGGAGGGAGAATGAGGGGTGAACTTTGGACTGTTCAGTTTTTCCGATCCAGTTACTTTTCGCTCCTGAGGAACCTTACACAGCTGGTGAAAAATTTTTGAAATCATTGTTTTATTCGTTTTCTTAGTACTGATTCTTTTGAAACCTTTATAGAACGGGACGTCCTTTTGGTCTTGATGTGCCTATAAACTTGCAAGAAAAACAGACTACATTTTGCTATTGCCAGTAAAACTAGTTCTATGTCCTGATGATTTTGCGCTGATCCACAAAACCGAACCAGATCACTTCTATCTTGCTTTCTGAAGTCAATTCTCTAGTTTCGGAGACACTGGTGGAGAGTTCCTAGATGGTATGTATCTCCACTAAAAAAATTCCTCGCGTTCGCATATTAGGCAGCACAATTTCTACTTTTGTTAAAATATTCACTGCCCAGTGCTTCATATTTACACTTGGATATAAATACTTCAGCTGTGGGATCTCCTGATCCGTTGCTCAGTTTCGGATACGCGTAGGTGATGCAGATGTACTTGCATATTAGACTAGTATCAAATTTAATAGGGTGCTGAAGTCATTTGTTAAAGTAAAGGACTATTTTATATATGCAGCAAAACATAAAAAATTAACTTTAACATCGTGTACTTGATTCATCGAACATCTGCCGGAAGTTTTTCCCTCTTGTAAGTTTAACTTTATTTCACGACTTACTGACTTGTTCAGTCGCAGCCGGAACAACTTCCTACCGAAGTAGATGCCTGTGATAAGTGACCTATTGATATACTATGAAGCTCATAATTATCTCTGGAACAGTTCCTCTTCAGATCCTGGTTCTTGAGTTTCCAAACTGCGTGCGAAGACGGACGCAGTTTGGAAACTCATACACGCTTTATGAATGACGTTATCCAGAGGGGTTCTCTATACATTGTGGTTGTGAAGGTGTACCTTAAGCTGTCACATTTCACGAGGCTGCTGCTTTTTCTGTAGATTCATGTCTGCATGCAAGTTTTCTGATAGCCACAAAGCTGCGCATTAGTAAACTCCTGAGTTTGAACTTGGTTTGTCTCGTCGGAAGGTGTAGTTAGTATTTGACGTTGATCCTGTGATATTGCATCTGGAACTGCAAACAGTTCATATGACTGTTCGAAGGAAACTGAATCCGTGAGGGACATACAGCTTATTTTCGCAACAGATTGTCGGTTGTTTTAGACTAATTGCTCAGTTTTCAATTGCACGAAGGACGTCTATGGCAAAATGGTTCCATGGAAAAGAACCCGAACGGGATAAAACGTGGATTCCTTACTTCCGGATTTAACAGCTAAGTTGTCCGTTCATTTTAACTTGGCACTTGATGATAATGGAATCTACAAATTCTGAGGGTGAATGAGCGTTTTGGGGGCGACGTGTCAAAGGTGATTGCTTTTGATACTCAGACGGGAGTCCCACTAACATTGCTTACATTCAAGGCTAATAGTGCTCCGAACCTCAGATGTAGGGGCTCGCTGCACTCGCGTGACCAACCCCCCACTATGCCATATAAGAGTGCAGGGGTACTTTTAATAATTATGATAGTGGGAGTATACCCGTTTGCCCCCCGCCCGGGAAAGTTGCAGCGGACGCCCATGCTTCCACCAATTAAAAAAAAAAAAAAGTTAGACAAACATGGAGGGGTGTATAGAAACTCACTCTGTATAGGCATTATGATTATAACAATATAACTTAAATTTGGTTTTGTAAGAACCAGATAGTAAACCTTTGTGACATGAATTAAGCTGTTGGAATACAGCTCCTGTACCCCCGAAATCCGAATTCCTCATTACTTCAGTTTTTTTTTTGCTGACTGTCTTTTTTAAAGTTGCGTCACGCTCCACCCCCTCCCTTGTTGCAACCCTGCACACGCCTATGGCATAAAGTACCTTTTGGCCCAAGTGGCGAGTGGTCTAAGCGCTGGCTTACGACCATTCGTCCGAGAAGGGTCCGGGTTCGGATCCCGGTGAGGCATGGATGTTTGCCTTAAGGCACTGGTTCTCTGCCTTCAGTGGAACGAGTGACTCTAAATTAGGGACGGGCGACTGCTTATAGCCCATTGAGTTGCTCACGGTGGTCGTTAAACCTCAAAAAAAAAAAAAAAAAAAAAAAGCACCTTTCGGCAATTGGAACCAGCTTGTAATGATTGCTAAATTTTGGAATTTGTACTTTATGTTAAAAAATTAAAAAATTTCATAGCTGTAATAAAAATGGCAAACTTGTTTATTACATAACAAAGGAAACCTTTGTCTTATGTAAATCTTTTTTGAGCATAAGTACAAATTATATTCGAGAATACGAACACATCGAAAATCCGAACAACCAAATTAGTTCGGATTTTCCATGCTCTGATTTTTCATGTTTTAAGATTTTTGCTTTTGCTGTAACGAAGTGAGCGTTTTAATTTTGCGAAGTCATTATTTCTTTAGTTTTAATTTGTATTAAACAATCCGGAACCGCCTCTGTGAATGTTACGAAATTCATTTTCTGAAATCCTTATTAAATAGCAACGCATCTATACACACTTTGTCAACTTGGAATGCTGGAGTAACAAACCTTTTTTGAACTACATATAAAAACTGCTATTGCACTGTTTGCTCACTTGGGGAGGAAAAAATACTGCTTAACACTGTAAAGATCTTTTCGCGATTCAAAGTCAGCCATGAGCAAATTCCAGGGCTTGTAAGCATTTGCCCGTTCAAAATTTAGGGACATCGTTAAATTGAAATATTAAGTCACAGCGCCATCAAACATGTGCCTTATTCAGGTGGCGAATCCGTGCGATAGTCGGACTAAGTCTAAATGCGCCACCTGCAGTGGCGTATCCTCATAGGCTAGTTGCGATCAGATTTCCCATCCGCCGGATATGTCACTGCGTTTTTTACGCTTTCCAACCTGAAGAAGAGTATATGCTCCAGCTTTGTCCGTCCGCCTGTCCGCACGATAACTGGCGTAAAAATGGTTCGATTTCGATGAAATTTTAGTATGTGGTAGGTGACCACCTGGGGACGAATCAAATTGAAAATGGGACAAATGGGGTCAAAGGTCACGACGTAGGAGCGGGATCTATTCCATTGCCCTTGTGCGTCATAACTTACGTAAAAATGGTTCGATTTCGATGAAATTTCAGTATGTGGTAGGGAACCACCTGGGGACGAACTCTATTGAAAAGGGATGAAATAGGGTCAAAGGTCAGGACATAGGATTGCAATCCATTCCATCGCCCTTATCCCATATTAAGGTGGACGTCAAGTAATTTTGCTTCCTATACTTCCAATGGAAAAAGTTTTGTACACATTTTCTTCACAATTAATGTGTTCCCAAGGATGAAAATTTGAACATCGATTAAAATAACTTCATATTATAACTTGGAATACTTAATATTTTCTAAAACATAAGCATAATTATATTAAAAATCAAACTTTTCCTTCGGTGGTGTTGAAACTAGAAAAATAATGGCGCGACCTGTACTTTGACTTCAGTAGAAAAATGTTGGATTGCACAATTATGGTTATGTTTTAGAAAATATTAGGTATTGCAAGTTATAATATGAAGATATTTTAATCGATGTTCAAATTTTCAACCTTGGGAACGCATTAATTGGGAAGAAAATGTGTACAGAAATTTTTCCATTCGAAGTACAGGAAGCAAAATTACTTTACGTTCACCTTAAAGGAGCAATTCCTGTATGTATGCATGTCTGTAAATTTTATTTTGAAAAGGGCTCTAAGGATTTTGAAAGTCGTTAACCTACCGTTTTCTGGTACTAGAAATCTATTTAGCTTGATCTCTATTTTAAAAATTTGTTTAGTGGGTTAAATAACCACCCCGAATTACCACGTTTCTAGTGAAGTGTCATGGCGTCGTTCAATTAGATGTTGGCGCGCGGTCACTGCATCTGTCTCATTAAGTCACGCGTGTGTGGATCCTATTAAAGTTTTATGACGTCACTCTTGCGAGCAGATGGTCGCGATTCCCATCTGCCCCATTACGTCACGCGTTTTGTGCGTATGTTCGTCCGCACGATAACTCGCGTATATATCGTTCGATTTCGATGAAAGTTTAGTATGTGGTAGGGGAACACCTGGAAAGGAACCCTGTTGAAAGTGAACGAAATGGGGTCAAAAGGTCGGGATATAGGAGCGGGATCCATTCCACTGCTCTTATGCGTCATAACTAACGTAAAAAAGGTTAGATTAAATTTTAATATGTGGTAGGGGACCACCTGGGGACAAACCCTACTGAAAATTGGCAAAATGGGGTGGTCAAAGGTCAGGACGTAGGAACGCAATCACTTCCATCGCCATTATGCATCATAACTTGTGTAAAAATGTTTCGATTTAGATGAAATGTCAGTATGTTGTAGGGACCTGCCTGGGGACGAATCCTGTTGAAAATAGACTAAATGGGGTAAAAGGTTAGGACACAGAAGCGGGATCTGTTCCATAGATTGCATGCATCATAACTTACGTAAAATTGCTTAGATTGCGACAAAACGTGTTTTCATGTTATTTCGGAGGTATACTGAACCAGTTCTGTTGAATATCATCGAAATGGGATCAAAGGTCAGGGCACGAGTGAGATTTATTCCACAGCCACTTTCCTCACAACTTGAGTAATAACTTGAGTAATGATTTCTAGTATGTTGGAAAGCGTATCATAATCAATGCATTGCATAATTTAACTTGTTATTTAAAAACTGTTTTGAAAAACGTTTTGATAGGGAAAAAAATCTTAAATTTCAGGTTGCTGTTTGAAAATGCGAAGTTCACGAAAGCAACTGAATTTAAACTAAAGTAAGAAAAACAAAATTCAGCTTGCATTTTTGATTATTTGTAAAGCACTGTATCGATTACAACTGATACAGTACTTTAATTACCTAAAACAGTACGTCGCACTGGGGTAGGTTTAAAGTAAGTTAGAAAATATTTCATACTGTAATAGAACATTTATTTTTACGTTTAAAACTGCGTATGCCGAGAATTGTTGGTGTGCATCGACTAGAAAATTTTTAACTGATAAATAAAAATTCGTTAGTCGATTAATTGCCCCCCTCCCCTGTAAAAATTAGTCTAACACTATTTCTGAAAAGATACCATTTTTCGCTAAACGCTCCCCATACTAGTATCCTGTTACGCCATTGGTTGCCTTAATCATAAGTTGCTTTTTTATCCGGGTCGTTGCATTGGATATGCAGTTGATTGTTCTAATCCACTTACCAGAGTTCTGTATCGGTAGTCGTTAAACCCCCAATCAAAAATCTGCAGAACCGCGGGGTAAGGATTTTAAAAGAATTAGATGCCTTTCTAAAAATAAAATGCATGTATATAGAGGACTTAAATATAAAGATGGTCTGCTTAATTTATTAAGAGCTGAAACGTTTAATATTTGAACAGTTCAGAATTAAAAAAACTTAATCGGAGCATTGTGGACGATTGAACTGCACAAAAAGTTATGTCCACTTTGATGCTTTTCGTTGGAAGTTGAAATAATTGTTCAAGACTGGACATTCACGCTATTCCTCCGTGCTGACTTTCTATGTTGCATGACAGAAAATACCACTTTCTCATAAATGCTTCCTACCAAGCACTAAAATAACCATCCTAAATATTTTGTTTGGGAATTTCTCAGTGAACAAAAGCTTAAATAATTCTACTCCAATCTCTGATCGAGCTACAATAAATTAATTTGCTTGAAGTTAGTTTAATAAATGGGGGTTTGTGCTTCCATCGACAACATGCAATGGATTGCTGAAGAGACTTGTGCTTCGTTCGAGTTCATAAAATTGTTTATACCTCATAAAACTGAGTATCTGAGGAAGAAATACTTTAAAATCTACAGTTTCACCAAGTATTGCCATTTCATAAAAAAAAAAAAAAACCTCTTGCAGCATTCGAAAGGAGTCAACCGTGATTATATCAAGCAAACGTGGCAGGGTCAGTGGGACCAAAAGGTTGACAATAAAACTGCATCGTATCAAACCAGTTCTTGATGTTTGGAATTCCGCATGTCGCTAAAACAGTAGAAAGTTCTGCTCGCACCTCTCCACATTGGGCATTGTCGACTTTTCGTTTCACTCATCGCTATTTGCTGTGTGGTGACACTGCCCCGATGTGTGATGTACCTTTTAACAGTTCATATTTTATGTTCATGTCGTAGTTTTATTCGTGATCGTGTTAGTAATTTCCTTTTACCCACTTTACCAGACTACTCAGAAACCCTGAGTCTTCTTTTAAATGATCATTGTGATGTCTTGAATGTAATTTCTTCGTTCAACTGGTCTTTTTCGTTTTGTGTAGTTCCTGTTTCATCGGCAATTTACACCTTTTTATATTGATCTGTTTTACACCATATTGTTACACCATTTTATATTGTTTTTATCACATCACATCATATCTTATATATTTTGTTACACTTAATGATTCCTTGTCCCGGTGTTTTTTCGTACGTTGTTTTATTTGCCTTTTACACCGCTCGTTGTGTTTTATAGTTTCTTTTTAATTTTGTTTTATAAAATTGACACCATTGGACTTGGTGCTCTTTGGTCCTTTGAGGAGGCCTTGCGCCATAAAACACCAAACTAAAGGAGCAAACTGTTTCTAACTCATCTTAAAAATGGTAACTTGTTACGAAATTAACTGACAACGACTGCAAGATATATATTTTGGTCTTTCCATTGTAGAGAAATAAAAACGTTTTCAAATGCTGCATGATATAAGGTGTTATTATTATAAGACTACTTGTACAGGAAAATAAAAAGTACGACTTACATATACACTATATTGACAAGTCACCGGACACCCAGAAGAGAACCCAACATAGTCATTTATTGACATACGTTAATACGATGTCGGTCCACCTTTGCCATGTACTAACCCTTCGAGACATGCTTTCGACAAGGTTTTGGAACACAGCGATAGGTATGCGCTTTCATTCAATACATAATGCTGCCGCTAACTGTTTAGTAGTAGGCTTGGTTCCAAACTTCTTATGCGGCGCTCTATTTCATCCCATAAGTGCTCTATGGGATTAAGATCAGGGCTCTGTGCTGGCCAGTCCACACACGATACGGAATTATCGTCAAACCATGCCGCATAACAGCCCTTGCTTTATGCACGGTGTACTATCCTGCTGGTACCAACAAAGCTCTGTTCCATAGTATTGCCAGAGTTGGTAAGCCATAATTGTCCATAATATAGAGGTAAATCTGCTGGTTAACAGGTTTGTCCATGATAACTCAGCCGGGACCATACCTCGAAAACACCCCCACACGAGTACACTGCCAGCTTCAAACCTGACCGTAGGAAGAGTAAACTGTGTTAAATAGCGTTCTCCCGGCTTCCGTCACACCCACACGGCCATCAGACTGATGGATCGTGTATCTGGATTCATCAGTCCATAGGACCTGTTTCCATTTATCTACGGTCCACGATAAATGTTTTTTACACCATACTGAACGACGAGTAGCATTCTGAGTGGAGATGAAAGGCTTATGAGCAGCCGCACGACCACGGTAACCCATGGAATGAAGTTCTCTGCGAATGGAACTTGTACATACCGAGGTTCCAGCATTTTTACTCACCTATACACTGGGATCGTGTGCAGTACTATGTCGATTAGCTGTAACGACTCCCCTGAGGCACTGACGTTCTCTATCACTGATTTTCTTTGATATGCCGGTACGGTTTTGCTGCTTCAGCACGCAATGTGCTTTCCACTTAGAGTCCATCCATAAAAGTTGACTTGGGTATATTAAACGCCTCTCTGTTTCTCTTATGGACAAGACTAATATAACACCCAACAATCTTTAAAGTCAGTTCTCTCCCGCCGCGACATTTTCATTCAGCCTCACAGTGCGATACGACCGCGGTCAGCTGCAAGCTTGTTTTTATACAGTTTGCAGCTGTACCGCACATTTTAACACAGCGGATCCGTTCATTTGCTTTTGAAGGGGTGTCGAGTGACTTTTGGGAATATAGTGTATGTTTTGTGCCCTGTTGCACCACTTATGTCGATTATTGACCTGTGCCTACTACATTCTTTCATGAAAATTGGTGTTCATATGTTTGATGCAAACGTAGTATGCCAAAAGCAGTAAGACTTCTATATCATCATACCTTACTCGTAGGCGCTCTGGTTGAAGTTCTCTATTAGGGCTGTATTTTAAGTCAGCCTCTTCGTATGCTGTTGGTAGACACCACACGCCTGCCTTAACCCTGGAATGCCAATGGAGTCAAATTTGACTCCAGCGAACCCCTCTTTGCCTCCCCCTGTTCGTAAGCTCCCGGAGTCCTACACAGCTATGCTATCCGCACTCAGGCGGCAGCCACGAGGTCAAGGTCTTCGTACGAATCGCTATCTCAGTTTATTTTCTGCTACGGGAGTCACTTTGACTCCGGATTAGCAATAATAAGTGCCGTTAGTAGAATAATACCAATCTGTTTGTTTCAGGCAACAATGGAATCGGAAAAGATGTGCAATCGGGATGACATGAAAGAAATCTTAGAAATTTGGCAAGAAACTGACTGTGATGAATCTGAAGTCAACGACGATGTGGAGACTGACATTGTGGAATAAGAGTTTGATTTAGACACCCGACTTCTGTCCCGAAGAAAGTGTTTGATACGAGGGATACAAGAGGAAGCAGCGAATAAGAAAAGGACTAAGAAGACTAGTAGAAAGAAATCGAGCTTAGATATGATAGAGAAAACAGCGAGAACCGGGAACAAGGTCACCCTATGGCTCATGTAAGTCAAAGCATTTCATTACTTACTACACATTTGTCTGTTTCAACTTTGAAATATGGTACTGTATGGAACACAAAGCTTTTCGAAACCTAATACGACAGTGTCAACGTAGTTCGTATAAGACCTGGGCCAAATACGTAAACCAATTATACATTTGACATCTTAGTGTTCTCAGCTTTTTCTTTCCGAAGACATCCTAGCATCAGTTGTGTTTATACTAATGAAATACTAAGGCGAAAAGGAAAGTATAAAAACCCTACAAATTCAAGTTTGACAAAGACTAAATTAACGCTTCTTTAAGATTCCTTATTTTATCAGCAGCTCCAAAAGACAACCACCTTACAACAGAGCGTTTATTTCAAAAGAAGTAATGTGGAAGTCTTTACGAAGCATCTGTCACGCACACGACTCAACTTTTTGATAAACTGTCTTATTTTCGACTGCAAAGAAACCAGCTCACAACAGAGCAAACTTGCGCCAATAGAAGACATTTGGAACATTCCTAATAAGGACTGCAAAAAACACTATCGACCAAATAGTTACCTAACAATTGATGAACGGCTGGTGGGGTTTAGAAGACGCTGCCCATTTCGAATGTATTTTCCCTCTAAATCCAAGTAAAGTCTGAAAATCATTGTGTGACTAGCTCGAAATACATGATTACAGCAATGCCATATACAGGAAAGGGAACGGTTCCTTCAGACCAAACTGCCAGTGAGTACTTTGTGGGAAAGTTAGTCGAAACAGTGAAAGGTAGCCACAGAAACATTACAATGAACTGGTTTACCACTGATTGAAAAGTTATTAGAATACGGGCTGACTGCTCAAGGCACTAATAAAAAGAAGTTTCCTTCCGATTTCAAGGATGTACACTTCCAAAATCGAGATCAGGAATGGTTTTTACCTTTTCAAACCACATGTTGCAGCTGCATCGTACAAAGCAAAGGCCGACAAATTAGTGATGCCACTCTCCTCTTTACATAATGATTCGGCCATCAACGATCGCACGAGAACCTGAAATTATTCATAATTACAACAAAATGAAACACTCATTTGACTGATTTGACCAATTATGCCAAAACATGTGTACCAATCGAAAAACAAGGTGGCCATTGTGTTTTTAACATGATAAATTTCTTGCATAAATGCTTAAGTCATATATTTACAATTTTTCAAACATCTCTAAGGAAATAAAACAACTTTCCCGAATTGACTGACTGAATTACAAGAGAAACTTGCTGCAAATTGGCTCGTGAAACGACTGTCAAATCCATGTCAACACTCCGCAGTAATTGAAAAACTAAGCAGTGTCACCGAGAATACAGATCCAGTTAAATAGACTGTGAATTCTGAGCCAAGAAAACACATCGCATATTGTGATTCTACTTGGAAGAGGAAAACCCCATCTGTGTGAAATGTTCCAAACGATTATGTGAAATACACCAGAAAAGATGCATTTCATGTGCGTAACTTCTCATGGTGTCCAATGGTTTTTTGTATATTTTATTTTTCCTTACGTTGCGAGTACTTCAGTTTAAATTCTCATTTGATGTAAAATTTCAGTTTCTGAACATTGCAAGAATCTGACAGATCCACAATAGTCTGATTTCTGTACATATTAGTAACGTATTGTTACTATGATTTCATGTGCATCATTGGTCGTTCTTTGTATTCCTTACCCTGAGTCCACAATAGTTATTGACATCGAAACCAAAATAAACAAATGTTGGTGTCAAAATGACTCCGGATTGGCGACAAGAGTATACATCCGCACATTGGCAATATAGGGTTAACCTGTATCGGTGAATTGCCTTGGACCAGTGATAATATATACCGAAACAAATGCTGTCTTAGGCACGATATAAAAAAACTTTTATCGATTTTAACTTTGTACATATTTTAAATTAAAGATCTTTCGCAAGGGTGACCTCCGCATCATCAGGTAAACCAACTGCAACGTAGTCACCAACTTCTTAAATAGTATAATAAAGAGTGACTTCAATAGTATGATTGGGATATACGTAAGTACGAAGGACTAAACCGTTAAGATGAGGGTAGATTGGTAGATGTGAGCGAACTATTATGAGAAATGCGTAAAGTTCTAGATGGCGCAAACAAGTGGGGATGTTTGTTTAAGAGTATTTAGCACAGCCTTCCACTCTGAAGAAACAAATGCTGGTGTGTCATTACAGCAAAATGCTGAATGAACAGAACTTCTGCAAATAAAGTGCTTTTTTAGTAGTAGTGCTCAGTAAGACAACAGATTCATTCCGTAATGGGATGTGGGTTCCATTTTTACACATCGGGCAAATGCTGTTTTAGAAGCACCTTTCCGAATGGAATATTAATGTTCAGCCTTGCGTAATAGTAAGCTGCGCAATGTTGAACCTGTAAAAAGTCAGGTAGATTAGGACCAGAAGTACGCAATGGTATGTAGTATACCCCACATCTATCGTCCTCAACTATTTTAGGACTGTCAGTACGTAGCATACGGAACAAATTACTGGCCGATTCACCGAAGGATAAATTATATCTGGCAAAAACACTATGCAGGACACGAGAAATTTGTGGTTGATATTCCATTCTCCCGATGAATTTAATATCGCGTGTGCAATTGAGTAATGAACAAGATTTTCTACGATAATTAGTGATATTAAACGTCTCTTGTATCCATATTCTGCGATTGGCATAATTTTATCCAGTTCAAGATTTCGTAAATGTATATTTAAAGAGTGCGAGTAAGCAGGGTTGATTTAAAGAACGAAAAGTTGCTACTTTATATTTGAACGGGTGAAAAGAAGCTGGTATGATTGCAGTGGAGCAAGTTGGTTTTAGGTACACCGAGTAACACAAGGCGTGAGTAAAAGTATCACGTCGTATATTTAAATCCAAGAAAGCGAGTGTACCTTCTTGCTCTAGTTCAATTGTAAATTGAAGTGTGGGATAGACTGACGATAATGCACCACGGAATATTTCCAACTGTTCGAGGGTATGAGGCCATATAACAGAAACGTCGTCTATATATCTAACATAGAGTAACGGACAAAAACTGTATTTAGAATTCTATTTTCCAAATCTTGAACAATTTCGGCGAGCAGTGGGGAAATAAAGATCCCATAGCTGCGCCATCAGTTTGTTTATAGATTTCATCCTCAAATCGAAAATAAGATCGTTTTATTAATAAGTGTTAAGGCCTCCATAATACTCTGAATTTTGATCTGTGAGTGTTTTTGAGCAGTCAGTAATCCTCATAATGTCATGAGAAGCTGAGACATGACATTAGGAAATAAAGTTACGTCAAGTGATAAAAGTAGAAGTGGAGCATCTGAGAATTTATAAGGTTGTAGTCGTTGAATTACTTCAAAGGTATTTGAAACAGAATCTCGAAGTATTGACCAATGGTAGCAGAGATGCGGCAAATGCTTTTTCTAATGGTCTCAAGGCACTAGAATTGCCTGAGAAGAGTGGACTGAGAGGGTAATTAGGTTTGTGTTTTAACTTGCCCGAATAAAATCGGGACTTTACCTCCACTTGGAGGTAACAGATTGTTACGAATAGGTGTAGGTAAAACACTATTTTTAATTTGCTAAGAACCCTGATTGTAGCTTGAGTAGGGTTATATTTAATATGAGGAATAGCAGCAATTTGATCAAGCACTTTTAACCGATATTTTTGATGAACCGATCAGACTATCTGTTTGGTCTTGTCTGCTTGTGTTATAACAGTTAGGATTATCACGAATATTGTATAGTTGGGCCAGTTCATCAGATTTTCCGGAAAGTTCCGGCCCATAGTTCTTAGTGTACATTCTCTGTATTGCAGTACTGAATTTGTGTCTAGTAGGCTCTTGTTCTTCTCTAGGTCAGTGATGACTTTAAAAACATTATGGTTTTTAATAGGGTAGTTGAACTTAACTCCATGATTTAAGGCATTTATTTGAATTTGAGTTGAACGGAACTTAAATTTAAAAAAGGTTGCTGAGATGTCCATTGGCATAGTCCGCCTATCAGGCAAAACTCCATCATAGGTACTAGACACAAGTATACGAAGGATGTGAGTTTGACGTATGTTTTGTAGTTCAGATTCCACAGTAGCAACTCGTACGATGAAAATGCGATCCAGTATATATGGGTGAGAGTTATAAGTGAGATGTAGGTATGCTAAGTAGCTTTTATAATTCAAGTAATACAAAAGCACACGCTTCCGACGAATCTCTGCCGTTAAACGTCTGTATTCTGCTAAACTTATAACTTGGTAATCCGAATATGAGAGCACATCTTGACACTATGAGGTAGCGTGGAATAACTCAAAGATCACGGCAGTTCAACAAGAATTATAGATGTACACTTTCAAAAGATAGATGTCGTCGATATTTAAGAAAGAGGGATACTGACCTTGTCATTGTAAGTCTGTGGTTTGTGTCTGTATCAGCATCCATTAATGTTATGATCAGCATTGAAAATAGTGCTCTGTTTGGCAATGGAGAAGCCAAAGAAAGTTGGTATTGGCCAGAATTTCCTCCGTGTAGGAGCCTTGATACTTTTGTCATAGAATCTGTCAAATACTACATGCAGGACAGGAGTTTGAGTTGCCTTTCTACCATCGCCGTGAAAGCGCACATACAGGTCTTCAGAGTATGTGCATATCACGCCGAAATCATGGAACATGCTAGTTTTATGTTTATTCAATACAACAGAAAGGGCAACCTGAAATGTAGTTGGTTGATTTTTCATTGTGCTGGTTAGTATCGAACTTATCGCTACAGGCATTGTTGAATCAAGCTTTGGCGATACTATCTAAAGTAGACTGCAGAGTCAGAGTAACGTACTCTATAACAGTCCATGGACAAAAGTTGTATAATGCCCTAGATCGAGGTTTATGGATTTCAACTCATCCCGGATTATGGATGCCGCTCTGGTGACTGCTGCCAAATCGCTGTCAGTATTATAATAGTCAACTATTAGAGCTGTTGCAGCTGTTTCACGGAAAATTAGGATTGATTCAACTCCAGGAGATGAAAGAATGAGGTCAGTAAATTTGTTAGACAAGGCTTGCATCAATTGCCATCGTATTAACTTCCCTCCCAACTCAATATACCGTTTATGACATATGATGCTGCTCCACAAAATTGACTTGTCCTTTTCCATTTCATGTACAAAAACTTGTAAGACACTGTAGTCTTAGTCTGAATTAATTGACGGATTGTTGGTGAAAAACTTTGAATAGCAGTCTTTATGGTAACAACCGTCCGTTGCATGGAGGTCACTGATAGCACTGCTTACACGTAACACGTCTCTGCCATACGGATCATTTCGTTGTACAGCATGTTTGGGTATAGCCGTTTTAAATGTACCTTTCTCAATATGATCAGCGGTACGAAAGAGATAGACCTCCATCCAGGTGGAGAGAAGCTTCATCACGTTGTGTAGAAAACTGCGTGTCACAGAAGATGCAATGCTTTTTAAATGTGAGTGTTAGGGTGGTCCTCAAAATAAAAAAAATGGAAATTATTTGTTACCATCTACTTTGGTTTCAATGCCTAAAGTAAGCATGACAAAAAAAATTTGACAGTTTGGACAAAATTTATTGGTCGCTCAGAGAACTTGAATTTCCGGCACACATGCCCCGCACGGGGATAACTGGTTTTCCAGTTATTTGGGGAGCGGCGCCCCCACGGCCCGAGCTGACCTTGTGACTGGTCAACATCTGATGTCATGCCACCGCCTGTTTTTTGTTTTGGTGCTGTTGGTGTTTGCAGGGACGGCTGTTCATCCAGCTGTTGGGGAGTCGCGGCCCCACTATCCCGAGCTGGTCTTGTGTCTCGCTTTTTTGTTTTTATTTCTTTTCTCCACTGGCTAGTTGCCCGTGTTGTATTCTCTACCTAATCGCTACCACGTTATGTACAAACACCCCGGTCTTGTGGTTTTGTTTCCCTCCACCACTAACTGTATTATATTAACCGCTCAGTTCGTAGGTTGCTGAGATTCCGTTTAGGTCCCCTTCCAGGATTTGTCTTCTTTGGATTTCGTTTTTCCTTTTAGCTGGTTTATGTGCTAGACCTACCTGCATGTTTGCCGCGTGCGGAGACCCGTGAGGCGGAAATGGGATGTCTGGCGGCTGAGTTCGCAGTAGACCGGATAAGTGCCTCCTGTGTACCAACACTCCTCTTCGACCCCGGCTTCGCTGTAAACGGGAGGCTAGAGACTAACCCACCTCTAGTCAGAAGTCGTGCCAAGTTGTGTACAGGGCTTTACGGCTTTTTTGTCGTATAGCACGGCAGGGTAAGCCCGGGGGTTGTGGGATCATGCCAAAGGCGTTGGCATGACGGTACTCTGGAGGCCGCAGTGTCCGCCGAGTGCATGTGAACACAACCATTGGACTATATTTGCAACTAAGCTCTAGAACTGTGTCTTGCGTCATGTGTTTGGCTTGCGGACCTCCAGTTCTCCCCTGTTGGGCTCGATTGTGGGCGGAGAACGTTGCAGACGAATTCTTTCTTACTCCCATGGGGAAACATAAACCCTCCTGAAAATTTAAAACAACAGGATATGGTGATTGATCAGGCGCCAAATTTGCCTCAACCACCTGCCAGACATAACACACTGAAGAGAACTTTCGTTGAAGAACGACATCACCGCGACGTAACTTTAGATCCAGGTGTTGAGCCGTCAGCTCAGAAACGTCGCATTACACTTGCAGATCCGATACCTCAAGCTACTTTTCTCGTAATTTCTTCTACTGACCAGATGTTGAAACTTTCCTCAAAGTCTCCTTTTTTCATCTCGAAGGCACTTGCGGGTGTTGCTGGCTCTTTGAAGTCAGTAAAGAAGCTACGCTCTGGAGACCTGCTTGTGGAAACTTGCACTCTCTCTCAGAGCAAATCTCTTCTGCAGTTGACCAGACTTCAGGATATTCCAGTTCAAGTGACGGCACATCGTTATCTCAACACCTCCAAGGGAGTCATTTCTGAGCCCGACTTGTTGGTCTGCGATGAAGATGAACTTGTGGGTGAACTTGCTGATCAGGGTGTCATAGCTGCCAGACGCATGACTTTCAGGCGCGATGGCGCGCTGATCAAATCACTAAATGTTATTTTGACTTTTAACAGCCCGAAGGTGCCTACTGAAATAAAGGCTGGTTACTTGTTATGTGCAGTTCGTCCTTATGTACCAAATCCTCTACGCTGTTTTAAGTGCCAGAGGTATGGACATTCCCAGCGGTCCTGTAACAGTGCTGCGAGGTGCGCCAATTGTGGATCCCGAGACCACGAAGGGACTGGATGCACTTCAGAGCCCTGCTGTGTAAACTGTGGTGACTCCCACGCTGCTTATGCCCGGTCCTGTTCGAAGTGGAACGACGAGAAGGCGATCCAGCGCCTCAAGACCCTGGAGGGCCTCTCGTACCCTGCTGCCAAGGCCAAGTTGGGTATTCCCAACAACAGTCAGCGTACTGTTGCTGCAGTTGTTCAGTCTCAGCCACAACCCGTGCAGCCCTTTGTTCCGCGCCCTGTAGCTCTCGCCGCACTTGCCAAGCGATCTACAGCTGAACAAGCGACACAGGTGGATTTCACCGAGCTCCAGCTTATTCGACCAGCTGAGTCTGCGCCTTCTCTTTTGAAGACGACCGACTCTTCCAGTTCCCGGCAGAAGGCCTGCACGTGCTGGAGATCCGGCCCTCAATCCGCAAAGGTGTGCAGTGTCCATCCAAATGTCGCGGTCTACATGGCCGACTTTGCAACTGTCTCTGACTCAGCGAGGTCCCCACCCTCAACCAACATTATAGAGGAACATGGGGGGGGGGGGAGGAGAGTGACAGTTCGTCCCCAACCTCACCCACCATTGCAGAGGAACATGGGGGGAGGAGAGTGACATTTCGTCCCCGCCCTCGGCCAGCGTTGCAGAGGAGTGTGGGGGGAGGAGAGTGACAGCTCAGCCCCCTCCTTTTGACTCATCCTATGTGTAGTTGTGTTCGAATTCGTAATGTTTTATCATTCTCATTCCTCAGTTTTACTTAATCGGCTTGTTTCTCACCATTGTGCCATGTTTTTCATACTGTTTGTTTCATTGTCTTTTTTGGCCCTCCTTCGTACTCATGTTTCGGTTTTACTTGGTCAGCCAGATTTTGTGATTTTTGCCACGTTTTTTTTTTATTTCTGTCTGTCTTGTGTCTGGCGCTCTTTGGCCAACCATGGCCCTTGCGCCAATAAAATCTAACCAACCAACCGGCACACATGACATAATAAAGTTACGGTTTTGCATAGAAAAATGGTAAATGCACTACCCTCTTGGTAGGTATCAAACATCTTAAACAGTAAAATGTTGCTAATTAATAAACAAGTTAGTAAAATCATGCAATGCATTGATTATAATAAGCTTTCCAACGTACCAGAAATCATTACTCAAGTTATGAGGATAATGGCTGTTGAATAAATCTCGGTCCTGTGCCCTGACCTTTGATCCATTTCCATGTTATTCAACAGAACCGGTTCAGTATACCTCTGAAATAACATGATAAAGTTTTGGCGCAATGGAAGCATTTTTACGTAAGTTATGATGCCCAAGATCTATTGAATAGATCCCGCTTATGTGTCCTGACCTTTGACCCCATTTCGTCCATTTTCAATAGGATTCTTCCCCAGGCAGGCCCCTACAACATACTGAAATTTAATCGAAATAGAACCTTTTTTACTTATGACTCATAAAAGCAGTGGAATGGATCCCGCTCCTGTGTGCTGACCTTGATTTAATTTCGTTCACTTTCAATAGGGTTCCTTTCCAGCTGTTCCCCTTCCACATACTAAAAATTCATAGAAATCGAACGATCGTTACGAGAGTTATCGTGCGGACATACATACGCAAGCAACGCGTGACGTAATGAGGCAGATGGGAATCACGACCATCTGCTCGAAAGTGTGACGTCATAAAACTTTAGTAGGATCCACACACACAACGCGTGACGTAATGAGATAGACGGCGTGACCGCGCGCCAACATCCCAATCGCGAGATTGTGACTTCATAAGATTTCTAACCACGAGTAACATTAATGGGACGACGCCATGACACTAAACACGTGGTAATTCGGGGTGGTTATTCAACGCACTAAACGAATTTTCCTAAAGTAGAGATCAAGCTAAATCGATTTTTAGTTCCAGAAAACGGTAGGTTAGACTTCTATCAAAATCCTTAAAGCAGTGTTTTCAAAATAAAATTTAAATACATACAAGAATTGCTCCTGCAGTAGTATGGGATAAGGGCAATGGAATGGATCCTGATCATATGTCCTGACCTTTGACCCCATTTCGTCAATTTTTAATAGGGTTCGTCCCCAGGTGGTCCCTACCACATACTAAAATTTCATCTAAATCTAACCATTTTTACGCGAGTTATCATGCAGACGGACGGACAAAGCTGGAGCATATACGCTTCTTCAACCTACGGTTGGAAAGCGTAACAAACATATCCATGTCAGTTCACTATTAAAGCAAATTGCAGTTTAATATTATCACCAACTAGCAAAACACTTCTTAGGTTTAAGAAACTTTGCGCGGTCTACTTCCATCAGTCTTATCGGTGCTATCGCCAACTAGCAAATACTTCTTAGGCTCAGGAAACTTTGAGCGGTGCTCACACTACTGGAGTCAAGTACTGCTTCTGTTCGTTCTTTTTCATTCTTACGTTAAAATCCTGAATATGCTTCACTCCTTTCTGCCACGTCGTTGATTACATGGAGGCTGTTTTCATATTTCTTGGATACTTGGTATTATTAGTTCTCTTCCCAGTCATTCGGATATACCCTTTGTAAGAAAGTCTTAAGGAATCTCCAAAATATTGAACAAGTTGATGGTGTGGACTGCTACTAAATCCTAAAGTTCTTTGGAGTCGATGGTGCTTGCATCAAATGTGATTCTCTTGGCCGGCAATCATAACCGGGTTTACTTAATGCCTCTACCATTTGTTTCTTCTTGCTGATATCCGTTTCAGGGTCGAAGAAAGATAAGGCAATTATTTCCTCACTGAGGTACCACAGGTGTCTTGTAAAAGGATGTGACTGCAGCTATGGAAATGCCAGAGTTAATGGTGCTGTATTTCACTGCAGAATTCAGAAATTTGAGATCATTTGCTGGAGCGGCAGTTGAAAGAGTGCACGAAATCCAATCATTACTGTAGAGTAAAGAGGCAAAAAGACTGATTTCTCGGACAGAGTGCTCTTCCCGTGAAGTCTATTTGAATTGCTTTTTAAATATTTATACTTTGATGGAGTATAGAATCTTCGCAATCAACCTGGCACGATGCATTGCACCTGGACTCGTATGAATGCCTCGTGGTGGAGTCCCACCAAGGAAAATAATTGTCAGCTCCAACAGTTTACAGTAGTCATCTCGTGCGAAAACAGCATCACCTGCTGCTTTCCCTGTTCCAATGGGTAGTTTTGGTACGCCGAAAGCTTGTCTTGACACCAATACAGGTATTCTTTCAACGGATTGTGTTCCTTGCATGTCTGGTAGCATTGTACCGTCCCAGTGAACAGTTAGTGGCACGTCTGGAGAAAAACATTGCATTGTAGACTGAACCTAATCTGCTCTGAGCGTAATCCTTGCATTTCAGATTGTTGACCGATTTATTGCTAAGTTGGAAACATCATGGCCAAGACTTTGAGCAGCTGCTGTTGACAGGAACACAGCTTTTCTATAATTGTCAGATCGAGAGCCGAGACAAGATCTGGGGAATAATACTCGGAGGTCTTTCACCACGGTCATCACAAATACCCTTTGTATTGACCTTTTCACAAGTGCTTTTCACTTCTCTAAATCTGTGATCTTCAGACGACATTGTGTTTCATCACTGAACTTGGGCTGGCTTTCTTTTATTTTTTTGTTCCCGCTCTTTCAGTTCTATTTCACGAGGTTTTCTACTCAAAATTTTTTCCCTCTTTCTTTGCTAATTTAACATCAATCTAGCTACTCATGTAACCTTTCCTCTAGTTTCTTTGATCATGCAAGAACTCACCATCTTCAGGGATGGTAGCCATGGCATCAGCATGCGCAATGTCAAAAGGCTTATCAATATCTTTCAAAAGCAATTTCATTTGCCTTCTGAGTTAGGGTGCATAGGTTTGCGTTCTTCTTTAGTCTTTTTCCATTTGTCAAACATAATTTGCAGTTTTTCAACGGCATTTCTCTATGGTCGTTCGGATACGAGCCATACTCCAGAATTTCTAAACCACCCTAACATGCGAGTTTTCTTACTGTTCTCTTGTTTGCATTATGCTCGTGAAAGAGTGCTTGGTCATACGTAGGGAGTTTCATTCCCGTGATGCATTCCGTAGCACATCCTATCAGCCAAATCTAAGATGCTGTTCTTGTTTGAAGTGAAGCAGAAGCACTACTAGTAACAATCTCGGTTTAATCCTTTCTTGCCACAGTAGGCTACCTTCTACCTGAAAACAAAATACATGATTTTAATATTCTGCCTATTAAATGAAATACTTGCAGTTAAAAGAATAATACATAGGATAATTCTTATAGCAATTGATATTGCCATATGAGTAAAGGCTATTAACTACTCATTAAGTACCTTATATCGCGCACGTTCAAGCCTTTTCGTTTGTCTTGATCCACCTCTAGATATTATTCAAATGGCTCCAGATTTAGCAGAAATCATTTATTTTATATGTAACAATGACAGGGTACCATTTGGCATACAACAACTTCATGTTTTTCTATATATTTGGCAACCACCCAAGTGAGCGTGGCAGTACTTAATCTTTTCTTTCGCTGTTGGCTTCCGGAGTCTCCTAATGTCTGCTACCGCTCAAGATGACTATCAATGTGATGTTTGCTGCAGTACATTGGCACAGTTTTGGTGACTCCAAATAGGATCCAGTCCTTCTAGTTGCAGATGATTATCGCACTGGTGTAAACTTGCTTGTGCTATACTTTGTACCCTTTTAGACTTAGTTTCTTCCGCCACCACAGAATATACAGATCTTTGAATTCTATTAAAAATTGGACTCACATTAACCTGCAAATAATATAGAAATAAAATGAATTAACAACTGATGGAAACAATGTTTTGCAGAATATAATGTGGCATCACTAATGTTTTGTACGAAAACCGCTGCACCTAGAAGAAACTTATTTGACATATTTTTGGGAATTCGACTTTTGCTTAGAATATTTCTATGGGAGCAACGGTTTTACCATTAATTGCCCTCAAATGTGAATTCCCGAGAAGGGGCAGCGCCCCATATCCGTGTGGGTACTAATGATGGATTGTGAAGTATCTCCAAGGTTTAGAGTGGCACTTACCGGATTTGGAATCAGCATCTCAAAATTATATAAAACAGTTTAAAACCGTTATTTCGAAATTCAAGGTTCGGCTAAAAAAAGCCTGTTCTCCCGGGACTATGGATTGCGTCTGTAAAGGGTGCTCACCTCTTAGTGAAAGGGTGTGCAACATCCTAATTCGCAGTGCTAGTAGTTTTCATCAAAGGGCTCTCAGTACTGATCATCAACGTCTATACCAGTCAAGAGAAAAGGGAGTTGAATAGTATGGAAAAGGAATAACATGCTGAACTTAAGGACTTGTATGTGCGCACGGCACCTCGATAACTAGACTACTCAGATAAAACATACCCTGTGAAAAGGGTAGTCAAACTGTACAGAACCAAACCTAGGCAAAACCCCAGAATAGTTCGTTCTCACTTGATTGTCCCTAGGAGTCTACTACCGCCATTTACCAAAAACGTAGGTGCTTCCACCGTTTACACACGCTGGATGAATTACTTTTTTGGCATCTAGAGCAATTCTAACCTTTAAACATTGCCCACATATCAAGTTTAATGATACAAAACCCGGGCCCTGTTTTCTTCTGCTTCATCGAATCATTCAAGGTCCTATTGAAGTAGTATATTGCACAATAAAGTAATCCCTCCAGCACTACACCTTCTCTTTGCAAAGTCAGATTAGCTGCTCTAAAGGGGAATGGACACCCAACCTAATCCTGATTGAGAAGCTTTGGCTACATTGAATACATATGTATCCACACAAACTACAGGGCACTGCTCCGCTCTTCTCAGGTGCCAGTCGCAACCGCATAGCTTCTAACTTTGCCTGCCTTCTGTAGCAGCCTGGGAACTTGCACATAGGGTGCTAAACCCAGTACCCGTTGTGGGATTCAGCGGGGAAGACGGGCGATTGCCTCCCTCCATAAAATTTTAAATGACAAAGAATAAATTTTTTTTTTGTAAAACTTCTGTAATAAACGCAGATTCTCGTAAGCATTTATAACCACTAAAATTTGCTGAAAATTTCGAGAATAGATATTCTGTTCTAGCTTCAGAGAGAAGAGGGGGAAGAACCCCCCAGTTTCATAAACAATGAACTGAGAACGGTAGGGGAGAATCTGATCATGAAAAGCAATGGGTGTACTTTGTTCAAAGAAATACTAGTAATTATCTTGGAAGTTTTCGGAAGTAAGGTGATGAATGGTGGAGGAATGACTTGAATTAGGTGAATTCCTTTCAAGAAGTGGAAATCTTGCGTTGCGAAGGAATAAGCTAGTATTTTGAAGAGGAATTGCAGGTCCTACTGAATAGGAATAATTGGATCATTCAACCTAGAAATTTTTCTATTAAACCAGATCGTCGAAATAGAGCTCAAATTTATTTAGAAAAACCACCCAGACTAGATATCTAAACTACGTAGCTGGTCTCCTCAAAACGCAGGCAATTGAACGCCAGGAGTATAGTGCAAATGTTTTCTTCAGCTTTCCCATTTTGTTATTTTAAAAGTTTAGTGTAATGTTTTAGTTCTCAGAAAGCCATTCATGCCAAAAAGCTGCAGCTCTGTCAGTTCGTGGGTGTCTGGCATTCCCACAAAGCTTATCATAATTTTTGTTTTACTATAGCACCCCCAGCCTTGGACAGGGACTGTTACTGGAACAGTCCCTGCCCAGGGATAATGTTCAGCAGAGAGCCTCTTTGGCTGGAAATATCAGCAGAGACATGTTGTGCTCCAAATGGTAAAACTAGTAATATACGCTGTCTTAGCACGATATCAGAAAAACTCTTAAACTCTCATGAAGTGCGATAGTTAAAATACGAAATTTATTTACAACTAAAGGCACTACACACATAAGAGGCGAGATCTTTCGGGCTTGCTACAAGCCCATTCTTAAGCCGAATGTCACAGATACAAACCGCGACGCGATTAAGTAAAAGTAGAAAAGACCAAGATGTAACAGTTCGCTCTGACGTAAGTAATACGCCAAATAATCAATTAATACAGGAACAAAAAAAGGTCAAAGAAGGAAAATAGTCAATTAAATAATATTTAGAAGTTCAAAGTTCTCAACACAATTTCCAGGGTAGAGGAAAGATGGTAGGCAAATCGTAATTACAGCATACAGGGTAATACTCTCAGTAAAGAAGGTATGTTTGTTCGTAGTAAAAGCTAGACATTGTATAGTGGCCCAGTTAGGAGTACATTGACGCTGAGTCACAGTTCTTGCTAGAGCAGTTTAAGTTGACCCAGTTCTAATATCGTACTGGTGATCAGACACCCAAGGATCTCTGGATCTATCCTACCTATATATGTTCTTTTTCAGAATGCAAAATGGATACTATTGGAATAAAATGTATAGCGTGTTAATTAATAGTACGAACCTGGTCTCTGTCATTTGAGTGAAAAAAATGTTGGTTTTTATTCCAAAACTTTTTTTTACGTTAATTTTTCAACAAGTTAATGGGTGGAATATAATAGAAACCATATAACTAAAAGCTCCCCTGTCACGTAAGTTGGTGAATGTCAAACGCTGAAAACTACGTATTAGACCAAACACACATTCACGAGAATAGGCATAGTAGAGCAATATCAGTTATTTTCTTGTTCAATATATCTAAGGCGCACGGCAACAGAATGCGTGAAAGCTCGACGTATGAAGTAGCGAAAAGCAGCAAATGTGTAACTAGTTGGGTTGGCAGAGGAATAAGGTATAACTGGAGTATAAGTTGGCATGCAATAAACAGAGTACTTAAGAGTTAAAAACAGGATTCCGCTGAAGGAACAAAATCTAGGAACGGTAAAATGCCTTTAACCTAGAGTTCCACGATGAATTTAACTGTCGGGAAGTGTGAAGACTAATAAATCAAACTGATGTTTTTTGGCCACACTCGTTGGATCAACTCCATCGTCTACGTGTACCTTATATTTATACACTGACTGAAAAAAAATCCCAACACCACGAAAAAATAGTTATAGAGGAATGAAATGGCGGCAATACATTTGTATAGGTAACATATTTAATCGATTAAGGTTTCAAGATCACAGCTTAATGAAAGCGCGAGAAGAGCCATTTTAAATGTGAAATGCTGGTACATTAATAACCGGTGTAACCGACAGAATGTTGAATGCAAGCACGCAAACGTTCATGCATTGTGTCTTACAGGTGCTGGATGTCAGTTTGTGGGATGGAGTTCCATGCCTGTTGCACTTGGTCTGTCAATACAGGGACTGTTATTGCTGGTTGGGGGTGACGCTGGAGTTATCGTCCAATGATGTCCCATACGTGCTCGATTGGTGAAAGATCTGGTGATCTAGCAGGCCACGGCAACATGTCTACACTCTGTAGAGCATGTTGGGTTACAACAGCGGTATGCGGGCGAGCGTTATCCTGTTGGAAAACACCCCCTGGAATGCTGTTTATGAATGGCAGCACAACAGGTTGAATCACCAGACCAACGTACAACTGTGCCGTCAGGGTGCGTGGGATAACCACGAGAGTGCTCCTGCTGTCATAGGAAATTGCTCCCAAGACTATAACTCCAGGTGTAGGTCCAGTGTGTCTCGGCCGCAGACAGGTTGGTTGCAGGCGCTCACCTGGCCTCCTAACACACTGCCATCACTGGCGACCAGGCAGAACCGGCTTTCATCAGAAAACACGACAGATCTCCACTCCGTCCTCCAATGAGCTCTAGCTTGACACCACTGGCGTCGCAAACAGCAGTGGTTTGGAGTAAGTGGAATGCACGCTACAGGGCGTCTGGCTCGGAGCTGTCCTTCAAGTAACCAATTTGTAACAGTGCGTTGTGTCACTGGGGTGGCAACTGCAGCTCTAATTGCTGCAGCAGACGTGGTACGATGCGCCACGGCCATACGTCGTACACGACGGTCTTCCCTCTCAGTAGTGCCACGTGGCCAGCCGGAACCCGGTCTTCTTGAGGCAGTACCTTCCCTTGACCACCGCTGCCAACAATCGTGCACAGTGGCTACATTCCTGCGAAGTCTTTCTGTAATATTGCTGAAAGAAAATCCACCTTCTCTTAGCCCTATTACACGACCTCGTTCAAACTCCGTGAGCTGTTGATAATGGCTTCTTCGTATTCTTAAAGGCATTCTGGACTAACATCAGCACACTGCGTCGAATCTAAACGATAACTAACGCTCACGAACGTTAGAGCGCGTATTTACAGCAAACCTGCTTTGCATGTTCAGAGGGGCGCTACTAGCGCCACACGTATGCGCCGAGCGCGAAATTTGCATAGACGTCATCTTACAGATGTACTCTCACCGTCTACCAACTGTCGTTTATCTAACACAACCCCTTCTTGGTGTTGCGGGTTTTTTCAGTCAGTGTATATCATCGTCAACCTATATTAATCCACTGCTGGACATAGGTCTCCACAACGGTCTGTCTTGTGCCAGTCTCCTCCATGTCACTCCCGCATACTTTAGAATTTCATCCACCCATCTCCCATGTGGTCTTTTGGGTCATCCACCCATCTCCCATGTGGTCTTTTGTCCCTTGGAATCCAATCTAAAATTTCGGCTGTCCATCAATGGTCTGTTCTTCTGGCAGTATGTCCAGCCCACTGCCATTTTAAGGATTCAAATCTGATCATGTCTTCCACTCTTGTCATTTTTCAGATCCACGAGTTCCACTTCTTATTTCTCCTGGTTACACCAAGCATGCACCTCTCCATGCTTCTTTGAATTATCTGCAGCCTTTGTATGTCTCCTTTAGTTAAGGACCATGTCTCTGCACCATACGTAAGCACTGGAAGGATGTATTGATCACACTTTTCTTTTAAGACACAATGGCATATTGCTCTTGAAAATTATGCTGTTTCTTCCGAAAGCTCTCCAGGCAAGTTTTGTACGCCGATTAATTATTTCATCAATGTAACCCTCACTTGATATCTGCTGTCCAAGATAATTGTACGTGTCTGTTATCTCCAGCTTTTCTCCATCAATCGATAAATCTTTATTTCTTGTAAAACCATTGAACACAATTTTTGTCTTCTGAAAGTTCATTTTTAATATCACTTCTTTACTCTTGTCAGCAAGTTCCTGGATCATACTCTGCAGCTCTGATAGGGTAGTTGCAAAAATGGATACGTCGTCAGCAAAACGAAGGTGGGTTAGATAATCTCAATCTTTATCCCTTTGTTTTCCCAGTTCAGTGATTGAAAGGCATTTTCCAATTGGCATTAAAGATCTTCTGAGATATGGCGTCACCTTGTCTGACTCCCTTTCCAATTTTTGTGTTGTATTTTCAAAGAGCCTAATCTTTGCACTTGCATTTTCATAGATGTTATTAATAATGTATGCATCTTCAATACCGCAGGATTTCAGAGCCACTGTAACTGCTGATGGTTTCACTGAATCAGGCTTTTTCATAATCGATAAAAGCCAGGCACAATGGAAGTTCATATTCCCTCGCTCTTTCAATTTGTTCGCTCAGTACGTGGATATGATCTATTTTGCCATAGCCACTCCTGAATCCAGCTTGTTCTCTCGGTTGAGCCATGTCCAGTGTTACCTACAAGCGGTGTGAAAGAACTTTAATGAAGATATTATAAACCACTGATAGCAAGCTGATAGGTCTATAGTTCTTGAGATCCTCAATGTCACCTCTTTTATGTAGCAGGATCATTGTAGCGTTGTTCCAATCCTCAGGAATCTTCCCTTCATTAAGGCATCTAGTGAAAATTTGGGCGAGTACTGTTTCGATTTCTCCACTTGCTTCTTGTATGTCTACAGTAATTCCATCTTCTCCTGGAGCTTTCCCCCGCTTCATGTTCTTGATTGCATGTGCAACTTCTGCTGGGAGGATATATATAATAGTGTGTGGCAGGCTTCTAAACACAATCGTAGATTACCATTTCCTTCTAAGTTTCAACAAAACTTCCGCCAGAAGAGGGAACCCATAAGTGTTCCCGCACGCTGTTGATAGATGGCTTCGTCAAAGCCAAAATAACTGCAACGTGTTTTAAAGCAGAAATGAGTTTCGAGAGGAGAGAACAGCAGAGGTAGCAAATCTTTTCCCAATATCATGAGCTGGTTCAAGGGAACAGGGAAACACCGTCCAAAGAGGCCATAGTGGAACGTCCTTGGGAGAAACCAATAAAGCAGCTTGACAGAAAGCGGGAGAACGGTGCTACTAGAAGGAAGAAAGTAGAGAAGCGGAAGGGAGGAGTAGTAGGCCGGAGGAGGAAGCGAAAGTGAGATCAATGAGGTAGGCACGAAGAGTGTTGTAGGGCTAGGAAGGAAGGAGTGATAATGAGAAGGATCTCAAAGATCGGGAGTAAGAAGATCGTGGACAGCAACGATCCCGGCGGGAAGCCAAGAGGGATCGTCAAAGTAGTGAAGATGATCATAGAAGAGGAAGTGGTACCGCGAGAAGTTCGGAGGTGAAAGCAGAGTTCTCGAGGAAGAGTGTAGGAAGGATAAGTTTCACATGGACCGGAGAAAGAGTGCGAAATAGAGGAAAAGTGATCCATGAGAAGTAGCGAAGAAAATCTAACGGACTGATTCCGCGGAGAGGTTTCCACATCCCGTACAGGCGGACGGCACAAAAGAGTGAAGAAAGTGATGACTCTATGAGCTTGATAATACAGCTCTACGTCGACGAGATTAAGACCCCGTGGGAAGAGGGCAGGCTTATCACCGTAACATTCACCCAGTGATGAGTCCATACTAGTGAAGAGACAGCGAGTGATGTCAGCTAGGCTACAAGAAGGCATGGTGGACGCAGTCTTACCAAAGAGAAGCGCTCGGGTGGAGTTGGAGGCGCAGAATTGGCTCCTGCCCCAGAAAGCTGTCTATTTGGCCAGGCGGTCACGAAGATCAGTCCGGGAAGCAGTCCTGGTGGCGAACGGAGGACCTAAATGCAAGCTGAGGATTTTCTGTGAGGAAGCCGACTAGACTGCTCCCAAAGGAGCATCAAAGCAACTGAACCAGGCGCCACACAAAGTCCCGTAATGCAAAGGGGAGGTGGCCTTTTTTAATTTACTGAAAGAAGAGATTGTGGCAGAGGGCTTCAATATTTTAGAACAGTAAACCAGTTTATCCAACAAAACGATCTGTTGCGATTTATCTGCAGAGATTGAGAGATTAGGGTTAATAGAATGCAAATAGCTCAGCCCTTTCATACCTAAGACGCCTAGTGTCCGGTTTATTCTTTGGGAGGATTACGAGAAATGACCCTTGACGCAGTGTGTCAAAGTCACGTTCAGTAGATGGCAAAGCCATGAACAATGTTTTCAACCTGTGGAATGACAAAATTAATTGTAGTTCATACATGGGTAACTGTATGTAAAACCTATGTCAAGTGCACTTATCTGTACATCAGTAAGGTGTACAGAGCTGAGGTTAAGAAAGGCAGGTTGAATGGCAGAGAATAGCTTTGCAAGGCTGACTTACTGAAAGTTCAAAAGTTTTACTGGAGATGAGATTCCTTAGTTTATTGACGTGACTTTGTTCAATATGATTCAGTTTAGTTCCCAGTTAGTGAAGTATACAGTCAGACTTACTCGGCAGATACGGATACGCCTGACGGGGAAAACAAAATTGTAAACGAGGTAGATCTTCTATTCGAGAAGTTTAATCGCGTCGGGGCTTATATCGATGCCATTTATCGGCTTGAGAATGGGCTTGTAGAAAGCCCGAAATATTTCACCTTTTTCGTGGCTTTTATCTGTATAAGTGCTTTTAGTTGTAAATAAACTGTCATAAAGTGCGATATTTAAAATACGAAATCTAAGTTTTGTTTTATATCTTGCTAAGACAGCGTGTATGTTACTATTTGACTGGTACGTGAAGTCACGAGGTGACGTCAGTTCGAACCACTCCCTCACAACCTAGAAACTTATCAGTAGTACCACGAGAATGTAAGGGATGCTGGGAGTGTCTAAATCAACGTGTTTTTTTAGAGGTAGGACATGTATTACTCATACCACTCCTAGTAACCACAACGCTCAAAAGGAACTTTACCCCGGGGCCTCCTCCTCGAAAGTGTTGTGGCAGTACGAATCCACAGGCAAGTTGATTCCAGACAACGGCCTTTAAGAAAATCAGTTAATCCATATCTACGTAAACGGCAGGAGTAATTCCTTCACCTTGAGACTCGCAGCATTGGACAGAAATAATCTTCAACACCGGTCGCTGGCCAATACAGCCTGACGGTGGGATTCTCTTAGTGTGCAATATTATACTCCTTAACCCAAAAACTGTAAAAAAATTTACAATTTGCACGCGCAGGATGCTCGTAAAACAGTTAGGGGTAGAATAAGAGCATTTCGCTGTTATGCACAGTGTAAGCAGGCTAATTAAACCAGTCGGTCACATCAGATGTATTACAACTCGAATGACACCAATTTACAGAAATTGAAATTTACAAGATATATTAACTACCATAAACCGTTTTAGAATATTTACAAGATAAAACATTAACATCAAAATTGTGTACAACCAAATCAAAATTCACAAAAAATGAAAAAAAAAATTCCAATAGTTACTGTAATGGAAAAGTCTATTAAGATCTAGTAAATCTGTTCCGAACTTTTCAACAGGAGATTCTTCCAACCAAGACCATGGGGAATAGGATCGAGAGACCCGTAGTACCCAGAAGGACCCCACTTTTTAAGGTCTTTAAATGATGCAAAGTTCAACACACCACGACAGTTAAATATAACTGGCGGTATGTCTGAGCATTGGGGTCATGTTGTGACGTACTTTGCCAGCAGGACGCACACGACATAAAGGCAGATAGGAATCAGAATAAACGTCTGCGTAGCTCAGTTGGTAAAGCGACTTGTTCCGGAATAAGCGGCCTCGGGTTCGAATCCCGGCGTAGACCAAAAATGACGGAGAAATTTACTTCGTTATAATGGCGCCCGAACTATCCGGATGACCCGGCCGTTCAAAATCTCGCATTGGTGTGATGTTATTTCCACACCGCGAGACAGGAAAAATCAGAGAATTCCTTCTCCAGCGCTTCGAAAAATAAAAAATGTGTGATGTTGCATTCCACACAGCAGATTGACTGGGAGTTCTCAAGTGCACGTTCTACAGTGGATGTCTGCCTGCAACGATTCATGGTCACGGCTGACCCGTGGGCCATGCCCCCGGCCCTCTTTCGGGAGGGGGATGTGACGTACCTGCCAGCAGGACGCACACGACATAAAGGCAGATAGGAATCAGAATAAACTTCTGCGTAGCTCAGTTGGTAGAGCGACTTGTTCCGGAATAAGCGGCCTCGGGTTCGAATCCCTGCGTAGACCAAAAATGACGGAGAAATTTACTTCGTTATAATGTAAAATTTAGTCAGTTCAGTGTTTTATGAGTAGTAGGACACCTTACTAATCTACTCCCTGTCAAGATCAGAGGAATCTCCCACTACTTAAAAATTCAAAACGACTGAACTTTGTCCGGGTCTTAATCGCGAAATCAGGCTTACTAGCCAGTCCATCAGTGTCTAAACGTAGGTAGGCTTCCTTTTCACAATCCCATAGACACAGTCCTCTTTCTAGTTAATTAACCAATGCATTGTCTTTTGACATGCATATCATGAGTTCTGGGGGCAAACCTGGATGACGTGATGTTGAGTCTTAATAGTGGAATGCCATGCTAGATATTTCTGGCCCCGACGTGGTGTCTACCCTTGATGATCTCGTTGGAAACTTGTTAATACGAAATTTATGGGAATTCAGGAAGTCAACACCAGATGTTAGTCCTGGGCTGAATACTGGTGACATTGCTGAACTTTTACGGCTTTCTCTTAATCCAACTTTACTAATCAAATTCCAGGATCTTGTGAAAGCGTAGAACTAAAACTGAAGATATCGAAATAGGTAGACTGTTTTAAAGGTTCAATAACATCCTCACCATTTAGGACTAAAAAAATTTCTCTAATTTAGTAAACTTAAGGGCACCAAGACTGTATTCTCCATAAATTAAACAAGTTAGTTTAACTCTCATTGGCATGATAAACATCCCTAGGAGTCATACCATCAGGTCCTGGAGGTGAACTTAATGACATCGCCTTGTAAAATTTCAAAAGCTGTTATTGGATGGCCAAACTCATCCCATCTGAAAGTTTTTCCTTGAAGCGATCCAAATTGGAGGGCAAGTCACCACATGTTAACTGATGCTTCCAAAAATCATAGTTGACAAATTTGGATTGAAAGATGTTCCTTTTAAAAAGAGCATTCATCACTAATGTATGGGGACTAAAAATTTATAACAGAAACAACTAAAGTTAATCTCAGTGATTTTTTTAAGAGCAGCTGTATGGTAATTATTGGAACTGCCACCTCCCTTGAATTTGACCAGGTTTACTAATTTTGCCACTTACAGGCAAAGAAGCAAGAAACAAATTATCTTTGACAGCATGATTCGTATGGGCTGTGAAAGCAGAATCCCATAATCCCCTTTAATTTTGGGGAAACTGAGGGGATGGGAATTGTGCCGTCCACTCTTCAACCAATGTTGTATATTCATGTACACTTCAGTAATAGCCTCAATCGTAGAGTACTACCAGAGTCCACAGATGTTGAATTTTCAATAAGGCGAGAGGGAGGGGCAGGGTTATCTCAAAGTAAAATAATCACAAATTCTTTATTTCTTTGATGTTCCCCCTTTGATTCTCTCGGTTCTCTCTGGGAATTGGTGTCAACTGTTGGTTGTTCTGCACTTTCTCTAATGCACTGTACTTCCACCAAAAGTCTCCCTCCCCTCGTCTGTGGTCAATCTTAATTTAACTGGCATGCACTTCATTGAAATGCTTAGATATTTGGTAGGCACACAAAGCCCAATCATCGTTTTTAAGGAGAAACGCTTTGTCAGTTTAAACGTCTTAAGTCAGTTTAAATGTTTTAGATATTTGGTAGGCACGCAAAACCCAATCATCGTTTTTAAGGATTTCTGACAGTATTCAAAGATGGTCAGTTGTACCTTTTGCATCAGTGTTAGTTGCTAAACTCTTTACCGCAGCAGGAGGTCTGATTAGCACTTACGTTTTCAGTTGCAGCAACTAAATTTTGTCCAAGAGGGGGTGCTATGAAACTAATTTATTCCACATAGTATATAAACAAAATACATATGCAGGTGCAAAGCTGATTACATGAACATTACACTTTATGATGCCAAGTGTAGGAAGATATGTTGCTAGCAAGATAACAAAAACTAGAACAGTAATACTTGCACACGATACATGCAAACAGACTTAAAATATTACCAAGATAAAATAACAGCAATCAATAAACAAAATGCAATAAAATTAACTCACATTACATAGAACAGAAGCTGTCGCAGAATCAGTCAGTAATACCTATTCTTTTTTTATACGGCGGCTCCAAATCTTCTAGCAGGCAATCCCCGAACCTGGGTGGAAAGGACTGGAAAGTCGCTAGCACGCACAAGGTCCCACGCTTAAAATCTTTAAAATACTCCTTGCTCAACACAGAATGTTTTTTTACTTTTCGCGTTCCGGTCGCGTTCCATTCCATTCCATTTCAATTTCAGTAATTAGAGGTATTTATATTTAACTTCTTACCTCTTCCGTGAGTCCGTACACGGGCCCTCCTGCAGTCAGGAACTTCTTTATCCAACATCTATGCACACGGTCGAATACACAAGAACATCATAAGTAGTGAGAAAGGACAGGTTCTGGGTCCATTCACTTAACATTGTGCACCTCACGGGAGCCGCAGGGGGCCGTCACAGGAAGGGGAGAAGCACTTGACGGTTGCTCCTCACGAGAGTTCTCCTACCGGAAATGGCGGGAGATAAGAACGTTGACTCTTATCGTGCTGATTATAACTTAGGAAATATTTATTTATTAGAACTTAGGAATTATTTCCGTGCTTCTGATTTTTTTAATCAACTTAGAATTTTTCTTTATAAAACGTAATTTTTAGAACCTGTGTGAGGTGTTATAAGCGTTGCATTATTTTTTAGCTGATGTCTATAAAAGCGATTCGCACCCTTTCTCAAGAAATTTCATTAATTATTATAACTTGGTTCTTTATTTTATTCTGGCTTGATTTTTCAACATTGTTCCGGATACTTAAAAATTAATTTTCTCCTCCTTTTGAATGATAAAAGAATCTTATTTTGTTTTCCCTAAGTTTAGATATATTTCCAAAGACAGATTAATTCACCCCGTCGGTGTACATTGCGATCACTTCCCGTCTGCAATGCTATCAGAACGACATTTGAGTTATCTTTGTTTCCGGCCTGATAAACCCAATCTGTTCTCTCTAGTCCCAGAATTTCTTTGTGTAGGTAAAACAGATGTTTTTGATTAATGTACCCCAACGTTCTTATCTCCCGACATTTCAGCCTTCAATACTATTCCTGTAAATGTGATAAATGAAAACACATTGCCCAGCTCATGTAGATAAGTACTTCTTCCTGTGATATCTTAGTTCACGCGGACTACATTATTTTGTGCCTTGTTATAGATAAGATCACTTCACCTTATGTTCATCGTGTCCAGATGTTTTTGATTAAAGTCTAACCTGTTTTGAGAGCGATTTCCGCAGTGTTAAATGGTGCATCTTCCTGTGATAACATGTTTGCCCTATGTTTCGGGCATGTTTGCCATGAAAAAGATAACGTTCCCTCCATGCGTTTTAACAACAAAAGATAGTGTTCAAAGTATTTCCTTCACTCTTATATTGTTACTAAAAACATGTTTCTAATTCTTAGAATTTCTCTGTAAACAGATAAGTTTGTCAGATTTTACTTTCTTTGTGATCTGGAGTGTTTGCATTTACAAAGGAAATTCATGAACTAGATCCAAACATTTCAACAAAATTCGAGAAGAATGTAGACTAACTTTCAAGATACCGTAGTAAAGTTGAAGAAGCTATGAGAATTTCTGATCTAATATGGCCCTTTTAGTCCTGGAGAAGGTCTGATAAAGGGTGATCACGTGCAGGCCCTGATTTACGGGAGGGCACACGGGGCACGTGCCCAGGGCCCCCGATTTTGGGGGCCCCAAATTTGAATTAAATGTGTACTTAGTTAATGGGAGTTTTGTGTGTGTATATTCAAAATTTATTATTTTTACTTTTGCATGCTCATGAGTCATGTGTTTATAGATGTGGTACTTACACACAGTGAGTTTGAGTTTCGAATTTCACGTAAACACATGGCCATTAATGAGTTTCAGTGATTTAATAGCCTTCAGGTGGCTAGTGAGAAGGATCGCTTCCATTGAGTCACGTGCCTTTTCTTGCGTTTCCGAACGCACCTAAACTCAACTGATCCTTCAACTTCCTGCACATGGCTTGTCGTAACTGTAACCACGAAGGCTTGGTTGTATTTTGCGTTGCGTTTCTTGTAGTCTGATGGAATGTTGAATATTTGTTAAATTTATATATAATCAAATTTAGTTAGTTGTAACAATATATTTAAGTTGAATTATTTAACAGTTAAATTATGTCAAAACATACATACTTATCAGGCAGCTCTAAACGAAAAGCCAAACAATTGAAACTGAAGGATGATGACCTGCAGCATGGTAGCATTGAACGTTTTGCCATTAAAAAATTGGATATTTCACTTGGTCCCAAACGTTCTACAAATTCATCTAATTTTAGTACTGGTGAGTCTCTTGAGCGTAATTTGTCTTCGGAAGCCAGTAATCGGACTTCAGAATCATCTAACATCACAGGTGCTCCTAATTTGGGAAATCGTTTGAATTCATCTAATGAAGAGAGCACAAGTTCCACAATGAATGCAGTGGATCCTGCCTTATGGGGAGAAATTACAGAAGAAATGCGCGAATGCTTTTTGAGCGATTCACCAGTCCAAGATTTTAAGTTGCTGGCATTCACAGGGAAGGATATATGTGGTAAACGTTTTCTAACAGAAGGTAATTTTTTCAGAATAAAAAAAAGAGAAGGTAAAACGCGACTGACTTTTATCCCCATCAACTTGTTTACTATTCTGCTGGATATGCAAATTGTATGCTAGGAGCACTACAGCATTAGGATCCACAGGTTTTTCTGACTGGAAGCATGCAAGTGAACGTCTTACAGAGCATGAAAATTCACACATACACAGGCAAGCAGTATGTGACTATTCATCACGCATGAATGCTTCTGCACGCATTGACTGTGAGATAGTTGTGCAGTATCGGAATGAATCCAAGTACTGGCAAGATGTTTTGCATAGTTGTTGCAACAGTTAAGTATCTCTCAGTTCGTGGGTTGCCAATGTATGGTGATGATGAAACAATTGGATCAGTTCAGAATGGAAATTTGCTGGGCTGCTTAGAATTAATTGCAGAATTTGATCCATTCTTAGCTCAACACTTGGAAAAATGTGGGAATCCAGGAAGTGGTAACACCAGTTACTTATCTTCAACATCTGTGGATGAATTTGTTGAATTAATGGCTGTACGTGTTTTTAATGCCATCACTGATGAAATAAAAATGTCAAAATATTTTTCTGTCATAGTAGACTCTACTCCAGACATTAGACACATAGATCAACTGGCTTTTATCATAAGGTATGTCAATAAAGATTGTGAAGCAAAAGAACGGTTTTTGACATTTATTCCATTCCATGGACATACTGCAGAAAACAATACAAATACCATGATATCTTTTCTACAAGAGGCTGGCTTGGATATTATGAATGTCAGAGGCCAAAGCTATGACAATGCCAGCAACATGTCTGGGAAGTATTCTGGTGTTCAAACACGCATTAGGGAAATCAATCCACTAGCGGAATATGTGCCATGTTCTGCTCACACTTTAAATTTAGTTGGTGTGAATAGCATAGATAGTTGTGGTAAAGTTCTCTCCTCTCTTTTTTCACATTTTTGCAAAAACTCTATACTTTTTTTCTGCATCAACTCACCGTTGGAAGATGCTTGAGGAGAAAGTCCAGGAAGCACATGGAAATTAATCACTCACACTGAAGAGTCGGTCAGTTACCAGATGGTGTGCAGATGCTGCAGCTACACGATCAGTGAGGGAAAATTATCGTGAAATAGAGAAAGTTTTAGTATTTCTGTCAGAAAATGTTGATGATTCTCCACAGACAAGAGATGAAGCAAAATCACTGCTGACGAAAATGAGAACAATGGAAATATCGATCAGCACAGTAGTTTGGGACACAATACTTCAGAGATTAAACTGTGCAAATCAAACTTGCCAGAATCCAAAAAAAATATTTCTGAAGTACCTAAAATTTTCCAGTCGTTAATTGAATTCATTCAGTTCGTGAGGGAAAATTTTGAAGCCTATGAAGAGGAAGCTCAAACATTAGTGTCTGAAAATGTGCAATACCATGGTCATGATTCCCGAAGAAAGGTGCCCCAGAATAAACACCTAGATGAATGTAACATTGAACATATAGAACTCAGTGCAAGGGATATATTTAGAACTCAAGTTTATTATGTGCTTTGTGATGCTTTAGTCACTCAGCTTTCAAGCAGAAAAAGTGCTTATGAAAATGAGAAAAATTTGAATTTTTTACAAAAAAATCAAGATCTGAAATTTTTGAAGGTGCAAAAGCATTGCAGGAATACTATAACAATGACCTTGACGACCAGTTTGCAGATGAGTTTTTGCAATTCTCCTCAATGATGGGGAGTATGCAACCATTCCCCAGATGCTGCAAACTTTGAAGGTAAACAATTTAGAAGCCACATTTCCGAACACTGAGACTGCACTTAGAATGTTCATGACATTACCGATTTCAAATTGTACAAGTGAAAGATCATTTTCTTTGCTAAAAAGACTGAAAAATCCCTTACGATCAACCATGAGACAAACGAAACTGGCATCATTAGCTCTGCTGTCTTTGGAGAGTGATGTGACAGTCTTTAAATTCTAATTCTCTGATACATGACTTTGCATCTAGGAAATGTAGAAGAAAAATATTCAACCCAACTGTTTCGTCCTGATATAGGAGGTAAATTTTCAATTGTTTTTATTTATTCCTAAAAATAAAGAATAGTAAACGAGAGTTATTACAAATAAAAAGATCTGGTGCCCAAACACAGCACTTTGTCATCGTATTGTCAGTTTTGTTTGACATTGGACAATTTATACATTCATGGCATTATGTGCTCATTAGATTTTGGTAAAAATTGGGGTAATGTGTAGTTTAGCGTGGTAAATTATTTGGTCGGAAAAGTTGTAAAATTTCTAAAGTGTGACGTACAGATTCTAAAATATGCAATTTAAGGGGAAATGGTGAAAAAATTTCATCGTTAGAATGAATATTAAAGATGTTTACCGAAAAACTTGAACTCCAAGTATGACTAGTCAGCAGACACTGCGGGAGGCCTTAAACAACGCTGAGGCGTTGACATGAAGCTGTGCTCCGTTGAAAGGAAGGATCGCTGCAGCCAGGACATTCACGGGCAGAATAGTACAACAGGAACCGGGTACGCTATTGTCAGGAAAGAGTGTAGTGCTACGCTACAGAAAATAGTTAATTTCAGTGTCAGTTCTTGACATCGCAATCGGACAGTTTCTTGTTTTTTTCACATGGGATTCTTTGATGCTGAATGTATGAACTCATTTCTCCGTGGAAGCTTTTTTTAGTAATCAAACTTTCACTTTGAGACTTGCCATCTAACTTCCGTTAGAGAGAATGCGACACCTACTCTAACGCTTTTCTAGAAACAAGAAAGGCATGTGCACACTTACTATTTCGTATCACGGAATTACATACCAAAGAACGAAGACAGTCTCTGCATGTTTTTTTAAAAAGTGAGACAGAAATTACAAACTACATTCTTTAGCGTAGCAGTATATTCTGTTACTCTTTCCTGACAAGAGCGTACCTGATTCCTGTTGTACTCTTCTGCCCATGAATTCCCAGCCGCAGCAAACCTTCCTTTCAATGGAGCAAAGATTCAGGTTGTCGCCGCAGCGTGTGTTTACTCATCCTACTTGGAGGTAAGTGTTTCGGTAAACATCTTTAATATGCTTTTTTAATTTTACAACTTTTCTGACCAAATAATTTAGGATGCCGAAGTACAACACATTTACCAAAAATTGAACTGGACTAGGTGTTCCCCTCAGCTTTTCAGATTATTATGTTTTTTGTTTTGTTATTAATTTTTTTGTGTGTAACTGACTCTTCCTCATCAACACAAAATTTTATGTTTTGCAGTTTTCTGATATATTGATCATGATGCGCTGATTTGATCTTGGCAGAAACCGTGAAGCTGGAAGTAGGAGTTCCCATAGCACTTTTTCAATTTTTTATGCAGTTTCACATCTTTATTTATGAGGAAGTCCAGTGGAGGTCACCATGGATTTTTTTTTCTTGCTTTAGTTCACATTTTTTGTTGGATGCATTGTTCTCATGTTCTAGACGCAAGAATCAGTACATTGCAAGACCACAATATTCACTAAAATTAAGATGTCCATCCATTTTGTCATAGATATATTGTTATAGTTAGTCTATGGGGGTCATTAACACCACAAACTACTGATCAACTAGTTGTACCCGCACAGCCAGAGTTGTATAAAAATAAAATGCATCTGCGTGCACAGCTATTGAAACAGAAGACTCGCTGCCAACCTGCATACCATGATAATAGAATAAGATAATATAAAGGAAAATTAATAAAACAAATAATTATTAGAACATTACAGATTCCAATGGGGACAAAATAGTACATTCTAATTCAATGTGCAGCAATGTGTGTAAAATGGACTTTTATGGCAAAATATTGGACTACCTACCTCATAAAAACAAGAGATTAAAGTTTTTATATCCAGAAAAGCAGTTCTATCAATGAACCTTCAAAAATTATAAATATGATTTTCAACAAGTTCATTCAAAAATACTGAACTTACAAAATGCATAAGGAAATATTTTTATTTAATTGGCAACTGAAAGAGGAACCTGGCAATAAAATTTAAATTCTGTGTAAACAAAACTTTTAATACAGTTCGTATACATTGAGAACAGGCCTTGATAAAATCTAGAGGCCAGAAATGTCTGTAAAAACAAAGAACTCAGATGTGAAAAATAATTTTCTTCAGTTAAAATAGAATTAAGTTTATTAATCTGAGTAAAGCGTTGAGTAAGTATTTTAATTGCTGTATATAGGCCTAGCATTTTTAGTTTTTTAATCTACATGAAAAAACTATCTACAAACCTGCTAATGATTTGGAAACTATCATGCGTACGCATGTACGTCTACATTCTGCTACTCTGCAAACAGTTACTATTATTTGGTCGATAGAGAATAAGGAGGGGGCCCCGAAAATGTTTTGTGTGGGCCTCGCATGTAGTAAATCGGGCCCTGACCACGTGATGCATGGAATCTATTAAAATGTCCAAGTTCGACTCCCCCAGAAATTTTTCTGAAAATGATATGTTTCTTTCTTAAAAAAATTTCCAGAATAAGAATCCCTTCACTGAAACAAATTCCTATTCAAAGCATTCCATCCCTCTTTCCACTTCAAATACTCTATTTGTAAATCTAAGGAACTGTTGTTTTTTAATATTCATGTATTTTCCCCTCTAACGTTAGATTTTTTTTTCAAAATGTATGTAGATATTACGATAGTAAAACCTCTTACAACTGCTTGATGTTCAATTCGCTTCAGACTGTCTTAAGTAAATTCGTACATTTTCTCATAACACATCGACATGTTATTTTTCTTCCCATTCACTTCAAAGACTGGAGATCAACTTAATGGAGTCCTTTGAGAAAGGGGAAATATATGTATATATTAGTTCATGTTCAGTTAAGGGAAATGCATGCATATATTTATATATGAAAAAAGAAGCCCTATAAGTGTAAGCTCAACCTAAAAGATAGATAGTTGCTCACGCTCTCTACTCTGACATTTCTTTACTGAATGAACCATGGCCTTTTTTCCCATGAACCGCTTTAAAATCTTTGTTCTCCCTCCACTATTGTCAGATTCCATGTTCCTCCAGTTCTTTACTGAGAAACAGAAGCATTTATTAAATTTTAATTTATTAAGAGAGTAGAACTCTTTTAGGCTATCGAAGTACTTTCAAGTCTTTCATTACGAAGATTTTCATTGTCATGAAACCAGGCATAATCGAGATGATTTACTATCGTTTCAATGATTGTTTACGTATTCATTGCTCTGATGCCAGATTTCATTTTCTTATACTTCGAACAGAAATGAGTTTGAATCATTCGTCCAGAAAACATTTCTTTCATATGTATATATATATATATTTTTTGCCTCCGAATCAAACTAACTCAAAAAGAAGACTCACTTTAATGTTTTTTCCCTCTTATGAGTGGAATTAAAGTGCATGGGGTCAAACACGATTTTGTTGATTTTACTAAGAGGACAGTTTTCGGATTTCTTATGATAGAAAATTCAGTGAATTTCCCATTTAATAACATGGGAAACTACGAAATTTAAGAAGCACGTTTTCGTTGAAGTAAAATACTTTAATAAAATGTCTATTTTAGATTCAGTTGAAAAGAAACAGGGTGAGTTTCTGAACAGTTCATTTTTCCTACGATCAAAACGAATCTTAGTTTTCCTTAAGGTGCGTTTCTGAAAAAAAGTAGATCAGGGAGAAAATTGGAAAGAATGTTTTTATGAAACCCAGAGTGTTTAGTTTCTTATAGCTAGAGGGGTTTTTCTCTTCAAACTAAGAATGAAGTGTAGCCAGTTTGAAAAAAAAAAATTTCAAACTCCCCAAAGTTCAGCCTTTTCTCTGGTTTTGACTCAGTTGAATTCCTGGCCCTTAATGAAATACATTAAGCCTTTCCCTTAAAAATAACAAATTTCTTCAATACCAGATCACCAATAAATTTCTTTAAGATTTATGCATTCACACTTTTAAAACTTGAAATTCATTATTATTTAACTCCCTACAAAAATGAAACACATTCACACTTTTACTTTTAAAATTATAGAAAAATAGATGCATTCTCACACTATAAATTTTTCCCTACCTCCCTCACCATTCCCTTAAACCAATTTAAGGTAGTTCTAAAAACTTTTTTTTTCTCTGCTAACTCCTCAATACATGTTTTTCACCGAACGCAACAAGTCCTTTCCATATATTCCTTCTTAGAAGTCTTTGGATGGGATATTCTCCCCAACGGTTTCAGCGAAAGATTCCGCTAAAGTCTTGGGGCTAGCATTGCTACGGCATCCTTGAAGTGTTCTTTAAACTTAAATTGTGGGGTGGCATCAGTATATCTGTGACCCATGATGTGTTCAAGCATGCGATCCGGATTAAGGTAACACTGAATACAATAGAATAATTTTTCAGCATGCCCTGAACGAGATCCAATACCACTTCAATAAGCATGAAGTAATAATCTTCGTTCGTTAGTGGAGAGGAAGGAACGGGGGTTGGAATCCTCTGATGAAGCAAAACGGTCTTTGTAAAAACTGGACCAAATAGAATAGTAATGCTGGTCCATATCTTCTCACATTGATCAGCGAGAGCTTCAAGTTGTTCACCATTCAGTTTAATGGAATTAGGATTCATTCGACAAAATCCATTGATCCGAGGGGAAAGTACCTCAAATATATAACTGAGGTCCGTCCAAAGAAGGAGAGGCAGAAATAATTAGTTCTCTGTTGATTAACATATCTTCTTTTTCTCCATGCAACCAACGGACTTTTCTCATAAACTGAAGGAAGGTCGGAGCTGTCATGGTGATTCCATTCTTGGTGGGGAAAAAGATTCTTGTTCATACCTGCATCTTACATTAACTCTGATTGTGTTATGGAAATCACTTTCACGAATACCTTTACCCCCTAAATGGAAATCATGAGGGAGGGGGATATCGTTCAGAGAAATTCCCAATTCAAAACATGACTTGGAAGCTTCAGTACATTCTTTGCTACAGCATCGGGAACTTCAGTAGAGGAAGATGATCGCTTCATGTTGAACGCTGGAGGTAGAGAATCGAAGGAATTTGATGGAAGCCGTGTGGTCGACAACGAAGCGTGATGTCAGTTCGAAGACAGGGAACAGAATGAGTTAGCTTTGAATTGTTCGGGTAAAACTGATAAGAGGTTGGAGTTCGTCACTTGTTTACTGCTTGAGTGAAAGAGCAGAATCATGGGGCAAAGAACACTCGGTTATCTTTCTAACGGTCAAATTCAATCTAATGTTTGGAGCATCCTTTTGTCGAAGCAGACCATGACTCCAATACGAATTAGTTGGTGGCAAGATCTGGAGTATAGTTCCTGATTTCAAAGATAAGGAAACTGGTTTAAACCCGTTTCGCTTGGAAACAGTCTCTTTCCTGTCAGAGAGATACTGAGGCAATACAAGACAAAGGATCTAATTCAGCTTCGTCATCAAGGTGATCGCTGATTCTGTCGTTCCCATTTCAATATTTATTAATTAAAACAAAGTTGAAAGATTCACCACATTCTTTCTTAACATAAAGCTTGATTTCCTGAAGTAATAGTCCAAGGGCGAGGTTCTAAGGTCAAACCGCTAAAAGTGTATTTCAGATTGAGGTCCCCGAAAGCAACATGTTGTCTGGGGAATGGAATGAATTTCCATAAATTTTGATCTTTGGAAATTCTCCACTTAAATATTCCATTTCTTCTTCCAGGCGAGAAAAGTAATGAATAGCTTGAGTTGAGAACAGCTGAGAATAATGGAAATGAAGTCTTTCCTTGGTATGTCGAAGAGGCAGCATTTTTTCTCAGGAAGGGGAACAACTGAAGTCCGTCCACTAAAAGAACTGAATTGAGAATGAAGGAGAGCTTGAGATAGGCTGACGAGTGACTTCATGACTCAAGGTGAAATTCATTATAGTTCTAATAAGAACTTTCCCCATGAGCTAAGAGATCTGTCAGAAGAACCTTCTCTTTGGGAAAACTATGATTTCATAGTTTTCCATAAGTTTATTTTGAATAGAGTAAAATTCTGTAAACGGTCGTTTTTGAAATCGTTTAAATTATAACAGGACGAAAATGGTTTGATTGAAAACGTGCCAGGGCAAGTTTCGGAAAAAGTACATTCTCTTATAGGGTTAAAAATGAAAATTTTAGTTTTCTTATAATTGCAAAATTCCCATAGGATAACATGGGAAAACTAGCATGAATAAGACTTTTGGATAGAGTTAAAATCTGTAAACGGTCGTTTTTGAATTCGTGTAAATTATAAAAGGACGAAAATGGTTTGAATGAAAACGTGCCGGGCTGTGGTAGCTCTTTAACAAAGGATTTTCCTTTATCTTGAAACTGAAACACTTCTAGTCTAGATTTGACCTTTCCAACAATCCTGATATGTTTGTATAGATAAGTGGAAAGGCATGGGAGTCATCGAGTTTTCTTAAACTCGAGACCGAAATACGTATCACCCACTGACCAGTTCAGTGAAAATCTCTGATAAGATGTGTTTACTCAGATAACATTTGACCCTGTTAAACAAGACGCTGCTTTTAAATTTAAAACTGAAAACAAAATATTTCCTTTATCTTGAAACTGAAGTATACACATCTGGCTGAGAGGTAACCTTTCCAACAACCATGATATGTGTTTGTATACATATTAATGAAAAATGATCGTAGGGCAAAGAATGAATATTGTCTTAATATAAGACTCGCTTGTTGTCATATGGGGAAAGACTTTTTGTTTACAACATTCGAAGTTTGAAACATTCTCGTTTAATGCATTCTTGCTTTTAATCCTGATTTATTCATTAAAACTTTTTCCGACTCCAACTTAGAATATATATTTTTTCCCTTATGTAATACGGCTTTTTTACTCGTAATTTGTTCGTGTATTATTTCTTTATTTTATTCTTTCTATATTATTTACTTCTATATCATTTACGGGATGTAAGGTCAGGTGATGCGTAACATCACAGCCTCTCCTTGACAAATGTCAACCCCGCCTTCTCGTGGTACATCCTGTTCCCACTAAAGGGGCTCTGACGACCGCCAATAGCGGTATAACTATACCATCAAGATTAGAGGAAATGCTATCCCACACCCACCAACCCGCTTGGCAAGCGTGGTGAGTTATGGCCAAACTCCTCCAAAATGACTCCACAACTTAAATCTTGGCCCTCAGTCTCTGGCAGCTGGAATGTACCTGGCCAAGGCAGCGGCCAGTGCGACATGAAGGCAGAGGGTGCTAAGAATCCCCGGAGGACCGGACTAGGCTGCCATTTGATGCTGACCTTGGCTACCTATAACGGACGCTCCCTATCTTCTGATTCAAGGCTTCTTGAATTGGAAGAGGAACTACAAAGGATCAAGTAGGACATCGTCGGGCTAAGTGAGGTAAGGAGAAAAGGAGAAGATCTCATTGAACTAAAAAGTGGACATCTCTTCTATTATCGTGGGACAGATAATGGCAGAACTAGTGGTGTTGGATTTATAATAAACAAGAAACTGAAGGATAAAGTGGTAGAAGTTAAAGTTCCTCTGACAGAGCTGCAAGACTCGTTATCCAACTCTCGGGAAGATACCAGGCTCAGATTATTCAAACTTATGCACCCACCCCAAGTCATCCTGAAGAATTGAAGAGATTTATGAGGAAATTCGTCATCTAAATAATAAAGGTAAGCAGCACTTGAAAATAATTATGTGAGATTTCAATGCAAAAATAGGGCAACGGCAACAGAATGAAACTTCAGTAGGTAAATTCGGTCACGGCAACAGAAACCAGCGTGGAAATACTCTCGTTGAGTTTGCAGAGGCAGAAGGGATTTTTCATCTTGAACTCCTTTTTCAAGAAAAAGCCACACAGGAAATGGACATGGAGACATCCAATTGGGACAAGTGAAATTGATTTTATGTGTAACAAAAAATTCGTCATCGAAGACTGCAGTGTGCTGAACAAGTTCAACACAATTAGTGACCATAGATTGGTGAGATGTAAGATGCACCTAAACACTAAACTGGAACGTGGCAAGCTCATAAGACAAACAAAATGTGTTGACATAACCAACCTTAAAAAACAATATAATACTTTCAAGTTGGAACTGAAGAACAGATTCTCTGCTTTAGGCCTAACATCGGAAGAAATGGATATTTCGGAAGTTAACAGAAAAGTAACCAAAGCTCTTATGGAAACAGCAACAAAATTAGCTGGGTCTAAGAACAAGTTGCATGTGAACAAATTATCAGGAAAAACCAAAATGTTGATGCAAAAAAGAAGAGATGAGGACAACTAAAGATGTGACTTCCAAAGTGGAATATATAGAGGTATGCAAGACAGCACGAAAAAGTATCACTGAAGACTTAAAGAAATTCAACTGTGAGCTAGTGAGGAAAGCAATTGAAAACAACCAAAGCCTTAAGATAGCAAAGGGACATCTCAGTAAGTGAAGAAAACAGATTATGGCTCTGAGAAAAGATGGTTCTATAACATGAAATAGAGGCGAAATTTTGACAAGAGTGAAAGATTTCTACTCCAAATTATATGAAAGGGATGATACATGTACTCCAGACATCATGAAAGGTACCAGAGTTCTTCCAGTCCTCCCAGCAGAAGTTGCTCATGCAATCAAGAACATGAAGCGGGGAAAGCTCCAGGAGAAGATGGAATTACTGTAGACATCATACAAGAAGCAAGTGGAGAAATCGAAACAGTACTCGCCCAAATTTTCACTCGATGCCTTAATGAAGGGAAGATTCCTGAGGATTGGAACAATGCTACAATGATCCTGCTACATAAAAAAAGGTGACATTGAGGATCTCGGGAACTACAGACCTATCAGCCTCCTATCAGTGGTTTATAAAATCTTCACTAAAGTTCTTTCACACCGCTTGAAGATAACCCTGGACATGGCTCAACCGAGAGAACAAGCTGGATTCAGGAGTGGCTACCGCACAATAGATCATATCCACGTGCTGAGAGAACTAATTGAAAGAGCGAGGGAATATGAACTTCCATTGTGCATGGCTTTTATCGATTATGAAAAAGCCTTTGATTCGGTGAAACCATCAGCAGTTACCACGGCTCTGAAATCCTGCGGTATTGAAGATGCATACATTAATATTATTAATAACATCTATGAAAATGCAAGTGAAAAGATTCGGCTGTTTGAAAATACAACACACATAAAAATTGGAAAGGGAGTGAGACAAGGTGACACCATATCTCCGAAGCTCTTTAATTCCACATTGGAAAATGTCTTTCAATCACTGAACGGGGAAAACAAAGGGATAAAGATTAATGGAGATTATCTAACCCACCTTCGTTTTGCTGATGACGTAGTCATTTTTGCACCTACCCCATCAGAGCTACTTGCTGACAAGAGTAAAGAAGTGGGATTAAAAATCAACTTTCAGAAGACAAAAGTGATGTTCAATGCTTTTACAAGAAATGAAGACTTATCGATTGATGGAGAAAAACTGGAGATAACAGATACGTATCTTTATCTTGGACAGCAGATATCAAGTGAGGGTCACATTGATGAAGAAATTAATCGACGTACAAAACTTGCCTGGAGAGCTTTTGGAAGAAACAGCATAATTTTCAAGAGCAATATGTCATTATGTCTTAAAAGAAAAGTGTTTGATCAATGCATCCTTCCAGTGCTTACGTATGGTGCAGAGACGTGGACCTTAACTAAAAGAGACATACAAAGGCTGCAGACAACTCAAAGAAGCATGGAGAGGTGTATGCTTGGTATAACCAGGAGAGATAAGAGGAACTCGTGGATCCGAAAAATGACGAGAGTGGAAGACATCATGATCAGAGTTAAATCCGTGAAATGGCAATGGGCTGGACATACTGCCAGAAGGACAGACCATCGATGGACAGCCAAAATTTTAGATTGGATTCCAAGGGACAGGAAAAGACCCAGAAAAAGACCACATGGGAGATGGGTGGATGAAATTCGTAAATATGCGGGAGTAACATGGAGGAGACTGGCACAAGACAGACCGTTGTGGAGGAAACTTGGGGAGACCTTCGTCCAGCAGTGGATTGATAATGGTTGACAATGATGATGATGATATCATTTACGCTAATTCTTCATGTTATTTAGTTCAAGTTTTATTTATTCTTAACAGCCTGTCTATTAAGACTGAATTTTCTATCAAAACAACTGGATCACATGACTAGATGAGACGTAACCCGAAGGAGCTCCCTCCCTGTCACACCCCCTTGTTCTTCGGCTTCTTCGGGCTACGTCTCATTTAGTCATGTGATCCAGTTGTTTTGATAGAAAATTCATTCTTAATAGACATAGGCTGTTAAGAATAAATAAAACTTGAACTAAATAACATGAAAGAATTAGCGTAAATGATATAGAAAGAATAAAATAGAGAAGAAATACTACACGAACAAATTACGAGTAAAAAAGCCGTATTACATAAAGGAAAAAAATATATATTCTCAGTTTGGATTCGGAAAAAAGTTATAATGAATAAATCAGGATTAAAAGCAAGAATGCATTAAACAGAATGTTTCAAACTTCGAATGTTGTAAACAAAACTTCTCTTTCCCCATATGACAACAAGCGAGTCATATCCTCAGACAATATTCATTCTTTGCCCTACGATCATTTTTCATTAATATATATATATATATATATATATATATATATATATATACACATACAAACACATCATATCATGGTTGCTGGAAAGGTTACCTCTCAACCAGATGTGTATACTTCAGTTTCAAAATAAAGGAAATCCTTTGTTTTCAGTTTTAAATTTAAAAGCAGCGTCTTGTTTAACAGGGTCAAATGTTATCTGAGTAAACACATCTTATCAGAGATTTTCACTGAACTGGTCAGTGGGTGATACGTATTTCGGTCTCTAGTTTAAGAAAACATTAATGATTCCCATGCCTTTCCACTTATCTATATAAACATATCATATCAGGATTGTTGGAAAGGTCACCTCTAGACCAGATGTGTTTATTTCAGTTTCAAGATAAAGGAAAATCCTTTGTTAAAGAGCTACCACAGCCCGGCACGATTTCATTCAAACTGTTTTCGTCCTGTTATAATTTACACGAATTCAAAAACGACCGTTTACAGATTTTAACTCAATCCAAAAGTCTTTTATTCATGCTAGTTTTCCCATGTTATCCTATGGGAATTTTGCAATTATAAGAAAACGAAAATTTTCATTATTAACCCTATAAGAGAACGTACTTTTTCCGAAACTTGCCCTGGCACGTTTTCAATCAAACCATTTTTGTCCTGTTATAATTTAAACGAATTCAAAAACGACCGTTTACAAAATTTTACTAGATTCAAAATAAACTTATGGAAAATGATTTCATAGTTTTCCCAAAGAGAGGTTATTCTGACAGATCTCTTAGCTCAGAGGGGAGGAGTTCTTATTATAACTATAATGATTTTCACCTTGAGTCATGACGTCACTCGTCAGCCTATCTCAAGCTCTCCTTCATTCTCAATTCAGTTCTTTTAGTGGACAGAATTTCGTTGTTCCCCTTCCTGAGAGAGAAAAAAATGCTGCCTCTTCGACATAACAAGGAAAGACTTCATTTCCATAATTCTCAGCTGTTCTCCTCAACTCAAGATATTCATTACTTTTCTCGCCTGGAAGAAGTGGAATGTTTAAGTGCAGAATTCTCAAAGATCAAAATTTATGGAAATTCATTCCATTCCCCAGACAACATGTTGCCTTCGGGGACCTCAATCTGAAATACACTTTTAGCGGTTTGACCTTAGAACCTCGCCCTTGGACTCCATTACTTAAAGAAATCAAGCTTTATGTTGAGAAAGAATGTGGTGAATCTTTCAACTTTGTTTTAATTAATAAATATCGAAATGGGAACGACAGAATCAGCGATCACCGTGATGACGAAGCTGAATTAGATCCTTTGTCTTGTATTGCCTTAGTATCTCTCGGACAGGAAAGAGACTGTTTTCAAGCGAAACTGGTTTAAACCAGTTTCCTTATCTTTGAGATCAGGAACTTTACTCCAGATCCTGCCACCAACTAATTCGTATTGGAGTCATGGTCTGCTTCGACAAAAGAATGCTCCAAACATTAGATTGAATTTGACCTTTAGAAAGATAACCGAGAGAATGTTCTTTGCCTCATGACTCTGCTCTTTCACTCTCAAGCAGTAAACAAGTGACGAACTCCAACCTCTTAGCTTTGAATTGTTCTGGCAAAACTGATAACTCATTCTGTTCCCTGTTTTCGAACTGTCATCACGCATCGTTGTCTACCACACCGCTTCCATCAAATTCCTTAGATTCCCTACCTCCAGCGTTCAACATGAAGCTATCATCTTCCTCTACTGAAGTTTCCGATGCTGTAGCAAAGAAGGTATGTACTGAAGCTTCCAAGTCATGTGTTGAATTGGGAATTTCTCTGAATGATATCCCTCCCTCATGATTTCCATTTAGGGGCTAACGTATTCGTGAAAGTGTGATTTCCATAACACAATCGGAGTTCATGTAAGAAGATGCAGGAATGAACAAGAATCTTTTTCCCCACCAAGAATGGAATCACCATGACAGCTCTGACCTTCCTTCAGTTTATGAGAAGTCCGTTGGTTGCATGGAGAAAAATGAAGATATGTTAATCAACAGAGAACTAATTATTTCTGCCTCTCCTTCTTTGGACAGACCTCAGTTATATATTTGAGGTGCTTTCCCCTCGGATCAATGGATTTCGTCGAATGAATCCTAATTCCATTAAACTGAATGGTGAACAACTTGAAGCTCTCGCTGATCAATGTGAGAAGATATGGACCAGCATTACTATTCTACTATTTGGTCCAGTTTTTACAAAGACCGTTTTGCTTCATCAGAGGATTCCAACCCCCGTTCCTTCCTCTCCACTAACGAACGAAGATTATTACTTCATGCTTATTGAAGTGGTATTGGATCTCGTTCAGGGCATGCTGAAAAATTATTCTATTGTATTCAGTGTTACCTTAATCCGGATGGCATGCTTGAACACATCATGGGTCACAGATATACTGATGCCACCCCACAATTTAAGTTTAAAGAACACTTCAAGGATGCCGTAGCAATGCTAGCCCCCAAGACTTTAGCGGAATCTTTCGCTGAAACCGTTGGGGAGAATATCCCATCCAAAGCCTTCTAAGAAGGAATATATGGAAAGGACTTGTTGCGTTCGGTGAAAAACATGTATTGAGGAGGTAGCAGAGAAAAAAAAATTTTTAGAACTACCTTAAATTGGTTTAAGGGAATGGTGAGGGAGGTAGGGAAAAATTTATAGTGTGAGAATGCATCTTTTTCTATAATTTTAAAAGTAAAAGTGTGAATGTGTTTCATTTTTGTAGGGAGTTAAATAATGAATTTCAAGTTTTAAAAGTGTGAATGCATAAATCTTAAAGAAATTTATTGGTGATCTGGTATTGAAGAAATGTGTTTTTTTTAAGGGAAAGGCTTAATGCATTTCATTAAGGGCCAGGAATTCAACTGGTCTGAGAGCAATGCTTTACAGTATTGAGTCGAAACCAGACAAAAGGCTGAACTTTGGAGAGTTTGAAATTTTCTGTTTCAAACTGGCTACACTTCATTCTTAGTCTGAAGAGAATAAGTGCTTCACAGACGACCCCTCTAGCTATAAGAAACTAAACACTCTGGGTTTCATAAAAAAATTCTTTCCAATTTTCTCCCTGATCTACTTCTTTCAGAAACGCACCTTAAGAAAAACTGAGATTCGTTTTGATCGTAGGAAAAAATGAACTGTTCAGAAGCTCACCCTGTCTGTTTTCAACTGAATCTAAAATAGACATTTTATTAAAGTATTTTTTACTTCAACGAAGTATTTTCCTTCAACGTATTTTACTACCCCTCCAAAATGATTCCACAACTTAAATCTTGGCCCTCAGTCTCCGGCAGCTGGAATGTACCTGGCCAAGGCAGCGGCCAGTGCGACATGAATACAGAGGGTGCTAAGAATCCCCGGAGGACCGGACTAGGCTGCCATCTGATGCTGACCTTGGCTACTTACAACGGACGCTCCCTATCTTCTGATTCAAGGCTTCTTGAATTGGAAGAGGAACTACAAAGGATCAAGTGGGACATCGTGGGGCTAAGTGAGGTAAGGAGAAAAGATCTCATCGAACTGAAAAGTGGACATCTCTTCTACTATCGTGGGACAGATGCTGGCAGAACTAGTGGTGTTGGATTTATAATAAACAAGAAACTGAAGGATAAAGTTGTAGAAGTTGAAAGTTCCTCTGACAGAGCTGCACGACTTTTTATCAAACTCTCGGGAAGATACCAGGCTCAGATTATTCAAACTTATGCACCCACCACAAGTCATCCTGAAGAAGAAATTGAAGAATTTTATCAGGAAATTTGTCATCTAAATAATAAAGGTAAGCAGCACTTGAAAATAATTATGGGAGATTTCAATGCAAAAATAGGGCAACGGCAACAAAATGAAACTTCAGTAGGTAAATTCGGTCATGGCAACAGAAACCAGCGTGGAAATACTCTCGTTGAGTTTGCAGAGGCAGAAGGGTTTTTCATCTTGAACTCCTTGAAGAAAAAGCCACACAGGAAATGGACATGGAGACATCCAAATGGGACGACAAGTGAAATTGATTTTATTATGTGTAACAAAAAATTCGTCATAGAAGACTGCAGTGTGCTAAACAAGTTCAACACAGGTAGTGACCATAGATTGGTGAGATGTAAGATGCACCTCAACACTAAACTTGAACGTGGCAAGCTCATAGGACAAACAAAATCTATTGACATAACCAACCTTAAAAAACACCATAATACCTTCAAGTTGGAACTGAAGAACAGGTTCTCTGCTTTAGAAGGCCTAACATCGGAAGAAGTGGACATCTCTGAACTTAACAGAAAAGTAACCAAAGCTCTTATGGAAACAGCAACAAAATTAGCTGGGTCTAAGAACAAGTTGCATGTGAACAAATTATCAGGAAAAACCAAAATGTTGATGCAAAAAGAAGAGAGATGAGGACAACTAAAGATGTGGCTTCCAAAGTGGAATATATAGAGCTATGCAAGACAGTAAGAAAAAGTATCACTGAAGACTTAAGGAAATTCAACTGTGAACTAGTGAGGAAAACAATTGAAAACAACCAAAGCCTAAAGATAGCAAAGGGACATATCAGTAAGGGAAGAAAACAGATTATGGAACTGAGAAAAGATGGTTCTGTAACAAAAAATAGAGGCGAAATTTTGACAAGAGTGAAAGATTTCTACTCCAAATCATATGAAAGGGATGATATATGCACTCCAGACATCATGAAAGATACCAGTACCAGAGTTCCTCCAGTCCTTCCAGCAGAAGTTGCACATGCAATCAAGAACATGAAGCGAGGAAAAGCTCCAGGAGAAGATGGAATTACTGTAGACATCATACAAGAAGCAAGTGGAGAAATCGAAACAGTACTCGCCCAAATTTTCACTCTATGCCTTAATGAAGGAAAGATTCCTGAGGATTGGAACACCGCTACAATGATCCTGCTACATAAGAAAGGTGACATTGAGGATCTCGGAAACTACAGACCTATCAGCCTCCTATCAGTAGTTTATAAAATCTTCACTAAAGTTCTTTCACACCGCTTGAAGGTAACACTGGACATGGCTCAACCGAGAGAACAAGCTGGATTCAGGAGTGGCTACAGCACAATAGATCATATCCACGTACTGAGAGAACTAATTGAAAGAGCGAGGGAATATGAACTTCCATTGTGCATGGCTTTTATCGATTATGAAAAAGCCTTTGATTCGGTGAAACCATCAGCAGTTACAATGGCTCTGAAAACCTGCGGTATTGAAGATGCATACATTAATATTAATAACATCTATGAAAATGCAAGTGCAAAGATTAAGCTGTTTGAAAATACAACACACGTAAAAATTGGAAAGGGAGTGAGACAAGGTGACACCATATCTCCGAAGCTCTTTAATGCCACATTGGAGGGTGTTTTTCAGTCGCTGAGCTGGGAAAACAAGGGGATAAAGATTAATGGAGATTATCTAACCCACCTTCGTTTTGCTGATGACGTAGTCATTTTTGCAACTACCCCATCAGAGCTGCAGAGTATGATCCAGGAACTTGCTGACAAGAGTAAAGAAGTGGGATTAAAAATGAACTTTCAGAAGACAAAAGTGATGTTCAATGCTTTTACAAGAAATGAAGATTTATCGATTGATGGAGAAAAGCTGGAGATAACAGACACGTACGTTTATCTTGGACAGCAGATATCAAGTGAGGGTCACATTGATGAAGAAATTAATCGGCGTACAAAACTTGCCTGGAGAGCTTTTGGAAGAAACAGCATAATTTTCAAGAGCAATATGCCATTATGTCTTAAAAGAAAAGTGTTTGATCAATGCATCCTTCCAGTCCTTACGTATGGTGCAGAGACGTGGACCTTAACTAAAAGAGACATACAAAGGCTGCAGACAACTCAAAGCAGCATGGAGAGGTGCATGCTTAGTGTAACCAGGAGAGATAAGAAAGAGGGAACTCGTGGATCCGAAAAATGACAAGAGTGGAAGACATCATGATCAGAGTTAAATCCCTGAAATGGCAATGGGCTGGATATACTGCCAGGACAGATCATCGATGGACAGCCGAAATTTTAGATTGGATTCCAAGGGACAGGAAAAGACCCAGAAGAAGACCACATGGGAAATGGGTGGATGAAATTCGAAAGTATGCGGGAGTGACATGGAGGAGAATGGCACAAGACAGACCGTTGTGGAGGAAACTTGGGGAGACCTTCGTCCAGCAGTGGATTGATAATGGTTGACAATGATGATGATGATGACTTCAACGAAAACGTGCTTCTTAAATTTCGTAGTTTCCCATGTTATTAAATGGGAAATTCACTGAATTTTCTATCATAAGAAATCCGAAAACTGTCCTCTTAGTAAAATCAACAATCGTTTTTGACCCCATGCACTTCAATTCCACTCAAAAGAGGAAAAAACATTAAAGTGAGTCTTCTTTTTGAGTTCGTTTGATTCTGAGGCAAAAAAATATATATACATATGAAAGAAATGTTTTCTCGACGAATGATTCAAACTCATTTCTGTTCGAAGTATAAGAAAATGAAATCTGGCATCGGAGCAATGAATACGTAAACAATTCCATTGAAACTATAGTAAATCATCTCGATTATGCCTGCTTTCATGACAATGAAAATCTTCGTAATGAAAGACTTGAAAGTACTTCGATAGCCTAAAAGAGTTCTACTCTCTTAATAAATTAAAATTTAATAAATACTTCTGTTTCTCAGTAAAGAACTGGAGGGACATGGAATCTGACAATAGTGAAGGGAGAACAAAGATTTTAAAGCGGTTCATGGGGAAAAAAAGGCCATGGTTCATTCAGTAAAGAAATGTCAGAGTAGAGAGCGTGAGCAACTATCTGTCTTTAGGTTGAGCTTTCACTTATAGGGCTTCTTTTTTAATATATAAATATATGCATGCATTTCCCTTAACTGAACATGAACTAATATATATATATATATATATATATATATTTCCCCTTTCTCAAAGGACTCCATTAAGTTGATCTCCAGTCTTTGAAGTGAATGGGAAGAAAAATAACATGTCGATGTGTTATGAGAAAATGTACGAATTTACTTAAGACAGTAGTCTGAAGCGAATTGAACATCAAGCAGTTGTAAGAGGTTTTACTATCGTAATATCTACATACATTTTGAAAAAAAATCTAAAGTTAGAGGGGAAAAATACATGAATATTAAAAAACAGTTCCTTAGATTTACAAATAGAGTATTTGAAGTGGAAAGAGGGATGGAATGCTTTGAATAGGAATTTCTTGTTTCAGTGAAGGGATTCTTATTCTGGAATTTTTTTTTAAAAAAGAGAAACTATCATTTTCAGAAATTTCTGGGGGAGTCAACTTGGACATTTTAATCGATTCCATGCATACATCACGTGATCATCCTTTATCAGTCCTTCTCCAGGACTTAAAAGGGCCATGTTAGATCAGAAATTCCCATAGCTTCAACTTTACTACGGTATCTTGAAAGTTAGTCTACATTCTTCACGAATTTTGTTGTAATGTTTGGATCTAGTTCATGAATTTCCTTTGTAAATGCAAACACTCCAGATCACAGGGAAAGTAAAATCTGACAATCTTATCTGTTTACAGAGAAATTCTAAGAATTAGAAACATGTTTTTAGTAACAATATAAGAGTGAAGGAAATACTTTGAACACTGTCTTTCGTTGTTAAAACGCATGCTGGGAACGTTATCTTTTTCATGACAAACATGCCGGAAACTTAAGGCAAACATGTTATCACAGGAAGATGCACTATTTAACACTGCGGAAATCGCTCTCAAAACAAATTGGACGTTAATCAAAAACATCTGGACACGATGAACTTAAGGGGAAGTGATCTTATCTATAACAAGGCACAAAATAATGTAGTCCGCGTGAACTAAGATATCACAGGAAGAAGTACTTATCTACATGAGCTGGGCAATGTGTTTTCATTTATCACATTTATAGGAATAGTATTGAAGGCTGAAATGTCGGGAGATAAGAACGTTGGGGTACATTAATCAAAAACATCTGTTTTACCTACACAAAGAAATTCTGGGACTAGAGAGAACAGATTGGGTTTATCAGGCCGGAAACAAAGATAACTCAAATGTCGTTCTGATAGCATTGCAGACGGGAAGTGATCGCAATGTACACCGACGGGGTGAATTAATCTGTCTTTGGAAATATATCTAAACTTAGGGAAAACAAAATAAGACTCGTTTATCATGCAAAAGGAGAAAATTAATTTTTAAGTATCCGGAATAATGTTGAAAAATCAAGCCAGAATAAAATAAAGAACCAAGTTATAATAATTAATGAAATTTCTTGAAAGGGTGCGAATCGCTTTTATAGACATGAGTTAAAAAATAATGCAACGCTTATTAACACCTCACACAGGTTCTAAAAGGCTACGTTTTATAAAGAGAAGAAAAATTCTAAGTTGATTAAAAAAATAAGAAGCACTGAAATAATTCCTAAGTTTAAATAAATATTTCCTAAGTTATAATCAGCACGATAAGAGTCAACGTTCTTATCTCCAGCCATTTCCGGTAGGGGAACTCTCGTGAGGAGCAATCGTCAGGTGCTTCTCCCCTTCCTGTGACTGCACCCATGAAGTGCACAATGTTAAGTGAATGGACCCAGAAGCTATCCTTTCCCACTATCATTATCCAAGACAGTTCCACATCAAAGGTATTCTACTAATTTATTGCAGATCATTTTATACGAATTAGATGTAATTATACTAACACACACACACTGAAGATTTCGTTGTTTTTCTTTCGCGTTATAAGTCTTAATATCAGTTCTTGCATTACGACCTCTGCCGTATTATCTGTTCAGCCCTTTTCACATGTCAGCCATCTTCTCACATCTGACGTTGGCCGCCGCGCCCTCTGTCCGTGAAGTCCCAACATCCTCCGGCCCCAAAGAATTGGGTTCAGTCTTTTATAAGTCCAGCTCTGTATAGGTGTTGTACTGGTCTTTTGATCATTGTTCCATTAGGATGTCTCACTGTACATGAACGTACCTTTTCGTCACGTCCCACATGAACTTGGATAATGATACCGGTTTTACACATCAGTTTAGGTAATCCATCTTTTACATGAACTATGGAATCCTTTTTCACCTCTAAACCCCTTTTTGCAATCTTCAACTGGTGGGCTGATTTCAATTCCAGAAGATATTCTTGTCGCCATCTTCTCCAGTCTCTCCATAACTAGTACTCTGTGTTTGTATTTCCTTGTAAGGTCGCTTCTTTTTGATTCCTCAGAACTTGGTTTCCCCATCAGGAATTGTTGTCAATCTTCTTCTAATTAAGAAATGCCCTGGTCAGTGATTCAGGCTCTCCTGGTTCGCTGTAGACAAATGTCAAAGGACGGGAATTCAGGATCGCTTCTACTTTAACATATGAAGAATTGGAAACTACTCTTGTTGAAGAAGCTTTTCCCAGTGTTCTCTTTAGGCATGTTTTGATCGAACGAACGAGCCTCTCCCAAAAACCACCCCACCATGCAGCTCTTTCAACAATGTACTTCCATCTTATTCCGGTTTCTCCATAAAACTTTAAATTTTCTGGATCTGTAACCATGCTTCAGTTTGGTTAAATCTCGGTTTAGCCTTTTAAATGTTTTCGCGTTATCTGAATAGTGTCTTACAAATTCCTCTTTTTGCTAAAAATCTTCTAAATGCCAACAGAAAGTTGCAAGCTGTTAAATCTGATACCAATTCCAGATGTACGGCACGAGTAACTGCACAAGTGAATAAAGCGATGTAAACCTTCTTATTTTCATTCTTTGTGAATAATGGTCCTGCAAAGTCCACTCCACATATTTCAAAAGGAGAAACTTCCTTTAATCTGTCCGGTGGTAAGGGTGCCATATCTTGGTCGAAAGGTTTTGTTTTAAATTTCAGGCAGTTAAAACAACTATGTATAACGCTTTTCACTCTTTGCCATCCCCGTAAAATCAAGTACCTTTCTCTGATTTGTGCTAAAGTCTCGGCAACTCCAACATGTCCTACCCTTATGACTTCGCTTTATTAATAGGTCTGACAAATAACTATTGGTTGTCAAAATTACTGGATGAACTTGGTCATAGTTCAAGTCTGCATTCTGTAGTCTTCCTCGAACTCTCATTATACCGTCGTCGTCCAGAAATGGATTAAACTTGTAGATTTTCGAATCTGAAGAAATGTAGTGTTCACAGTTCAAAGCATTTACTTCGTTTGGAAAACACTCTGGGATTGTTTAACCCAATAAATTTCCGCTGAGTTTAATTCTTCAACTGTCAGAACTCCTGTTAGTCTCTATTTCGAACATTATGTACGAATCTTAGAGTCCATGCTGTCACACGAAGAACAGTTTTCAATTCACTGTTTTTTCTAATATCAAAAATAGGGGTCCTCCCTTCTTCCGTTACATAGCTTACTTGAAGAGACTCTTTAGTTTTCTTTCTTCCCTTGCACTGTCGTCTGTGGACAAGTCAGCTGGTAATTTTGGCCATGATGTTTCCTCTCTAATTAACCATTCTGGTCCATGCCACCAATGACTATTACTTTTGATGGTTTCAATTTTCTCTCCTGTGGTGAGTAAGTCTACAGGATTCTCTTCTCCTGGGCAGTATGCCCATGATAACGGATTGGACTTCCCTTGTATTTTTTTTTATCCTATTTTGCACAAACTGCTTCCATTTTTCGGCATTTCCTTTTATCCAATGCAAAACTGTACTGGAATCTGTCCAAAAGTGGAAGGTTAAATCAAACCTCTGCTTCAGTTGCCTTTCAACAGATTCACCTAGTCTAGCTCCTATTAACGCCGCCATCAATTCTAGCCTACGTAAGGATAAGTTTCTTTAAGGGTGCTACTCTTGCCTTTGAAATCGCATTTCTTGAATTTATTTAATCTTTGGTTTCATATCTCAAATATATCACTGCACCATAAGCATTTTGACTCTCATCTGTGAAACAATGCAACTTGATATTTCTCAATTCCTTTTCTTCGGGTATCGTTCACTTGACCGAAAGGTCACTTGACCGAAAATCACTTCGCCGAAAATCACTTGATCGAAAGGTACATTTCACCGAAGGGTCACTTGACGGAAAAGTTCATTTCACCGAAAGATCACTTCACCTAAAAGTTCATTTCATCGAAAGGACACTTGATCGAAAAGTTCATTTCACCGAAAGATTACTTTACCTAAAAGTTCATTATATCGAAAGATCATTTCACCGAATGGTCAGTTTATCGAAAACTTAGAATTTTGTTGTTATAGATCTGTTGGAGTATGGTGCTGGTTTTTAAAAAACTGGTCACCTAAACATTATTGGATTGTATAAAAAATACTTTTAATTTCTTTTAAACACCTCCCCATAAGTAGGTTTTTCGAAATATAACATTAATTATAAGTCATAGATAGACCTGTGCCTTTTTGCCAAATTTTAATCCCCCGAGCTCATATTCATGAAGTTTACATAACAACTCAAGTTAATGAGTTGTTATGTAAACACACTTATTCAGACAAAAAAAAAATCAGTTTTAGGGCCCTTGGCCTCGGTTTAGGCCTTTTTAGAACATTTTAATCGTGCGTGCTCATATTCATAAGGTTTACGTAAAATGTCCAGCTAATAATGTTGCACATTTATTCAGGCAAAAAAGAATCAATTTTTGGGCCCTAGGCCTCGGCTTAGGCCTTTTTAGAAAATATTAACCGTGCGTGCTCATGTTTATAAGGTTTACATAAAAACTAAAGTTAATGATGTTGTACTCTTATTCAGGCCAAAAGAATCAGTCTTAAAGCTCTTGGCCTCGTTTTAGGCCTTTTTAGAAAATTTTAATCCTGCGTGCTCATATTTATAAGGTTTACATAAAATGTCAAGTTAATAATGTCACACATTTATTGAGGCAAAAAAGAATCAATATTAGGGCCATAGGCCTCGCTTAGGCCTTTTTAGCAAATTTTAATCGTGCTTGCTCATGTTCATAAGCTTTACATAAATAGTAAAGTTAATAATGTTACACATTTTTTCAGGCAAAAAAGAATCAATTTTAGGGCCCTAGGTCTCAGCTTAGGCCTTTTTAGAAAATTTTAATTGTGCTTGCTCATGTTCATAAGCTTTACATAAATAGTAAAGTTAATAATGTTACACAATTTTTCAGGCAAAAAATAATCAATTTTAGGGCCCTAGGTCTCAGCTTAGGCCTTTTTAGAACATTTTAATTGTGCTTGCTCATGTTCATAAGCTTTACATAAAAGTCAAGTTAATAATGTTGCAATTTTTTTCAGGCAAAAAGAATCAATTTTAAGGTCCTAGGCCTCAGCTTAGGCCTTTTTAGAAAATAACGGTACGTGCTCATGTTCATAGGTTAACCTAAAAACTCAAGTTAATGATGTTGCACACTTTTCAGGCTAAAAGAATAAAGTTTAGGGCTCTAGGCCTCGGCTTAGGCCTTTTTAGCAGATCTTAATCGTGCGTGCTCATATTCATAAGGTTTACATAACTCAAGTTAATGATGTTGTACACTTATTCAGGCCAAAAGAATCAGTCTTAAAGCCCTAGGTCTCGGCTTAGGCCTTTTTAGAAAATTGTAATCGTGCGTGCTCATATTTATAAGGTTTACATAAAATGTCAAGTTAATAATGTCGCCCATTTATTCAGGCAAAAAAGAATCAATATTAGGGCCGTAGGCCTCGCTTAGGACTTTTTAGCAAATTTTAATCGTGCTTGCTCATGTTCATAAGCTTTACATAAAAAGTAAAGTTAATAATGTTACACATTTTTCTGGCAAAAATAATCAATTTTAGGGCCCTAGACCTCGGCTTAGGCCTTTATCGCAAATTTTAATCGTGCGTGCTCATATTCATAAGGTTTACGTAAAAAGTAAAGTTAATAATGTTGCACATGTATTCAGGCAAAAAAGAATCAATTTTAGGGCCCAAGGTCAGCTTAGGCCTTTTTAGAACATTTTAATCGAGCGTGCTCATATTCATAAGGTTTACATAAAATGTCAAGTTAATAATGTTGCACATTTATTCAGGCAAAAAAGAATCAATTTTATTGCCCTTAGGCCTTTTTTTTTAGCTTAGGCGTTTTTAGAAAATTCTAATATTGCTGGTTTATAAGTTTACATAAAATGTCAAGTTAATAAGTTAATAATGTTGCACATTTATTAAGGCAAAAAAGAATAAATTTTATTGCCCTTTAGGGCTTTTTTTTTAGCTTAGGCGTTTTTAGAAAATTCTAATCTTGCTTGTTCACAAGTTTACATAAAATGTCAAGTTAAAAAAATCAAGAGGGGGGGGGGGGGTTACAGATTGCCGTTTCTGGGCATATATTGAGAACTGAATTGGGAACTCCAAACGCATTTCGCGAAAACGGTCCATGTAAGCCAAGCGAGGCGAGAATTGCACTTTAATTTGAAGAAAAAATATTGCCGAGGATCCGAGGTACACCTAGTTTTGGGAGGATGTACCCCCAACTTCCGTAATATTATGTTCGGGGCCGCTGGAGTCTGTCAGTGTATCCAGGATGTTCACCTTGAAGCGTCCGCGAGGTCCGTCATCTTGGGGGGTTGACTTTCCCCCAAAATGTTAAAATGGACTTAGAGCTGTAAACATTAGACCCATGCTTTATATAATTCTGTACACGACCACGAATTTTCAGGAATGTGGAGTGAAACTGAACCCCGCCCCCCTCCCCGTTTCCAAGAGCTCTTCAGGGGTAACATCGAGGATACACTGATGACAGACTCCAGAGGTCCAGAATATAAAATTACGGAAGTTGCGGGTAGAGCCCTCAAAACCAAGCACCTCGTATCCCTTTTACAGACTTCACCAAATTTCTGGGGGAGGGGGAAGGGCATACATAGTTTGGCACTAAACACAACATGAAGCATAGAAATTGCGAGCAAATCCCTTACCTTGAACACCTGTCTGCGCTCTTAGAAACTTGGGGGAGGGTGAATTCGTCCCACCCTCCTGAAAATTCGTGATCGTGTACAGAATCATTATATAAAGCAAGGTTCTAATGTTTACAGCTCTACGTCCATTTTAACATTTTGGGGGAAAGCCCCCTCCCAAAGCTCACGGACTTCGCAGACACTTCAAGGGGAACATCCTGGATACACTGACAGACTCCAGCGGCACAGAATATAATACTACGGAAGTTCGGGGTACAGTTCCCTCAAACCAAGTGTACCTCGGATCATCGGCAATTAATTTCTTCAAATTAAAGCACAATTCTCGCTTGGCTTACATGGAACATTTTCGCGAAATTCGTTTAGAGTTCCTAAAAAGGCCTAAGCCGAGGCTTAGGGCCCTAAAATTGAATCTTTTTGTCTCAATAAATGTGCAACATTATTAACTTGACTTTTTGCGTAAACCTTATAAATATGAGCACGCACGATTAAAATTTGCTAAAAAGGCCTATGCGGAGGCCTAGGGCCCTAAAATTTATTCTTTTTGCCTGAATAAATGTGCGACATTATTAAGTTGACATTTTATGTAAACCTTATAAATATGAGCAAGCAGGATTAAAATTTTCTAAAAAGGCCGAGGCCTAGGGCTTTAAAGACTGATTCTTTTGGCCTGAATAAGTGTACAACATCATTAACTTGAGTTGTTATGTAAACGTTATGAACATGAGCACGCACGGTTAAAATTTGCTAAAAAGGCCTAAGCGAGGCCTACCGCCCTAATATTGATTCTTTTTTGCCTGAATAAATGTGCAACGTTATTAACTTGACTTTTCATGTAAACTATTTATGAACATGAGCACTGAACATGATTTTTATGAAAAACGTATGAACATGATAAAACTTGCTAAAAAGGCCTAGGCCGAGTCATAGGGACTTAAAATTAATTATTTTTGCCTTAAAACTAAATCTTTGCGTTCTCTGTGACACGGAGAAATCAAAAGTGCAATTTGAGTATGATCCCCTAACGTTTCGGTGGTCTGTCTGTCAAACTTGCACCATGCTTCAACAGATCCTGTAATGAAATCTAGCGTTTTCGATAAACTGACCCTTCGGTGAAATGACCTTTCGATGAAATGAACTTTTAGGTAAAGAGACCTTTCGGTGAAATGTACCTTTCGATCAAGTGACCCTTCGGTGAAATGAACGCTTCGATCAAGTGATCTTTCGGTGAAACAATTTTTTCGGTGAAGTGATTTTCGGTCAAGTGACCCTTCGGTGAAGTAAACGTCGGGCAAATGAACCAGACCCCTTTTCTTCGATGTCTCCGAAATAATATCTTGGTATGTCAACATTTTCCATTTGTGATAACTCTGTGCACCAATCTTTCCAATTTTTCTCTAGTTCTATGGACAATTCTGCATCCCAATTTGCACCCGATTTCCAAACTTTTTGCAAGATAATTCTGATTCTTATTGTAAATGGACTTAAAAAACCAATCTGGTCATATAGACGACTAAGTCTTCAGAACTTCTCTTTTGCATACCTTGTCCTTTCTTTCTTTCTCATATATGCAATCACTTCAGAAACGTCTATTCTTATAACATCCTTCTCTCTATTCCATAGTGTTACACGGCACTAGCAGTGTTCCTGCCTAGTCTGCCGGTAACGGTGCTTGAGACCTGAAGTACAATTTAGTTGGCCACGGCACCAGGTGAGAATCTCAGGTGCACTGCTGCACTCAAAGATTCACACCAGAACATAAAAAATGAAAAGTTGAAGAATGACCCGAAGCATAAGGCTTGGGTGAATCCACCTTGTGAACAAAATAACAACAACAAATAAAAAATAAAATAATCTAAAAAAAATGATACTTTGGGATCAGAGTTGTGATGAGGTTCACCCGCAATCACCAATTCGTGACTGAGTGTAGTGGTCCGGATCTTACTCCGGTACATTCAATCCCCAACCAGCCAGTACAACACTCACTTTCGCAAATAACACATGATTCTCAAATACACAACACAACATTTAATAACGTTCTGCGAGATTTAAACAGATCCGGCGCTCTCTAGGCGCATAGACAATTGCCCCTCATATGTGGGCAGCATACGGTGTCACACTTTACTGTCGGATAACGCAGCCGACTGAGTCTTAACCGGACTATCTGAACAAGAGATACTACTCGTTTACACACTAAATAGAGCTGCAGGTGATATTCATATACAATTGCTTAGAGAATGAAAAAAAATTATATGCAAACGATCACATTAAAAATACTCGCGACACAAAATACACAAGCACGTTAATTTGCGGTATAAGATTATAGGTGCGAAATACTGCCAAAGTTAATTAACTAAATCTAATAAGCATGCACATGCAGAACCCTGCCCCGCTGACGTTGGTCCTGAACCAAAGTTAAAAGAAACTGTCCCGCCCAGCGGAATTTGTGGCCACACCTCTTCCTTATTCATGTAAAAAAAGTAATCAGGAAATGGGCCCTGTAAGAAATTGAAATCTGTATGTGCAGGTATTTCCTCTGAGGTTCAGTCACTCAGCATTACTGCATCTATGTCCATGCAGCTTTGGGTGTCGGGATGGCACAAGTTCGCAGATGTGCGAAGAAAAGAAAAAGGAAATATTCATCTACTTACAGTTACGTGACTTTGCTGTGCAAATCCGTTGTGCATCACATAATATCACACGACAAAAAAAACACACACACACAGACACTTGCACCATGTGGCGGCACCGAAGATTCAACACTTCACTTTGACGCTTGATGTAAATGAAGCACACAATTAAAAATGGTAATATCACGCCGCACTTTGTTGCAATGATTAGAGTGCACACTGATCTATTCTCGTGACGATTTGAAGGTGGGCGTTAAGCAAAATAGGCCCTCTCACATCTGATGTTGCGGTTTCCAAGATTAATTTTCTCGGCCGAGCGAAATCAGACGTGCTTTTACCTTAAGCGTATATCGGCAACTCAACATTTCACCTGTATATTTGTTAGGTATCGAAGCCACCGCTCTTACGCTCATATTTTTCTTTCGACATGTTTTTATCCCGTCGCACTTACACGTAGTGGCTTCGCTGCTTACGCGACCACACACACGCACACATGGGGCCTCGCTTCACCCCGTAAGACAAGCGCATCTCTTCACTTCCTCCACAGTAAGGGATGAATGGGGGTGACGATTCCACACTGCAGTGGTTGGCATCCGAACCCGACTTTTGCTTATCTTCGCTTCTCATTGGAATGACCACTGTCCACTCGCAGACTTCTTAATTCCCCTGTAACTTGGCTTTCATTAGGCCAAACAGTCGCTGAGTTCCATTACGCTCCAGCCTAGAAATTTCTGCTTTATCCTGCGGATTTAGGCATTCTGCTGTCTTTATGGCAAACTGGCATCTCCAGCTGCCTCGAGTTGTCTCCATTTCTTACCAAATGCGGGGAGGTTTGCTGCTTCATTTTTCCCAATTCATTTTTTACAGATCCAAGGCCCAGCCTTTCACATCGGAGAGCATACAGACAACTAACTTTCTTCCTTATGTTCATGCCAAGTGCGAACTCTTATTTTTCTGCACGGACCACACAGAGAGCAATTGTTCTCGAAAATGCCCCAAACAATCGACGAATTTACGATTATTCGCTAAACCTTTCGTCCCTATCTTCATTCATTCCTACTCAAGTGGCTCATTCGATACGTATTCCTCTTTCCCTTTCCGTGTTGCATAGGCTGCCCGTCAGCTGCGCCCTGATATTTATGACCTAACAGAGCTATTCTGAGACCACCCAGCCAGAGAGAATTCTTCGCCTCTTTTCTTTCCAAACCCCCAGATAAAACTTTATCTGCTGTTTACACTTTTAAACTCCAATCAAGCCTCGAACAATTAATACTTAATTAATTTCACACATCAACCACGCCCATTAATTACGAAATTAATGGCGGGGGTGGAGTCAGCAACATCGGCCCCTCCTCAAGAAATCTAGAAGTCCTCTTCTGGGCCTATCGCTTTGCTCTTATCAATTTCCAGAGCAACCATTGAGTGCTACCTTTTCCCACAGGTAGAAATAATTCAAAATGGCAAAAATATTGCGTTTCTTGCCTTCAAGAGCATTGGAGCGACTTCCCAATTATCCCGCAATTTTGTTAATTAATTTAGAGAACATCCGAAAGAAAAAACAACGTAAATGAGAAATAAATAAAAAAAACTGAACTGTAAAAGAACATGTGAGCCTGCCGAACTGTGATTCCTAGCTACCTCATACCATACGCGACATGGCGGACAAATTTTAGAGTTTTCTTCAGGTTTTAGGATGGGGGGGGTGTCCACTGTAACATTCCATCCCCCTATGAAAGAAAAAAAAAAAAAAAAAAGGGATGACTGAATGAAGTTTATTCATCCAATCACTCTATTTTTTTTTTTTTTAGCAAACACTCAACCCTTTCCCACCGTCGCAAGGCACCTAATTCCGGATTTAAGTGCCCGGAGTGGAAGGAAAGTTTAAGGATTTCATCACACGTTCATTGCTACCCGTCGAGATAGGCGGAAAAAAAAATTTAAATATGAGGCATAGCTTCGAGAATCCACGAGTTCCACAGATCTCTCACGTTCGATGCTCCTACGCCCGCGAAATGATTGGAGGACTTTTGACCTGGCTTCCCTGCACTCGTAAGGGATCCACAATCATGCGGGTTCGCGCTACAAAGGGTTCGGTTTCTGCCCTCAAGCTCATCGCTATCAGATAGAAATTCAGCAGCCCTCTCCCGAAATTTAGATTTTGCAATCGCGAGTTTAGTTTGCTCACTCCATCTACCCACCATCGCTACACTTTCGACATCCTGAAAAAAGTGTTTAGCACGATACAGCGGATCAGTGCCTGTAAATAGCCTCAACATGTTTATGCATCCCGCTATTTGCTCACCGTAAACCATAGGTGCGGCTAAAGCTGTTTGTCTCAGCTGTGATGTACCCGCTGTACTTGTAACAGGTGTACTCTCTTCCGGAACAATTGCAGCCCCAGTGCTCACATGTTCTCCGTCAGAGTGACCACCAGAATCATCTGAATCCATGTGACTCGCAGATGACGATTTTTTCGTGTTAGCCATTTTGTTTTCTTACCCACTAAAATTATGGCAGTTCTTAGAAAACAGCTTAAGGCTTACTTAATGCTAAATTATACAAAATTCGCACCGAACAAAACTAAATAAAAATAGTAATGGCAGTCAATTCGCACTTATTTTACGAACATGAGTGTTGTTCCGCTAGCTGCAAAATATAGGTATCGATCCTGGGACAACGGCATCATTAATGTTACACGGCACTAGCAGTGTTCCTGCCTAGTCTGCCGGTAACGGTGCTTGAACCTGAAGTACAATTTAGTTGGCCACGGCACCAGGTGAGAATCTTAGGTGCACTGCTGCACTCAAAGATTCACACCAGAACATAAAAAATGAAAAGTTGAAGAATGACCCGAAGCATAAGGCTTGGGTGAATCCACCTTGTGAACAAAATAATAACAACAACAAATAAAAAATAAAATAATCTAAAAAAAATGATACTTTGGGATCAGAGTTGTGATGAGGTTCACCCGCAATCACCAATTCGTGACTGAGTGTAGTGGTCCGGATCTTACTCCGGTACATTCAATCCCCAGCCAGCCAGTACAACACTCACTTTCGCAAATAACACATGATTCTCAAATACACAACACAACATTTAATAACGTTCTGCGAGATTTAAACAGATCCGGCGCTCTCTAGGCGCATAGACAATTGCCCCTCATATGTGGGCAGCATACGGTGTCACACTTTACTGTCCGGATAACGCAGCCGACTGAGTCTTAACCGGACTATCTGAACAAGAGATACTACTCGTTTACACACTAAATAGAGCTGCAGGTGATATTCATATACAATTGCTTAGAGAATGAAAAAAAAAATTATATGCAAACGATCACATTAAAAATACTCGCGACACAAAATACACAAGCACGTTAATTTGCGGTATAAGATTATAGGTGCGAAATACTGCCAAAGTTAATTAACTAAATCTAATAAGCATGCACATGCAGAACCCTGCCCCGCTGACGTTGGTCCTGAACCAAAGTTAAAAGAAACTGTCCCGCCCAGCGGAATTTGTAGCCACACCCTCTTCCTTATTCATGTAAAAAAAGTAATCAGGAAATGGGCCCTGTAAGAAATTGAAATCTGTATGTGCAGGTATTTCCTCTGAGGTTCAGTCACTCAGCATTACTGCATCTATGTCCATGCAGCTTTGGGTGTCGGGATGGCACAAGTTCGCAGATGTGCGAAGAAAGAAAAAGGAAATATTCATCTACTTACAGTTACGTGACTTTGCTGTGCAAATCCGTTGTGCATCACATAATATCACACGACAAAAAAAAAACACACACACACAGACACTTGCACCATGTGGCAGCACCGAAGATTCAACACTTCACTTTGACGCTTGATGTAAATGAAGCACACAATTAAAAATGGTAATATCACGCCGCACTTTGTTGCAATGATTAGAGTGCACACTGATCTATTCTCGTGACGATTTGAAGGTGGGCGTTAAGCAAAATAGGCCCTCTCACATCTGATGTTGCGGTTTCCAAGATTAATTTTCTCGGCCGAGCGAAATCAGACGTGCTTTTACCTTAAGCGTATATCGGCAACTCAACATTTCACCTGTATATTTGTTAGGTATCGAACCACCGCTCTTACGCTCATATTTTTCTTTCGACATGTTTTTATCCCGTCGCACTTACACGTAGTGGCTTCGCTGCTTACGCGACCACACACACGCACACATGGGGCCTCGCTTCACCCCGTAAGACAAGCGCATCTCTTCACTTCCTCCACAGTAAGGGATGAATGGGGGTGACGATTCCACACTGCAGTGGTTGGCATCCGAACCCGACTTTTGCTTATCTTCGCTTCTCATTGGAATGACCACTGTCCACTCGCAGACTTCTTAATTCCCCTGTAACTTGGCTTTCATTAGGCCAAACAGTCGCTGAGTTCCATTACGCTCCAGCCTAGAAATTTCTGCTTTATCCTGCGGATTTAGGCATTCTGCTGTCTTTATGGCAAACTGGCATCTCCAGCTGCCTCGAGTTGTCTCCATTTCTTACCAAATGCGGGGAGGTTTGCTGCTTCATTTTTCCCAATTCATTTTTTACAGATCCAAGGCCCAGCCTTTCACATCGGAGAGCATACAGACAACTAACTTTCTTCCTTATGTTCATGCCAAGTGCGAACTCTTATTTTTCTGCACGGACCACACAGAGAGCAATTGTTCTCGAAAATGCCCCAAACAATCGACGAATTTACGATTATTCGCTAAACCTTTCGTCCCCTATCTTCATTCATTCCTACTCAAGTGGCTCATTCGATACGTATTCCTCTTTCCCTTTCCGTGTTGCATAGGCTGCCCGTCAGCTGCGCCCTGATATTTATGACCTAACAGAGCTATTCTGAGACCACCCAGCCAGAGAGAATTCTTCGCCTCTTTTCTTTCCAAACCCCCAGATAAAACTTTATCTGCTGTTTACGCTTTTAAACTCCAATCAAGCCTCGAACAATTAATACTTAATTAATTTCACACATCAACCACGCCCATTAATTACGAAATTAATGGCGGGGGTGGGTCGTAACATCGGCCCCTCCTCAAGAAATCTAGAAGTCCTCTTCTGGGCCTATCGCTTTGCTCTTATCAATTTCCAGAGCAACCATTGAGTGCTACCTTTTCCCACAGGTAGAAATAATTCAAAATGGCAAAAATATTGCGTTTCTTGCCTTCAAGAGCATTGGAGCGACTTCCCAATTATCCCGCAATTTTGTTAATTAATTTAGAGAACATCCGAAAGAAAAAACAACGTAAATGAGAAATAAATAAAAAAAACTGAACTGTAAAAGAACATGTGAGCCTGCCGAACTGTGATTCCTAGCTACCTCATACCATACGCGACATGGCGGACAAATTTTAGAGTTTTCTTCAGGTTTTAGGATGGGGGGGGGTGTCCACTGTAACAATAGGTATCCCAAAATTTGCTTGCAGCGCATTGAATATCATTTTCTTCATTATTCCACAATTGCTGAAGGGATTCGCTGTTTGTTCTCCATTTTCTCATGTTAAAGTTCAACTCATTCAAAATACATCTAACGTCTCTTGATAGTATCAATGCTTCATTTTCATCTGTTGCTCCTCCAATTAAATCATCCACATATAGACAATTCCTCAGTGGCTTGTATGCATCCTCATACTGTGAATGCTGAGCGTTGGTCAGCATAAATGGGCTTGACTTCGCACCAAATATGACTCGTCATTCGTAGTATTTTTACTTTGAGGGAGTCGGTCATCTATTTCCTCGTCAATCCACAAAAATCTAACTGCATCTCGGTCTTCTTTGGCAAGAGCAATCTGTAAAAATGCCTGTTGAATGTCAGCTGTAAATGCGACCTTATTGTTACGGAATCTGATCAACAAATCCAGCACATCGGGATTTAGGTTTGGCACTGCGAGTAAACAATCATTTAATGAACAGTTTTCGGCATGAGATGACGCATCAAATACTACGCGTAATTTAGTGGTATCCTTGTTTTCCCTGATTACAGCCTGATGTGGCATGTAATATATTAAACTGCTACTATCATCCTTTGTTTCCTCTGCAATTCCTTCTTTTAAATAATTTTTTATAACCTTCTTATATTCTTCGTAGAACTGTGGGTTCCTTACTGAACTTCCGAACGAGCGATCTGAATAGTTTTTCAGCCAAGTTGTAATTATCCTTCAAGTCTTCTATTTGTTGATTCCACGGAAACCGTGTAACGTATCTATCATCTTCCATTTTCAGATTTTCTCTAAATTTCTCATAAATGCGATTATCTTCTGTTTTTATCAGTTTGGTCGATACTTTCCCTTATTCCTAGCGTTTAAAGATCCCAAAAGTTCAACATTTCGTTCATTTCAGTCAGTTTTACTTGTACTTGTGGCACTTTTCATAACATTACTGACAGACTGTGACGCCAACGCATTTGACAGCGCCGAGTTGCCAATAAATGTCCACCCAAAAATAGTTTGTGAAACGACCAAGGATGGAGTTATCCTACGCACTCTCCCGGTTACAACCTTCCAATAATAGTCAGCTCCGATCAAAACTGATAATTCTAAGTTGTTAGTTTTCCGCTCCATCTGCTAACGAAATTTTTTCTTTTTCACAATAACTTCGTATTTTTTTCCCCCCTGGAGTACTTATCAAAGCACCGCTAATGTTATTTGTTTCCAAAGCCTGAATCTCAATTCTGCGTCCAGTTCTTGCATCTTTTAAAACCAAGCGAACTTTTCTTTTCTGTTACTGAGGAATTCGCGGCAAATGAAAATATCGTTAATTGTTCTTCTCCTGTCACTTGTAACTTGAGCTCTTTAGAAACTGTTTCCATAACAAATGTCCATTGCGAGCCTCCGTCCAGAAGAATTCGCACGCTACGACTAGTTTTTCCCACTGCCTTTAGGGTCATGGTCTGTAACAGAACACCGTCCTCTTGCTGAAATGAGTGTGCAATATATTTTACAGCTGAGGTGCTTCTTTCGGCATCGCACATGAAGATATTGTGTTTTCGATGACAAAGTTGACACCGATCTTTTGATAAACAAAACTTCGCCAAGTGATACTTTTTGAAACAGTTAAAGCATCTTCCTTGTCGCAATAAATTAAGTCTTTTTTCGCCTATTGTTAAAGGACATCTGTCTAAATCATGATCCGACGAACAAAATAAACAACTTTCTCTAACACAATGCTCCTTATTTCTTTGAACGTTGACCGCAGTCAATCTGTCTTCAACGCGTTTTACACAGGACTCTGGGTTATTTTCTACAGTAGCATTCAGTTCGGCGGCCGAAGGAAACTTTTATTTTGCTTCATGAATTCTTTTGCGCGCGTGTGATCAGATCTGATGGGCATATTGTTTACTGCCTTAACACTCTGAAAAAGATTGTTTTAATTCTGTGTTTCCGCGAATCGCCTGGGTGCGCTCACGACTTTCAATTTCCTTTCTTATAAATTCCATAACTTCTATATTCCAAATCTCATCAGCTTCCCGAAGTCTGTTGAATTCTAGTACTAATTCACTAGGAACTAATTTCAATATCATGGGACACAACAAACTTCTATAAGTGTCTGAGATTACTCCCAGCGATTCGGTTCTACGTCAATTCGTCGCGTGCGTCAATTCGTCGCGTGCGTCAATTCGTCGACTGCGTCAATTCGTCGACTGCGTCAATTCGTCGCGGTCAAATTCGTAGACTACGTCAACTCGTCGCGTTTACAGATTTTGGTTACATACAAAACGAATGCAGGAAAACGTACGATTTCGAACGTCTTGCTCCCTGATCAAATTTATAAAGTTTGGACACGCAGACAGGATAGGAATATTAAGTTTTTCTTTGGCACTAAAAATATTAGACGGTAAACTGTTTTTGGAAAGGGGCAGAGCCCGGTTGGTCAGTGCCCCCATATACAAAATTTTCGTAAAATCTACAGTTTTCAATTCAGAACCACCAAATCTGGTATACTATCTCGTGGTATTCTAACTTAGACTGTAGACGGTTTTGGGAAGCGGTTGCAGAGGGGTGTTAGAGCCCCCCTACAGAATTGCCGTAAGATATAGTTTTCAATTTAGAACTACCAAATTTAGTATATTATCTCATGGTACTCTAACTTAGACGGTTTTTGGAACGGGTCAGGAGCCCGGTTGGTCAGCCCCATACACAAAATATTCGTAAGATCTAGTTTTCAATTCAGAACCACCAAATCAGGTATCCTATCTCATAGTACTCTAACTTAGACTGTTGTCGGTTTTTGGAACGGGTCAAGGCCCGGGGAGTGAGCCCCCCTCCCCGTACATACAAAATTTTCGTAAAATCTAGTTTTCATTTCAGAACCATCAAATTTGGTATCGTGAAACTCTAACTTAGACGGGTTTTTGGAAGGGGTTGGAGCCCGCGGGGTCGGAGCCCCCCATCCTCATAAAAAAATTTCGTAAAATCTACAGTTTACATCTTAGAACCACCAAATTTGGTATACTATCTTATGGTACTCTAACTTAGACGGCAGACCGTTCTCGGAACGGGTCAAGGCCTGGGGGTCAGAGCCCCCTAAAAAATTTTTCTTAAACTATACAGTTTTCAATTCAGAACCACCTAATCTGGTATAATATCTCATGGTACTCTAACTTAGACGGTAGACGGTTTTTGGAAGGGGTTGGAGCCCGGGGGTCAGAACCCCCGAATAATTTTTTTGTAAAATCTAGTTTTCAATTTAGAACCACCAACTTTGGTATACTATCTCATGGTACTCTTACTTAGACAGCAGACCGTTTTTGGAACTGATCAAGGCCCGGGGGTCAGAGCCCCCACATACAAAATTTTCTTAAAAACTGCAGTTTTCAATTCAGAACCACCAAATATGGTATACTATCGCATGGTACTCTAACTTAGGCGATTTTTTGAAGGGGTTGCAGCCCGGGAGGTAAGGGCCCCCCTCATATAAAAGTTCGCAAAACCTACAGTTTTCAATTTAGAACCACCAAATTTGGTATACTATCTCATGGTACTCTAACTTAGACGCTGGACGGTTTTTGGAAGGGGTTGGAGCCCGGGGGTAAGAGCCCCCCACCATAAATATGCCGCGTAAAATCTAGTTTTCAATTTAGAACCACCAAATTTGGTATACTATCTGATGCTACTTAGACGGTCGACGGTTTTTGGGACGAGCCACGGCCCTGGGGGCCGGAGCCCCCCACACACATACATACATTTTCTTAAAAACTACAGTTTTCAATTCAGAACCACCAAATTTGGTATCATGAGACTCTAACTTAGACGGTTTTTGGAATGGGCTGGAACCCCGGGGTGAGAGCCCCTCCCCCTCATAAAAAATTTCGTAAAATCTACAGTTTTCAATTTAGGACAACCAGATTTGGTATACTACTTATGGTTATCTAACTTAGACGGTTTTTGGACGGGGTCTGGGCCCGGGTCAAGGTAGCCCCATGCAAAATTTTCGTAAAAAGTTCCGTTTTTTACTCTTAAGAATACCCTATCTACGTTCTAAGGCGCTCTCTGGCCCTTTGAGGGCCTTGCACCATCAACCAACCAACTAACCTACGGTCTAAGTTAGGGACTGTAGATAACAATAAAGTGCAAAAATATGCGTTTAATGGTGTATTAAAAACACAAATCTATATAGTTTAGCTTTCACTATCAACGAACGGCTTATCAGAAAGAAATATAATGTAATGTAAACAGAGTTCCAGATATTCAAAATTCAAAACGGTAAGAAAAAGATCAATGCCAATGTGAAGTCGTATGCATACGACATCACATAGGTACATTGCATTTCTGTGTCGCGGGATTCACAGAAGCACACGCCAGATGTACGGCAGTTCTATAGATGTCTCCTAGAAGGTAAGTATTCCCATTCCTTTTTCTTTCTTTTTTGTTTCGCAAAATTAAATTAACTAAATCAAAAAATTTAAAATAAGTTTACTGGAAAATTGCAGGAATATCTTTTTCATTCATTAACTTCCACCCGCTGAACTTGGTGATTCCACAAATAGTAATATGTACCTGGCAAATAACTGGTATCCCTGCTAGTACAAATTATATTAATGATTTATTTGCGTCCAGTTCAATCTAGTATGTCCATAAGAGCGTTTGGGGCCGTATGAAAAATACATTTCAACGTGTGCCGCTACGGCGGCGGAGTGATCTAGGCGCTGGCTTCTGACCACTTGTCGAGAAGGATCCTGGTTCAAATCCCGGTGAATCATGGACGTTGTGCTTGACTTCTGGCACTGGCTGTCCCCCTTCCCAGGAACCAGTGGCCCAAAATTGGGAATGTTCCGACTGCTTATAGCCCACTGAATTCATCACGGTGGTCGTTAACCCCCTCCCCCAAAAAAAGATTGCGACGTGTCCATTGCTATTTGTTGTGGACCGTACAAAAGTATGTTTTTGATATCAACGTGTCCATTGCTATTTGTTGTGGACCGTACAAAAGTATGTTTTTGATATCAACGTGTCCACTTCCATGTAGGCTGGCCATAAAATGTTAGTTACTTTTGTTTTCACCTTGTCAGCGCTTCGGTATATGGTTGAAGTATACGTATATATAGTTGGGCCACATCAGCACGTAGTTTGGTTTATATAGAAAATCAAGATGTTACATTTTTACTCAGCTACAACACATTAATCCCAAAGGCTATTTGTTGAAATCTTTAATCCGCCGTGCTCATATTCACAACGTTAACATAACATGTCAAGTTATTAATGTTGCAGTTTTACCCTGTCACAAAACTTTAGTTACAAGACCTTAGGCGTAAACTTATTTTAGGAGTTTTTAGTCCGACGTATTCATAAGGTTTCGATAACATGCCAAGGTTATGGTACTGCGTTTTGACTGAGGCACAAAAATTAATAAACAGGCCTTAAGCCTTTTTATCAGTTTTCAATCAACCATGCTCATATACATAAAATTTTCAGAGAAAGTCAAGTTTACTGTGCTGCGCATTTACTAGAGTACAAAACTATAAACAGCCATTAACTTTCACCCGCTGAACTTGGTGATTCCTCAATTCATCCATTAACAAGGTCTTTTAAGCGATTGTATGCTATGGTCATATTGATAATGTTTGATGACAAGTCAGGTTAATGATGATGCACTTATTAAAGACTTAAAAAAGGTGTAGAGGCTAGTAATTATTATTTGAAGTATAAGTAAAAGCTCATTTTTAACTTGACTCGTCATGAAATCCTTGTGAATATGGCATTTATTTTATTTTGTACATTTTACAAAGCGTATGCATTTTTTTGGCATTTGTTTTATTTTGTACTTGTTACATAGCGTTTCGCATTTTTGTAATGCTTGTGACTTGTGATTGCATTTTGAATTTTTATTTGTTTCACATTTCGGATTGCATTTTGAATTTTTATGTTTCACATTTTGGATTACTTTTTGACATTTTGTTTTTGACATGCTATTTTGAAAATTTTGTCTTTTTTAATTTTGCGTTGTGTTTTAAATTCTTGCATCTTCGGCGGAATTACATTCTTAAAAAATTCAAATACAAGTTAGTAAAAGGTATAATTCAATTAGTGAGAAATACCAGCACATTTTAGTAAAGGGTAGAATTATATGAAATTCCTCTTAAAAAGTCCAGCATGTTAACATTGTCTCCGTGCACCAAAGAAGTTCAAATTCCTTTTTATCTTGCCAGCGTTTCTCTTCTGGGTGGATTTGTTGGAATCTGTGCTATCACTCTTTCGATTTTAGCCATAGTTGTTCTCTGCTCTTTCGCAATTTCACTGATTATTTCGTACAGTCAGTTTTTTTCTCTCCCAGAATTGTATTCCAGCATCTGTCTAATCTTTCAAGTTCGTTTTGTGTTCTGGGAAAGCCAAATAAATTGTTTTCACTAACTGACCAAATTGTTGGCGGGAACAGCGGAGGGCTTCTGCTTGGATTGTTTCTTCTGCTTCCACGAAATTTTCCAAGAACATAATTTTCCTCAAACCACTGAACTACATAATCTGCATATTCTAGTAAAATTGATTTCACTTCTTCAAAAGCAGCTGGAATTTCATCAGATGAAAAAAATGCGAGTGCTTGCAAATGTCTGACTTTGAGAGCAAACTCACTGTTTTCCTTATATTCCAAGGCTATGCCAAAGGATGGATATTCTTCAGCACATTTTTTTCAGAGATAAAACCAACAACATTTGTGTGTGCTGCTTCCAAATTCTTTTTTAGCAGCATTATAACGGTAGCTATTTCAAAATCTATTATGCGTATATTGTGGTGCAAGCTGAATATCATAGTCTGATGCATAGTCTTGTAAATCCTACAAAAATACTTTATAATAGTATTATATTATTTATATTTGCTGGAAAGTAACCCATAAACTAGTGGGACAAGTCTGTGCATCTGTGGATTCGTTTCAACCATAGCAAGAATGGAATATAATTGCCTAAAAAGGGTTGGACAAGTTTCAAATGTCCCATCCATAATCCAGAGGGGTGCTTCTTTAAGCTTTCGTAAATTATCCTCTGTTTAAAATAAAATAATTCTTTGATGTCCAAATGCGCTACCTCTGCCAAGAAATTTTGCACCATCTTCTCCTGTAAATTTATTGGGGCATCGATCCGTTCTGAAGTCGTAGGCTCCGCAGGCATGTCTTGGCATGTCTTCTCTTTTTTACAACTTGCCTTAGTGCATCCATATTAGGCATGTAAGCTGCATTTACTGTAGCCATTGACGTTGTCACGGTTTGAATAATTTGTGCAGGGGCTTCGTCCGTATTTCTCGCTCGTTCTTTTATTTGTGCTCTTGCAACAGCAACATCACTTTTCTCCGGTCTTGGAGCATGATTATGTGGTTTCTCATTGCGCATTATGTGTTCATCTCCAATAAGAATAGTACTAGCAAAGCCAGTACAATTTCCATAATTTCTTTCAATACAGTGAATACCGTAAATCACCTCGCACTCTTTTATGGCAAAATTAATACCCTTTCCATTTCAGCAAATCATTTCCTTTTTGTGAGTTAACTATTTATGGTGCATTCTTCATCTGCATAGTGCCTTCGGAAAACAATGCACTTTCTCTTTCCAAAATATTTAGAATGATATATTTCCACTACTACCACCTCACAACGCACAACAAAGGTTTCAACAAGCACGTTCTGTTCTCCAGTCAACTACGAACTAATGAGCAACCATTCAATAAAACACTCAGAATACAGACAATCACGTGAAGCTTGTTCCTCCAGTTAGGGTTTAAGCGAAGTTCAAGATTTTCGTACCTGCGGTCACAAGAAGTGGTTAATTTTAAGGATCGGCATCTTATCTTTTGTTTTTCCAAAACGCAGAGGTACATGTATTTTACAGCTGGGACGCTCCAGGCGGAGGAACAACAGATGCGAAGAACACGGGAGCCAGGTTCCGGAGGCGGCAGCAGGCGCGGACTGGGCAGCTGTACTCTGGGCCGGTAAGCGTCATGCTAATTCTCAAAAATAAATTCAAATTTTTTGTGTTGCACCATGCGTATGAAAGAAAATTGTTATACTGAAAAGACAATTTGTTTACCCCGTAACATATTAAACGAAACCTACGTCCCTACGTGCCAAATGATCTGTAAGCCAAACACAGTTTTTCATGAAACACCTTCCCCCGACTTTCTAAGTTCAGATCTGTCTCGTTCGACTTATTTCCTGTGCCGCCCCTCTCTTTCGCTAATTGCAGTTAATTGCCGTGAAATTGGTGTTTTACGTTGGGGTGTATTGCCGCTTGTCCTGAAGACTAGAGTGAAACCGGTGAACCCCAGGGGAAAAGTATTCCATCAAAAGCAACAGAAATCCAATGCGAGAGCAAAACTTTGTTCGTTGGCATTACATCCAAGCAATTTAGGCGAAGTAGGAAGTGTTTTTCTACTAAGACACCAGAAGATTGTCGCGAATGCTCAGGCAATTACGATACAGATGTCCTTAAGACTTCTCTTTCAAGACGTCCAAAGGCCGGCACTAGGGGATGAGGAGGGATACAGTGCGGATGCTCTTTTTTGTTGCAATTAGAAATTCTTAAGCTCATTCTTCCTTAAAACTCTTCCTGGTTACCAGTAAGTACTGTCTCATGCCTCAACCATTGCACAGATTTGTTGTTTTTGTTTTCATTGAGTTAACAGCGGGAAAATATCTGAACTGCGTTGTTCCAGTTGGAAATATTTTTACTTCAACAGGGCTTCACGTATAATTGCAAAATACTTCGATAGAATAAACATACCTTACATAAAGAGTTTGCATGAGAAAATAGATTAATAATAAGGAAAATATTCTAAAACCAAAAAACGTTGCGGAGCCGAAAAAGTTAGGTATAGGAAACAAAAGTCTCTAAGAAAACGTTCATATTTAAAGAAACCTGTAGTCGCTTAATGAGTAAGTGGTATAACTCAATACAAAATCATGTGCTGTATTTGAAAAAAAATTAGAAGCAAGTAGGCATCGTGACTGTCCAGTTTCCCCTTTTCATCCTGTCGACATTACAACCACCACAGAAAAGAAAAGAACAAAAACATAACAAAAAAACCCCATACAAAGTAAAATGCCCAAAACATAAAAAGTAACCACACAAAATGAAATGCCCAAAACATTAAAAAAACTGCAACCACACGAAACAAAATACCCAAAACATGGTAAGAAATTCTGTTGAAAGCACAATGAAGGTATAAGATAGGAGAAATATGTTTTTAAAACTTAATGCAAGTGTCAAAACTGAAATAAAAAGAAAGAAAAACGAATATTCCAAATTTCATTGTTACTTTAGATATTTTGACTTGTTGACATTTCGTAAATTGTACTTGCACTCGGTCAAAAAATATTACAAGGACTCTTTAGTAACTTTTAATCGCTGTGGTCTTATTTATAAGGTTTGCATAGCAAATCAAGGTAATAATGTTGCGCTTTCACTTAGGCACCAAATGCTAATTATTGGCCGCTAGGCCTTTTAAATAATTTTCGACCCTTTCCAAAAAACCATCTACCGTCTAAGTTAGAGTACCATGAGATAGTATACCAAATTTGGTGGTTCTAAATTGAAAACTAGTTTTTACGAAAAATTTTATGGGGGGCTCTTACCCCGTGCCCGACCCGTTCCAAAAATCGTCTACCGTCTAAGTTAGTTTCATGATACCAAATTTGGTGGTTCTAATGTAAACTATAGATTTTACGAAAATTTTGTATGTGGGGGCTCTTACCCCCCGCGCCTTGACTTATTCCAAAAACCGTCGACCGTCTAAGTTAGAGTACCATGAGATAGTATACCAAATTTGGTGGTTCTAAATTGAAAACTGTAGATTTTACAAAAAAAAAAAAATTATTCGGAGGGGGTGTGACCCCCGGGCTCCAACCCCTTCCAAAAACCGTCTAGCGTCTAAGTTAGAGTACCATGAGATAGTATACCAGATTAGGTGGTTCTGAATTGAAAACTGTAGTTTTTAAGAAAATTTTGTATGTGAGAGGCTCTGACCCCCCCCCCGGCCTTGACCCGTTCCAAAAACGGTCTGCCGACTAAGTTAGAGTACCATAAGATAGTATACCAAATTTGGTGGTTCTAAGATGAAAACTGTAGATTTTACGAAATTTTTTTATGAGGGGGCTCGACCCCGCGGGCTCCAACCCCTTCCAAAAACCATCTAGCGTCTAAGTTAGAGTACCATGAGATAGTATACCAAATTTGGTGGTTCTAAATTGAAAACTGTAGATTTTACGAAAAAGTTTTTATTCGGGGGGGGGTCTGACACCCCAGGCTCCAACCCCTTTCAAAAACCGTCTAGCGTCTAAGTTACAGTACCATGAGATAGTATACCAGATTAGGTGGTTCTGAATTGAAAACTGTAGTTTTTAAGAAAATTTTGTATGTGTGGGGCTCTAAACCCCCGTGCCTTGACCCGTTCCAAAAACGGTCTGCCGGCTAAGTTAGAGTACCATAAGATAGTATACCAAATTTGGTGGTTCTAAGATGAAAACTGTAGATTTTACGAAATTTTTTATGAGGGGGGGACTCCGAAACCGCGGGCTCCAACCCCTACCAAAAACCGTCTAGGGTCTAAGTTAGTTTCATGATACCAAATTTGATGGTTCTGAAATGAAAACTGGATTTTACGAAAATTTTGTATGTACGGGGGGGGGCTCTGACTCCCCGGGCCTTGACCCGTTCCAAAAACTGACAACCGTCTAAGTTAGAGTACTATGAGATAGGATACCTGATTTGGTGGTTCTGAATTGAAAACTGTAGATCTTACGAATATTTTGTGTATGGGGGGCTCTGACCAACCGGGCCCCTGACCCGTTCCAAAAACCGCCTACCGTCTAAGTTAGAGTACCATGAGATAATATACCAAATTTGGTAGTTCTAAATTGAAAACTATATTTTACGGCAATTCTGTAGGGGCCATAAACCCCCCTCTCCAACCGCTTCCCAAAACCGTCTACAGTCTAAGTTAGAATACCACGAGATAGTATACCAGATTTGGTGGTTCTGAATTGAAAGCTGTAGATTTGAACTTTCCAGTTGTTGTATATACCACTGTATTTATTGGCAGAATTCTACTGTCATGTACATAGAAATGCTATTTTTATTTGAAGAATAAAGACAATTTTGAAATGTAGATTTTACGAAAATTTTGTATATGGGGGTTCTGTCCAACCGGGCCCTGCCCCGTTCCAAAAACCGTTTACCGTCTAATATTTTTAGTGCCAAAGAAAAACGTAATATTCCTATCCTGTCTGCGTGTCCAAACTTTATAAATTTGATCAGGGAGCAAGACTTTCGAAATCGTACGTTTTCCTGCATTCGTTTTGTATGTAACCAAAACCTGTAAACGCGACGAATTGACGTAGTCGACGAATTTGTCCGCGACAAATTGACGCATGCGACGAATCGTCGTGGTCGACGAATTGACGCACGCGACGAATTGACGTGACACCCAGCGATTCGAGGCTTCTTAATTGGACTTCGCAATTATCATACAACTTCCGCAGACCAAAGGTGTCGGTTAACCTCTTAACCGGTGGTAGAGACAGTAACTTATTCATATGTGAACTTATAACATCTTTTTTCCGAACCTACCCTTCAAAATTTGTATGGCCTTGTCAGAATGTGCTTCGGTGATAGGTAATCCAGATATTGCAATAGCAGCTGCTCCGCCCAAATAAGATTTCAAGTAACTAAACTTGTTCAAATTATTTAAACCCTCATTTGAGTATATGGTCGTATCAAACTGACCCCAAAATTCCAACCAATGCGATGCATCTCTAAAGAATTTTGCAAGCTCTAATTTCGGTAATCTTATCGCCACTCCATGTATATTGTTTGACCGCGATGTTCTATTCTGTTTCGTTCGTGCCGCTTTCTTCAGTGTTTCCGATCATAATTAAACAGCGCTGCGCTTTGGTTTTCCATAGCAGCACGTTTTCGTAGTATTCCTGACAAGCACAATAATAGTCTTCAAATTCTTCTACAGGAATATCTCGCTCAATTTGTTCACCAACAGAAATCAAATTTTCTTCTTTAATCAATAACTGAGCTAAATTATTCTCGATAACTTCCCTTTCAATGGGATCCTCTTAAAGAGCTTCCTTTAGTTTATTAATAACAATGGTTGTTAATCTGCGATTAACCGCTCTTTTCTTTTTTAATTTGTCTAAATTCTCCGCCATTACTTATTTTAAGCAATTTCAGTTTCACACTTAAAATTCATATAGGTGAAAATATTGCCTTCAGTTTGCATTTGCAAGAGACCCACGTTGTGCGCCATTAATGTTTTTACTTTTCGCGTTCCATTTCAATTTCAGTAATTAGAGGTATTTATATTTAACTTACCTCTTCCGTGAGTCCGTACACGGGCCCTCCTGCAGTCAGGAACTTTATCCAACATCTATGCACACGGTCGAATACACAAGAACATCATATTCCAAGACAGTTCCACATCAAAGGTATACTACTAATTTATTGCAGATCATTTTATACGAATTAGATGTAATTACACCAACACTCGCACACTGAAGACTTCGTTCTTTTTCTTTCGCGTTATAAGTCTTAATATCAGTTCTTACATTACGACCTCTGCCGTATTATCTGATCCGCCCTTTTCACACGTTCTCACATGTCCGCCATCTTCTCACATCTGACGTTGGCCCCATCCGCTGCGCCCTCTGTCCGTGAAGTCCCAACACAGCACGACAGCAAAAAGTAACTGAAGTGGTGTGAAGAGGCTGAGCTGAGGAATCCTGAATTACTTTAATTTTAATAATTTAATTTTGTGCGTAGTAGTGGGCTTTCCTCCTACGCTACCTGTCCAGATCAGAAGTCTCCCACTACCTGAATATCAGTGGTAACTGGTAGTCCATTCTTCTTAATAACCAAATCAGGTTCCCCCACATCTGTTTAGAATAGATAGGAAGGCTTTTCGGCTACGGTTTATTCATTGCCTTAGTTCACGTGACACATTTCATAAGAGCATTCTTTTAATTCTAGCGTCGTGAGATCTTGAACAGATTTGCAAACCGTGTAGTCTCAACACTGGAGCCTCCTGCCGTGCAATAAGCTTCTTTAAGGGAACGCCCTCCGGCTGCCCGTCCACGTGTTGGGATGGCTGAATACAAAGTCGTCCCTACAAGAAGCAAAGTTCAGACGAAGTAACCGACACTCCGAAACCTTAGAGCTCTTACGAAGACCAGTTTCATCACATTTTAAGTACAGTTCCATTTCCAGAAGTCAAACTTGACCTAACTTTGGAATGGCGCAGGCAGTTCCTCCACGGTTCCACCACGATAGCCTTTTTAACAAATTCCCAATCAATCTGAAGTCGCAAAGCTACTTCATTTTTCAATACACCTTAGTTTTTCGAGGCTGTGAGCGCCAGACCGGAATGGTCCAGCGCAGTGAGGAAATAGAAAGGCCATCTCCAATTTTGATATAATAAATATGAAATTAGACTGTCAGCAGGAAGATACAAGAATTTTCGTTGCTGGGCACGTACAATCATCCGATCTAATTTGATAAAGCCTCCACTTTCCTTGCATAGCGACAATTGGTTATACACAGAAGGTAAAAGATGGATTCTCAGCAGAAAAATCTTCTGCTGAGGTTTAATTGGTGAACCCTCTAATTTAGAAATCTTTCTGGAACTGCTTCAAAAATCTTGGGCCTTGAGTAATACCTGATATGTTGAAAGTAACTCCAAGATATTGAAAGGTGTTCCCAGGGCTGGAATGGCTAGCCCATCCAGATAAAAGATCTTATCAACACTCACTGCCACTGTGCCCTCCTTTGAAACTTCCCATGTAAGAGTAAAAGATTTCGATGGATTGATCAGCAGTCCCCAGGAGAGAGTAACTACTAGTGACTGCTCGGGCGGAACAGAGTGTCTAGACTGGTAACAGACAACAGAAGGGCAACAGTGCAGAAAATTACAGACCATCTTAAAGATCCCCTCAAATGATCTCTGCAGGCGCTGTTCGCCGTACACTGCATCGGATGGGATATAGCAGCCGAAGGCCTGTTCGAACACCTTTGCTGTCTGCAGTTAACAAGAGAGAACGTCTCCAGTTCGCACAGGAGCACAAGGATTGGACAGTCTATAATTGGAAACATTATGTGGTCCGATGAATCGCGTTTTCAGTTGCACCATGCAGATGGCAGAGTGAGAATTTGGCGGAAACAGCACGAAAGCATGGATCGCAAATGCATTGCTACAACCCTTCAAGCTGGTCGAGGCAACGTTATGATTTGGAGAATGTTTTCATGGCATGCTTTGGGCCCTTTAATTCGTGTTGATCAACGTCTGACTGGCACATCATAACTAAACATCGTTGCAGACCAAGTGCATCCTGCCATGTGGATGGTTTATCCCAATGGCCATTGCTACTTTCAACAAGATAATGCGCTCTGCCATAGTGCTCGTATTGCACAGAATTGGTTTGAGGAACATGCCGGTGAGTTTACTTTGCTTAGGTGGCCCCCACAATCTCCAGATCTCAACGCCATTGAGAATTTGTGGGATGAAGTTGAACGAGCCATCAGACAGCTGGATCCACAACCCTGCAATCTCACACTCCCGGAAAGTGCTGTTCATCAAGCATTGTCTCAGATTCCACAAATCGCCTATCAATATCTAGTGGAGTCCATGCCACGAAGAATAGACTCAGGATTAAAGAAAAAGGTGGCCCAACGAAGTACTGAGGGGGTGGTCATAATAAAGTGGCCACTCAGTTTCTACATTATTAATTTACTATTTACATACACATTACTAACTTAATATAATAGCTGTAGTTATAAGCATATATACTCGGCAAAGCAAAATTAACTTCCTACCCCAAAGTTATTTCTATGTAGGAGGGACAATAAAACTGAGATTGTACAACTTTTCGCAACTGCTTTGGAATTCGGACCTTCGGTACCATATTAAAGGACCAGATTGAGCTAGAAATCGTGGCTCATAGCCACAGTAATGCACGAATATCCGCCAGAGAATCTAAACTATTTGAACGACATCCTCGTCATATCCATCTACACCCAACTAAGAAAAACCGCAGGCTCTATCGTTGTCGCCAAAGGCTGTGGTTCAACTTTAGTTGGGCGGACTACATAGCAGCGCTTTTTTTTTGCTGAATGTGAGTAATATTCCCTGAACATTTTGAGAAGAAAGGATTTCGAATCTTAAGTGTACCAGAAATCTGTGTAAAAGTTTAAATTCAAATTTTAATCAGACTGCAAACAGTGTTTTTTGCGCCCTTTTTTGAGCTGCCCCGTCTGCCCTGCCCTAGTTATGCCTCTGCCTCAGTGGTATTTCAAATATATTGAAAAATAACCTCCAAGTTGAAAAATTCAGCGTTTCAGAGTAACGCCAACTTGTTAATTGTTTTCGGACACTGGAAGTTTAGGTCATCAGTACAATATGGTCAAATTTTAACTTAATCCACAGCTATTAAATAGCTTTTGTATCACATATATCTCAAGCATATAACAACAATACGCATTCGTCGCTCCCAAATCTAGTCTCAATCTCCACATTCAACGTCGTCTGTTTATTTTCTTCTGTCTCACTGTCAGAATTGCCAAAATGTAGGAGCTATTCAAGGTGGTAATATGCCGTTCAGTGAGAATTTTTTTTAACGAGAAGTAATAAAATTTACGTAAGAAAACAAACTCCAAAGAAAGGTTAAAAAGAGGTATACCTCACATACCATATACTGTTGGTAAATTCCAACCTTTGTAAAGTCTCTTGGAATATACACCATACCTAATTTGGGGAATACTCTTAATTATGTTATTAGGAGTAACAGTAATTCATCGTACAGAATATTTTTTATTTCTAATATGCTAAGCTCCGAGGTCATAGCATGAATGTGACAAATCTGTTTCTGATTGAATGTAATGTTTGCAGTTAATCAGAAAATGGTTGGCAACATTTTACTGCTATAAATATGGTTAAACCACTTTTTGTTTGTAGGGGAAGTTCTCGAAATCCATGAGCACATGGGGCGCCGTCATTTCAAAATTTGAGGCTATTGTTTCTGAGAGAGAGGATTAGCACAAGGAGAATATCTCCATACGAGAGTCTAAACCAGTTTGGGTGATTAGCCAGAAACCTGCGCTTCTGAGCGTTTGGTAGCCCACCCGGAAGGGCCCCGGGGATGTCAATAAGTATTGTTAGAAGCTCCTTAGTTTCATCAGAATTGTAGGAAATAAACGAGGACTAAAAGTGAATTGTGCAAAGCAAATGGCCGCCACGGTGGCGCAGTAGGCTAAGGGTTGGTTGCTGACCTTTGAATCAGATGAGTCAGAGTTCGAATCCCCGATGAGGCATGGATGTTGGCTTTGTCTTGGCTTTCTCCCTTCCCTGGAATCATTGGCTCTAAATTAAAGACGCGCGACTACTTATAGCTCACCATGGTGATCGTTAACCTTTTAACGACCATAATGCTCTTACATTCAAACTACCACGACGGCCCAAAAACACCCCTCTAGAGTGAGTAGGATTTTGTACTCCCACCAGCTTCTTGAATTTATACTTTCTCTAAGGCAAGGGTCGCCAACTTGATTGGGACTAAAATCTACTTTCCCCTCGACTTTGAGATCTACTCTACTTAACAATTTCAAATTTCTGCCTCTAAAATTTGTCTCTTCCAGCTATACCTATATTGTTGTTGCCCCTGTAGGTAGTACCTTCCTATTTTATGCATGCATTTGAGGTAAACAAAAAAAAATTTGAATTCATTTTTATTCGATATTTATACATAGACCTTAGTATAAATTTAAATGTTATGAACAAACGTCTATTTCTTATGGTGAATAAAAAAATTAATGTAGTTTGCACTTTCATTTCATCCGCTAAGGCTAAATGCTGACTTGCATAAATGTTGACCCGAAGCAGGAATGTAAATGTTAACTACATTTTCTCACATTGGGGTACTTTTCTTTGGAAACCAAATTCTAGAAATTATCTTCTGAAGGTCTTTCAGAAATATGTCGCACCGTAGTGTTATTTCATTTTCCAATGAAATTTTGTCTAGTTGAAACAGCTATGCAAATTTACTTGAGAATGGTTGTGGGTCAGTGTCCTCTTTGAATGGGTAAATAGCAAATTGAATATGATCGTCCTTTTTTGTAAACTCACTGAATCGGGTTTCGAAGTCGTAAAGCACAGTTTAGAATTCGGTTACATATTTTCCTGAATTGAATACATACGTGGAATGTTTTTGTAAATGATCTTTGTTTTTTAAATCTATCTTTCGAGATCCTTAATCATAGCCAGTGCTTGGTTCTTGAAAGAAGAAACACTGCTCATCATATCACAGATTGCCTTAGTTTATTGAACTTGAAATTACAAGGAACAAAAATAGGTTTTTCCCGTAAAATCTACCAAAAATGCCAGATCCCATAGCCTCCAGATCACGCCATTGATGATATTTATCACCCCTCTCTTCAAGAAAACTTATAATATCGTCCAACAGGTGACGAAATCTTTGCAAAAAATTGCTTCGGCTCAGCCACCTGACGCCCGTGTGCAAAATAAAATCTGGCTGTATATCATCCCGTTTCATTTTAAAGTCTCCTTTGAAGAGATTTACTTCTGATGGGGTTGACTATTTCAAAAACAATATCCATGAACCATTTTTTGTTGAGCCTATTGCTGGCTAAAACTTGGTGATGGATGATACAATGATATGAAAAAATTAACTCGTGCACCAAAAGCTCTTGAATTGAAAACAAATGCAGTCTCCTGCACGATACACTTTAATGATAAAAAACTATGTACAATTAAAATAAATGTGTTTAAGAACCACAACGGCGTCATCATCAGAAACAGTGCAGCAGTGAGCACAGAAGTGAGTAGCCTATATACTTTGCAAGACACATAGCAGTTAATGCGCATGTGCAATAATCGGCAAAGTCCAAGTTAAGTTCAGTGGGTACAAGCATAGTTGGTGGGCATAACCTGGCCTAAAAGTGTTCTCCAAGGAAGGGGGATAAAAACAGGGGTTCATCGTTACAGCATCTTTCACCATTGACGAATATGTGAATACTTTCACAAAAAAGTGTTGATCGACGGTTCCTTGGAGAATCCAGTATAATGGTGTCATTTCAACATGGTAAGTAAGAACCGTTTAAACAGTCTCGACAAAGATGTAGCACCAGAATGCGTCCCGAGATTATACTGGTGTCCGTAAATGCGGCGCCCCAAATTACGAGTGGTAGAGCCAATATAACATAAATCGTGCTCTGCAGGGTTAGCAGATTTAAGTGGAACCAAATATACGCCATGACGGTTCACACATTCAACACAGTCTGCCCTTTTTAACAGTGTTATGTAAAGTACGAGACCTTACATAAAACTTGAGTTTGTACTTATGACATATGTTCTTTAAAATGTTACATACAGGTGGTATATATGGAATGGATCCCACAAATTGGTAGTCAAATTTATCTGCAAGCAAAGTTGTCTGCGGCCGACCACTTGATTTCTTAACAATCAAGCGATCAATCGTGTGACGAGGGTAACCAAAAGTCAAGGCAAACTGTTTAATCTTAGCTAACTCTTGGTCCCGGAGATCCTGTGTGGACGAGTGTGTAAATGCACGATTAATAAGAAAATGAAAAGCAGATAATTTTTGCGACATTGGATGAGAAGTAACAGGAATAAATGTGGCAGAAAAAGTTGGTTTTCGGTAACCAGAAAATGAGTTATCGGAAAGATTGCGAAAAAGGCAAAAGTCGAGAAATGGCAAAATGCCTAAATTCTCGAACTCTACCTCGAACTTGATAGAATGATGTCGTGAAGAAAGTAAAATGGCAAAGGACAGAAGCTCATCGAAACCTGAAGGCCAAACAACCAATACGTCGTCGACGTACCTGATGTAAAGTGGTTTTATGGGAGAAACAGGAATGAGGGTATCCTCTAAGTCCTGCAACAAAACCTCAGCAAGCAATGGAGACAGGGGGCCCATAGGGGCACCTTCCAACTGTCGATAGATCCATTAAAACTAAAATAAGATCTCTTCGAAATAAATCGAAGAGTACACATTATAGAAGAAATTACATCGGAAGAATAAATGCACAAACCAACGAGTTTGGCTTCAATAAGATTGTGAACATAAGAAACGGGGGTGTTCGGGGAAAGAGCCACTTCATCGAGTGAAGCTAAACAGTAAGTGGAAATGTTGGTGGACATAAAAGAACGAATCCTAGAAAGTGCTTCGGTGGAACTGGAAACGGAGTAAGAAGATCTAATGAGGGGTGCCAGAAATTTGGCTAAAGCTCCCTCAAGATTGCGGGTGGGTGCAAACAAAGATGAAACCAACGGTCGGATAGGGGTTCCCGATTTATGGAGTTTTAACTGGCCAAATAAAGAAGGAACCCTGTAACCAGGGGGAGGGTGCAAACTGTTGAACAAAGACATGGGCAAAGCTGGAAGAGAATTTAATTTTGATAAAGCTGCAACGGTAGCATTAGTAGGATCCCGGCGACAAACTTCGGTACTAAGATCGGAGATAGCCTGCTGTACCTTATCAACATATTCATTCCGATTCATGATGACAACCTGATGAGTTTTATCTGCTCGTATAATAGCTAGACTCTGGTCTTTGCAAAGAGTACGAAGACTTCTGAGTTCGTCATTCATGGTCCTAGATACAGTTGAGTGTTTCAGCTTAGAATTATTGGATGACAATACACGTGCAACACGATGTCTAGTTGAGTCCTGTCTTTTGACTGGTAAGGCACTAATGACATCCTCGAATTGCGGGATAACGTGCAATAAGTTCGGCCTCGTATCTTGATTAGCAAACTTCATACCCCTCGTCAATGCTTGTTTCTGAATACCACTTAGTGATTTATCACTAAGATTAATGAAAGGTTGACATACCTGATCTCGATTGAACATTGGGGCAAACTTTAATGGTTTTCCGTCAGTTGCTTGAGCAACAAGTGGTCGAAGTTTACCTATATGAGTTGTTTGCAGCTGCTGTTGTCTAGATAAGGTGGCAGCAACACATGTCAAAGTGCGGTCTAAAATAACAGGATGAAGGTTACCAGCGAGTTCCAAATATTTACAGTACGAGTCGCGGTGCAAAAAATCTAACAGACCACGTTTTTGTCGAATGACACTGGATAATCTCTTGGTTTCTGCAATACGCAAAATGTGAGCGTCGCGACCCGAAATTGGACAAAGTCGAATGGTCAGAAACTTTGGTATAACTTGCAAGTCACGACAACACAATAAAAAATTAAGATGGGATGTTTCAGAAGCCAGACGATATTTTACCTTGTAGAAGGCTCTCACAAGCTGGTCCATAGCTGCAATGATGCTAATAACGAAATATTTACCAGTAGCGGCAGATAATTTTTCTGCCACGTTTATACCTTTTACTTCTCATCCAATGTCGCAAAAATTATCTGCTTTTCATTTTCTTATTAATCGTGCATTTACACACTCGTCCACACAGGATCTCCGGGACCAAGAGTTAGCTAAGATTAAACAGTTTGCCTTGACTTTCGGTTACCCTCGTCACACGATTGATCGCTTGATTGTTAAGAAATAAAGTGGTCGGCCGCAGACAACTTTGCTTGCAGATAAATTTGACTACCAATTTGTGGAATCCATTCCATATGATACCACCTGTTATGTAACATTTTAAAGAACAGGTATATCATAAGTACAAACTCAAGTTTTATGTAAGGTCTCGTACTTTATTTAACACTGTTAAAAAGGACAGACTGTGTTGAATGTGTGAACCGTCATGGCGTATATTTGGTTCCACTTAAATCTGCTAACCCTGCAGAGCACGATTTATGTTATATTGGCTCTACCACTCGTAATTTGGGGCGCCGCATTTACGAACATCAGTATAATCTCGGGACGCATTCTGGTGCTACATCTTTGTCGAGACTCTGTTTAAACGGTTCTTACTTACCATGTTGGAATGACACCATTATTCTAGATTCTCCCAGGAACCGTCGATCAACACTTTTTTGTGAAAGTATTCACATATTCGTCAATGGTGAAAGATGCTGTAACGATGAACCCCCTGTTTTTATCCCCCTTCCTTGGAGAACACTTTTGGGCCAGGTTACGCCCACCAACTATGCTTGTACCCACTGAACTTAACTTGGACTTTGCCGATTATTGCACATGCGCATTAACTGCTGTGTCTTGCAAAGTATATAGGCTACTCACTTCTGTGCTCACTGCTGCACTGTTTCTGATGATGACGCCGTTGTGGTGTTGAAAGTTCTTAAACACTTATTTGAATTGTACATAGTTTTTTATCATTAAAGTGTATCGTGCAGGAGACGGCATTTGTTTTCAGTTCAAGATACAATGATAGCTTAAGAAATCTGGAAAATCTTCATTTTTCTGACAAAGCTAAGAATCCATTGGATTTACCAGTCATCGCTGCTGCTCTGTCGGTGGTTATTTACACGAGCTTAAAGAAAGGCAACTTAACCTTTTCAATATGGTCCTTGAATCCGTTGAAAATGAAACCTCGAGTTTTTCCTTTCCATCAAATAATCTCCAACAATTCTTTAGAAGAAAAGTCTGAGAAAGCCATGCTGATATATAAAAAAAAAAAAAAAAAAAAAAAAAAAGCAGTGTCACCGACATCCGTTGATTCATCCAGTTGCAGGGAAAATTAAACATTGATCAATACCTTTTTAGCAGTTGCCAATTTACATTTTCGCTTAACTTTTCAATAAGTCTCATGACCGTATTGCGAGATCATTGCAGATCTTGAAGGGCTGATTTTATTTCACCCTTATTGTTGAAATTTGCAAATAGAAAATCTGCGATGTCCACAAAAAATATCTTTGATAAATTCGTCATCAGAAAAAGGTTTACATGTTGTTGCTATTTTTACGGCTTACTTGAAAGGAGGCGATGGTTGCAGCCTTAGATTGATCGTTTGGTTTTGAAAGCATGTTTCGCTGCGCAGTCAGTCCAGATTTCAGTTCCAGTAACTCCTTTCTTTTTTCACTGAGTGGGAAATCGGATTGATGTTTACCATGCAATGCGTTGTTCTTGCTGAACACTGCCTGCTCTGCTATGGAGACGTCAATCCTCTCCGAAGTCGACCAGGTGGAACGCCATATTTGCATATTCTTGACTCTTGTAGCTTGGGAACTATCGCGGTGTGTGTGTGTGTGTGGGGGGGGGGGGGGGGGTGTGTGTGTAACGATTACCGTGAGAACTGAATAAGCTATATGCAGCCACCCGTCTTGCGTACAGCATTTGTGTTGCAGAGAAGGGAGGAAAAAGGAAGTAGCGCGCGCTCCTAAGAAAAACCCATCACCGGGGAGGTGGAACTGTCCTTCAAGAAGGCTGCGTGAAGGCGTCCCGGTCGCGCTGCGGTGTAAGCTATTAGTATGCATGTTCAATACCACATGATTTCAAAGACTATAAATATGACATGATGGTTTGAGAGCATCAAAGGCGGCTAACAGTGTAATAATAATCATGTATGAATTATTAATGCATACATTAATATTAGTAATATACACTGGATTTCAAAGACAATAAATATGACTTATGATTGCTTGAGAGAATCAAAGGCTAACAGTGTATATTACTAAAGATATTAATGTATGCATGTTCAATACCACAGGATTTCAAAGACAATAAATGACTTATATGGTTTGAGAGAATCAAAGGCCATTGTGTAATCAATAAAATCCATGTATAGTGGGAATTCATGTTCATTCACTCTTTCGCTTAGTTCTTTCCATTCATGAGTATGATCGATAATGATATAGCCTTTCCTAAATTAAGCTGGGTCTCATGGTTTAACCGTACCCATGTTTTGTAAGCAGGGTTAGTTTGCATGTAGTTCTTGAAATCTCAAAGGTCCCCAAATTTATAATGCAAAATCACGGTTACAGTGTTCTAATCATCAGGAAGATTTCCTTTGTTATATTTTGGATGAGCGGCTGTATATGTTACAGAATACAGATGAACCTGAATTTACAAACTCTCAAGGAACAAGCAGTTCATAGTTATGCATATTGTCTGTACCAACATTGTCTCTCAGTTCATTAAAGGAATACAAATCCCCAGGTTTTTGCAAACATTTTGCGATGGTGACGTGATTTGCTGCAAATAAGCCTTCCGATTCGTCTGTACGATTGCGGCCAATCGTCAGCGCCCTCGATCAACCAATGTACTTTTGCGACCACATTTCAACGGACTGTTAGCGGCTTTGCCGGATTTCACGCCCAAAGTCACGCGTTCTGACCTCAAGGTGTTGCCAACCATACTTTTGTGATAAAGAAGATATGAATATGCTCTTTTAATCTTGTACGAAAGTCTTTTTGTACTATATATATATATGAGTACATAAATAATTTATTTATAAAGTTATTTTTTGTTTTATTTAACACAAGAAAAATAGACCAAAAAGGCTAATACCATGAGAAGCGCCGAAGGCAGCTAAACCTCATGTAGTAGCTTATATAGAATGAAAATATTACAGAACAAAAATACAAAATTTCAAAACAAAAATACAAAATTTCAAAACAAATAAAAAAAACTGGAACAGGTTGCCGTCATCAGGAGAGCATCAACCTGTGGGAGTGGCCTTTCTAGTACCAACAAAGCGACAAGGCAAGCCAAAATTGTCGGTTGGTCATGCTCCCTAGGCCACAAAACCAAATTCTAATAAGCTCAAAAAATTACAAAAATAAAGTTTAAAAAAGAATTAAAAGCTTACCGGCAGAACAAAAACCGCCATGACAAAGAGTCAAAACAAGACTGAACAGAACACCCACAAGAACCCAAATATATACACTGATAAGAAAGGTGGTCACGGTTAAACAACTACCTGGTAAGCCAAAAATGTGAGAGTAGACAAGATGCAAAAACTGTGTATGTAGATAAGATCTTCAGCTATTAGGGACCCACCAAATAGCACTTTGTTACCTATATATTTAAAATTGTTAGGTCCTAGGTTAGTAAAGCATGTCAATGTGCAATTTGAAACTTTTGGACACAGAATTAAAGTTAAAAATTAAATGGTTAAAATGATGCCTTAAGAAATTTTTAGGAAAATTGTTAAATTGCAATTTAGAAAAAATAGCTTTCAGATTTTTGCAAGTAAGAGCTGTGTAGAGCAAATTTTAGCCATTCTATGAAACTGGGAGATGAGTGGATTACGATGTATAACTTTTGAAATATTGGATGACCAGTGAGTTTAGTGAATATCATATCAACAAGGAAAAAAACTGGCAACCTGTTCCAGTTTTTTACTTGTTTTGAAATTTTGTATTTTTGTTCTGTAATATTTTCATTACACACACGATCGGGATTGTTATTAACTGGAATCGTTGGTATCATATATACTCCTGATTTGTCAAGTATCAATGTTTCATTGTTGTAAGTCGGCAGTTTACCATTGTTCAAGACTGTCTCTGCAAGTGCCGCTCTAGATTCCCCTTCTTTGGTATCGCCACTGCAGTACTGCAAATTAAACGGCAACACTTGTCTTTAACCATAGCGAAAAAGTAGTCCAGTTCCCATTTTTGATGAAAATAAGTTTTTGGTCTTTTCTAAGCATTCATTTTCACCAAAACAATATCAAGAAGATGCAGTCTCAAATAGTTAAAAGAAGAAAACCAGAACTCCTATGCGAACGATAAACACTACGCACTTAACCTGCACACCAAGTTTCCCCCAAGCTGACTGTTTACCTCCCGTGACGCTATCTCCCGCGTCTAACTCTGCTGTCGTAGGCAAGCAGAACTGCGGCAGATTGCTATCGGGGGAGGAGAGGCCACGTGACTTTGACACCTGGTGGATGCAGTCGCAAATCAGCAGTCAGTTGTAAGGGCACAAACATGGCCGCTCTTTGTTTGAATGCTTTATCATCGATTTTCATAGTAACTTGAAAAATGTTTTATATTTTGTTCCACAAAACGTTGACAATCGATCAAAAATGATTCGGCGATCGACGTGTTAATCGTCCCTGCTCTACGGGATTAGCAACTCACTTTCAATCCCCATTGTTGTCGCTACACAAATAAGTAAAGTACGCATTAATATATCCATGAGCTATATTATTTACTCATGATATCGCATGCCTTCTTTGTATAAGAATGCAGTGATCGCCCCACCCCCCCCGCCCCCCGGAAACGTCTCAAGGTCAATGCATATCAAGACTACAGATCAGAATTCTCGCTTGTTAAACCGAGCACTAATACTTTTGTTAACTTATAAAGAGGAGAAATTCTGAGAACTAAACCTTCTTTTGTTAACTTGTAAAGGGGAGGGGAGAAATTCTAAAAGGAGGAACAGTTTCGGGTGTTATGGTATTCTGATCAGCACAAGATTTCAGGAGCCTGAATGCTAACCCCAATCAAAAAAGAAAAGCAGATGTACTTCTCTTCACTGATTTAATGAATTATTTGCGGCTCTGCCATTATCAAAATATTCAAAGTCGCCACTCGTGAATTTCTATATATATATCTTTGGTATTTGTTTTCTTAAACAATCAAATTTCGTTGCAAAACCTACAATCGATGTTTGGCTTAGTGTTGCTTTAGAACCTATATCGCCCGGTTTGGGTTTTCCTTAACGTTTCGAGAATCTTTATTGGCAAAAAAAAACCACATCAAAAGTTCTATGATCAAGACGCGCCGTGCCAGATAATTTTTTCTTGGTACTTACGTATTAAACAGAGGACTTCAGCAGAGACCGATTTTGGCGCAAATCTAACCATGGCAAATACACGTACAAGAGTGAAACAGTTTAATATAAAAAAAACATACTGCCTAAATTACACATAGAAAAGTCAATATATACTGCCTAAATTTGACATACAAAGGTCAAATAGTGTAATATAAAGGAAAGAAAATTTACTGCCTAAGAACGCAAAGTACACATACAAAAGTCACAGTTCAACATCAAGAAAAGAAACATTTACTGAGGAATCAGTCCAGCTTTTCTGATGGTGGCCAAACATTAGCAATAGCTGTAATTATGGCTTCAAACACGTTTTCATCTCTTTGTGCTATTCTTCGCCGTATGAACTCCGCCAAACAAGATTCGATATGACTACGTGCAGTACCACGATGTTTCTTGTTGTGCCATTTTGTAGAACCCCATAACCTTCCTATAGATTGTGTGTGCGCCCCGCTGTCGGGGTCAACAAAATTGTATTTGTGATTCACAATGAAGTGATGAAAACCAGCCTCTTTAAGTTCATTAGATTTATACACCCGCCACGAATCCGAATGTATCTTACTGCCTTTGTTTATATTTTGAATAGCATTCATAAATGTCGAAGCGTTTCGATCAGCAGCTTGAAATATAAAACATTCATTTATCTCTCGACAAAGTCCCCCAAAAGCCCACTGCTGTGAGAATATTCGTACTGAGTTGCTTTTTCGTTTGGTAAACAAACTTTCATCAATCTCGACTAACATTTTCGGCCCTCAGATTTTTCTTATTTCTTTTATCCAAAATTTCAACACAAACTTCTCTCTTATAGTTGTTCCAGTTAATTAGTTTTGTCTGACATATCAAATTGCCTTTTACACCACTCAATAGATGTGAGCTCTTCACACCAACACTGTTACAAATCTGTGTAACGTTTTTTAGATTATTTGAATAAGTTCACACATTTTTTTTGAAAAGTTCTGTGAAACATGGAAAAACTCTAGCCTTTGTGTAATATGAATCGGAGTTTGGTGTAACATTCCACAATACCCGCAATTTATACAATGCGCATGCGCAAATTTTTCTG